>BSBK01004026.1:2500-30000 GCA_027943335.1 Chamaecyparis obtusa
GGATGTGGATGTTTCTATCTCTTGAGATTCAACTTTGTCACCATCTCTTCTGACACCAAATTATCAGTACTACCACTATCAATAATCACATCACAACACTTACCCTCACACTTGCACCTGGTATGAAATAGGCTCCTCCTTTGCTCAGGTTCATTCTCACCATTCAACAAGACTCTTCTGTTAATTAGCGTTTCTCCTCTTTCAGCATCTTTAGAATATGATGATTTGGCATCTTCATCTACATGTGTAACTCTGGCTTGGCCTTCATTTCTTTTGTCTGTTCTTCCTTGGCACTGAGGACATTCAAATGCCCTATGACTTTCTTTTGCACAGTGAAAACATGTTCCGTGGAAGCCTCCTCTTCCATATCCTTGTCCTCTTTCTCTTCCTCTCTGATCTCTATTACTCTGATTATGGAAATGGTTGAAATTATCTCCTCTCTAATTCTAACTATTACTAGCCTCATCCTACTTTTTCAAATCTTCATTTCGATCTTCATAGGACCGTCCACTAGATCTTCCATCACAACCTCTTCCGTTTTGTCTGCTCTCAAACTTCTTGTTCAACTTTTCCTCTACTTTTAGGGAAAACTAGTATGCCTCTTCAATACTGTTCATTCGAACTAGATTCAACTCCTCCTATATGCTTGGCCTCAACCCATTAAGGTAATGGGAAACTTTCTCCTTATCAGCTTCTGCATGGCCCATTCTATGAGAAGTTGATAGAACTCCTCTATATACTCCTGAACAGAACTTCCTACTTGCTTCAAACTTTGCATTTTCTTCAGTAGGTCAAGCCCATAATCAACAGGAATGAACTGTCGCTTCAATTTATCCACCATCCAATCCCATCTTGTGATTTTATCCTTTCCTCTTCTATTTCACTCCAATTGAATCTATTGCCACCAGATCTTCACATGACCCTTCAGTCTGGCCTTCACAAACTTGACCCGATTAGGATCCTCGATATCTTCATACTCAAAATATTCTTCGCATTCGTTGATCTAGTCAATCAACTCCTTTGGGTTAAGATTCCCTAAAAACATAGGAACCTCAATCTTAGGTCTTTTCCTAATCTTGGAAATGGCTCGAAAAAGTCTTTCTTTCTCTTGATTCAAAACTTCAACTTCTACTTCTTGATCATCATTTCCTTCTTCGGCTTCATCCTCGCTTTCATCTCTGACATTAAGATTCATTCCTCTACGAATCTCCTCTTGCAATGCTCGCACTTGTCTCTGCAGCTCTCTAACCTTAGGTGTCACAGCACCAGCTCTTCCACCACGCTCTCTTCATGGAGGCATTTTCACACATATCGCTAAAACCCTAACCATGGTTCTAGTGCAAACTACCTCACAGTCGGTGATCAGTTTACATAGAAACCATAATCCATAGTCCTGGTGCAAACTGCCTCACAATTGGTGATCTGATTACATGCTCAGGAACTCCTACTCTGATACCACTTGATGAAGGATGCTCCCCTTAATACCACAAACACATAACAGAAACAGAGAAACAACAATAATTTGCAAGAACAGAAAATGGGCTTCTTATTATCTCCACAAGTGTGGAATTCCAAATTTTAGAATTACAATATGCAAAGCCACATGGGAATTCCCTTACAATATTCTATAGGACAAAGCCTCAAATTATTACCCAGATCTACCCAGAACTACTCCGAACTGCCATAGAACTGCCTAAGACAACACTATGAGCCTTCTTTATATAGACAATTTCCACCACCCGAGAAGGTTCCAGAAATTTAGCCCATAGGGCCAACCAAACTTAGAATTATTTATTTTTCAATTTATTACATCAAAGTCGGCTCAAAATAACTTTTGAAACTCGAACAAAAATTTTGAAGGAAAATTATTTTTTGCCATTTCAGGAGACCCAACTTCTGAAGACCATAAGTGATCGCCAGTTGACCTGATTGACTATTATGACCCCATTCCAGAAAGGCCACGAAGTGTTCTACAGTTTTGATTGGCACAAGCACCTATCACCCAAATTTTCAACCTCATTCAGGACTTCTATAGCCTTCAAAACTGAGTTCAAAGTTTTTGTACCCTGCTACCAATACTGAAAATCCTCAATATCTACAAAGCTAGACTTGATCTGTCAATGAAACTTTACTGGCAGACTAATATGACTAAGATGAACCTCCACATGTGAAATGTGAACATTCTAAGATCCTATGACCAACTTACTAAAAAATAGCAAGTTTCCATAAATAGTAGCTCTACACAAGATAACCCTTATTGAATACAAAAACACAAATATTTTTGGGTGATGCAAGATCGCTCTTACACCCAGGATGCTCCTGCATCATTATGTTCATATTGACATCATGATTTGGATAGGTGTTATGTTTTTACTAAAATTGGGCAATTGTGTTCTTTTGATTCCATAGGACGTATATAGGGAATATTCTTTATTTATAACACTGTTTTGATGTTTATGTTCAGATTCTCCTAGTAGGTTTATGGGTTTCTATTTTTGGAATCAACTATGTTTAATATGGAACTTAAATGCTTATGGTTATCTTTTAGTTTTCTTTGATGCAAATGTTGTATCATTTGTTCTTGAAGTGTCTTCTTTTGCTTATTGTGTTATCAAGTACTAGAAAACCTAGGGGGGGGAAACAGAGGCTAGGGTTATTGTCAGTTGGATATTGTGAGGCCTCACCTCGACCCATCATAGCATTACTGATCCATTCAAATTTTAATACTTCATTATTTGATACTTTGATACACTTTTTGATCATTTTGATAGAGACTCATGATATTTATTTTATGATGATGATTACATTATGCAGACTATATTTTGATGCGGATTAGAACCTATAACATATGGCTAATTTTTGTTATACATGCTTAGATATGTGATTTGATGAGAAAGATTTAATCATGATTAGATTTCATTATTTCATGGATTATGCTCTGCGTTAGGAAGTAGCATGGATAATATGTCATGATGATTTATGAAGATACTATGTTTAAACATTACTGAATGAAAAGTGTAACTAGGAATTGACTTCTGCATATTGATTTATGTTGCTAATTATGAGTTGTATATATATATTCACACGTGATTTTATTACCTTGGACTACTAATGCTCAAGTTTAGTGTGCAAGAAAGAAAAACCATGGAATTATTCAGAGAATCGGGGCTAAACTCATGTGAATTGAGTAAGCCAAGGTTTGATCTAATTAAGAGATTTAAACTTCGTTGTAATGTGATCTTGTTGTAAATATGATTTGTATGTGTGTTAATAGTTTAAATTAATGTTGTTAATTGGACATGTCATTTGTGAATGTGATGTGTATTTTATGGTGTCACTTGACACTTGTATTATCCATGTGGATGGTGACATGTCAATTAGGGTTTGGGCATGAATCACCCAACCTTATAGGATATTATATTAATCCACTTGCATATAGATGTCTTGTAGGGATCACATCAAGTTGGAACTCGGATTTGAACTTTAGAGGTACTTTAGAGGGGTCAAAAGTGACCCTAGAGTGTATTTTTTGCCAAAATTAGCTAACCCTAGGGGATACCTTGAGTTGGGAACTAGTTTTTACTTATGGGAAAGTTTAGATCACCATTATGGCCCTCCAAAATAGCTACTTTTCAAAAGTGGCGAAAATGGAGATGGCCACATGCTTTCTAACTTGTCCCACACTCTTTGCGAAACCCACAATTAAGAGGGGGGACAAGAGGCAAGGCCAAGGACTAAGGGTCATGTCTCATTAATTGCTTGATCATGAGTAGGATTTTTGGGGGTCTTTTTAGAGGGTTTGGGAAGACTTCGTGGGTGTTCACCAAGTCTCTAATTTTAGAGACACTTAGGGTTGGAGAAAGGAAAAAAAGTGAAGGGGGAAAGGATAAGGGCTCTTCTCAACTAGCTTCTTTCCATTTTCTTTGGACAAGGTTGGTGATTCTTGCTATGAAGGAATGCTTATTGTATTATATTTTGATAATTTGTAGTGTTGAATAGATATGTGTAATCTATTATGCAATGTTCTTTGTGAATCTTTCATTGTTGTGTTGGGTTGGGGATGCATTTGGATTTTGTATCATTCTTTGTTCTTTTGGGTTTTGGGAGTGTTGTTTATGGGAGTTGAAGGCAACACTCACCCTTTGGGAAGGGAAGTAGTAGCCTTTGGTGAACAGGTTAGTTGGGCTCTCCATTGTAGTGAGAGTCTCTTCTCTTGGAGAAGAGGGATAAATTCATGGGGTATGGGCTCCATGAAGCCATGTTGTAAATATTTTTATTTGAGAATAGAAATGACAAAAAATGGTATATGGAAGGAGTGACAATGTAGCCTTGGAAAGGCATGGAAAACTCTTGTTGGAAATTTGTATTTGTATGGCATTCTCCTCCTTGGAAAGGCCCACCTTCACCATATTTCAATGGGTTGTGTGAATCCATTTGTGAAGCCACGGTTTGGGAGTTAATGAAGTTTTCTTATGTGTGTGTGTTGAGCATTTTTTGTTGTATGTAACCATTTAGCCCTTTGTTCTCCAAGCTCAAGGCTGGTCTCCTTGAGACCTTGGATGGGAGGTGAGCTCTCCATTATTTTTACCCTTTTATTTTCAAGTTTAGAAGCTATATTAATCGGAGAAAAAGCTCTTGGAAAGGCCTTCTCCTTGGTGTCTTTGTGGAAGCAAAATATGTTATGGCATTGTTGTAATGATGTAAAGGGAAACACTCCTATTGTTGATGTGTAGTTGTATTATTGAATGCATGTCAAGATATAAAGAAAGAATGATATTGTTTATTTTAGAATCCTTTTATTGTTGGTAGGAAGAAATGTAAGGAAATGTAACATGCTCTAAATTAATGTAAGGATCTTTGTTGAGACCAATCAAGAAAAAGGAAAATTGTATTTCATTTTGTAAGTTTCATTAAGAAGTATGAGGAGTGAAATTTTGTTCATCTTAGATCTCTTTGTTGGTAGAATAACATCAAACATATCTTCATTGTAATGAAACATGTTGACATTGGTTATGAAAGATGAAATGAAATGTTGTAATTCTTGACTGGATTAGTATAATGTAGTTCTCAAATCTCATTTGAAAGTAATCCCTCTTGAGATTCATCTCATTCACCTAAGGTTACCTATTAAATATTGATTCCTATTAAATCAAAATTGAGTCCTTATGCTACAACAAAAGAGGGAAAGAAAACAAAAAAAAATAAAAAATGAAATGGTAAATAGAGACCTACAGGTCTCTTGAAAATGCATGGGAAAATTTCCCATACATTTTCCTTACCACAGTCAATTAAATATTATTTCCTATCCCATTTGCAAAAAATAAATAAATAATAGTAATATTAAAGGAAGGATAATCAAATCCTTGGTAAGTAAACTTGGGTGAGACCCACCTGGGTCACCATCCAATGACCCATCAAGAAAAGTCCTTTCAAAAAATAATATATATTTATATGCAAAATCAGAAAAATTTACTATAAAAAAAATAAACTTAACTGTTCGCATGAAATTGTTTTCATTTTATTAAATTTGAAAAAAAATATATATATATATATATTTAAAAAACTTTAAGTGGGGGAAGGGGGGGGGGGGGGGGGGGGGGGGGTGTGGACCCCACACCACCCACTCCCTATCGTGGCAGGTGGTGGCCCTGTCGAGGCAGGGTACGCACTGCCTAGGTAGTGTGGCCTGCCACAACAAGTACCACATTGTCATGACATTGCGGGGCCCGCCAGTCCCCCAACGAGACTTAAAAAAATGATTTTTTATTAATGTTTTTTTTTAATTGTTTTATCTTTATTTTTATTTATTTAATGATTAAGTTTTAATAAGTTTATTTAAAATTTTATTAATAAGTTTAATAAATTTATTTAAAAGTTTTATTAAATATATTATTTTATTTTTGAGATTCATCAGGTCATAATATAATTAAATTTCATTATTTAATTAATAGGCTAAATATTATTTAAGTGCCTAGTTAGGAATGTAATATTAAACTCTCTTGATATGTGTTACCTAACAACAAACTCACTTTTAAAATTAATAGGAAATTTTCCTTATTGAAGTTAGATAAATTACTAATTGCAATCGATGACTTCTAAAATTTATATTTATGTTATATTGTCCATAGATGGGTGGAGTATTAGGAAGTCGTTGTTGTGGAGGGAATCATTAATACCACTTTAATATTAAAATATTGATATTGGGTTTTTATGTTAAGCTTCATCTTTTTAAGCTTTAATTACAAAATAAACATACAAATGGATGCACAAATCTATCATATAAGTAAACTAATGGAATTGAAAACATGGATCAAACATTTATTAACACTCATAAAGCTATTATATTGGATCTAGAATTATAACCTAACTATGTATATCTAGCTCCACACATCAATGGAATCCAACATTAAAATTGTACTTTGATGAGTTTAGCTTATTTGAATTTTAAGTATATAACAATGTAAATGAATTTATTCCATTTGACCAGTTGGACATATTATACTTTTAAGCATCCATTTCAGGCATAACGTAAATGGGATTCTGAAATTAATGATATGCTTGATGTAATGCCCCATTACTTGGTAAATGATATCTTCATCCATAGGAGATGAATAGATGTCATTTCCCTTCCATAACCACCTCACTTAAATTATAGAACCCTAACCTAATTTATCCTTAAAGCTATTCTTCATCAACGTCACCGATCATCTTGATCGCATCACTTAGGGTGAGTCAACCCTACTCATGTTGTAGAGGGAGGTTGACCAACCTTAGGGAAAGAGTGTGGAATCACCACATGACCTTAGTGGCCATGATGTCCTCACATGGATTCTCTTATGCACTAGTTTTTAAAAAAAATCGTTACATTTTTGCGTGATTTATTTTGGGCATGACATACATGTTTTCAACATTATGTTTTGATTGTGTGTTTATTCTGATTATACCCTGATTTGACCATAAGGTCTCATGGTGTATTGTATTTCTATGTATGGTATTTTTATAATCATTTCTAGTTCTTGTGTGTGAAACCAGATCTAGGATTACCTAGTTGTATACCTGATTTGATCTTTGTGAGGTCTGTGAGCCTAGGGTAGTTTTCCTAGATATGTAGTAGGGGGTGGCTTGCAATAAGCATCAGGGCCCACAAGTGGCTACTAGGATCACTTATTGTAAGTATCTATAATCAAGTGATAACCTAATATAATTGAGGGGTATTTAAATGAACTTAATAAGATGTGGTTCCTCACCCATGCTAGAGTGCTAATATAGACTAAGATGGAGGATGAGCTGATGCTTTCCGCCTACATGGACTGGATATGGCATAGTTAATGGCTTTGTCTATATGAGAAGTCATCGATACGGTGTATGGTCACTTGAGTGCCAGGATCCTAAGTGATTACCAAGACAAGACTCAAGGGTTAGATGTACATGATGACACCTTCCTATGCATAGTCTAGTTATTCTACATGTGTTGGTTACCTCTGGGTTAGTAAGTCTTACCTATTGTTATCTTTTGTACACATTGAGTTAAAGAGCTTTCAGGATCTTTTCCTTAGCTTGATATGTTTATGTTTTTTATCCAAGTGGGATCTATTGTTATCTCCTCAACACGGTGGGAGTGGACCATTTAGGTTCACGAGGTCGGGTGGTAGTGATTCTTTTACCATTTGAGATTCTGACATTTGTGTTCCAGTGCTAGATGATCCTATAGCAGTTGTTTCTTCTTATTCTTCTTTGGTGGAGTTGTGTTCCTATTCTTCTTCTTCTTTGTGATCCCACTCATTGTATCAATTTTTTAGAGATATCATGTGTACTTATTTTCAGTTATTATATTACATACCCTACGACATGTGCAGTGGATGTAGGTTTATGGATACCTTATGGTACCAGTTATTTTTATGTTATCTTATGTGATGTTACATTTATCTTTTATTTGTTTATATGAGTTTTTTAATTATATCTAATCTAAATTAATTAATTAATACATACGTAATCTTCATCAAGGAATCTTGGAGAGTTGTAATCTATGTGAGTTGTATATTTCATGGTGTTGCTTCCACATTGTAAAAATTTGATGTTGTTGCTCTAGTCAATCCATCAATTGGGATAAGAGTTCTTTATATTTCATCTATACTCCTGAGGAAAGGTAGTTCAGGATTGCCAGAATCATAGGCTGTAGGATTGACTCTCTCCCAACCACTTATTTGGGTCTTCCTCAAGGATTCAAGCCTCTAGATTCCTTTTGGAGAGGGATTGTTGATAGATTTAATAGGAAATTGGTGGGTTGGAAAGGAGACATTCTCAGTCAAGCAGGTAAACTTCAGCTCCTCAAAGCCTCCCTGCAAAGTCTCCCCATTTTTGCTTTGAGCCTTTTCAAAATTCCTGGAAAATATACAGATATTATAGAAAGAATCAAAAGGAATTTCTTATGGTCTGGAGTTGAAGAGAAGAAAAGACTGGCCTTAGTTTCCTGGGATAAGGTTTGCACTCCTAAAAAATGGGGAGGTCTTGGCATTCAGCCTATTAGAGTAACTAATCTTTCTCTATTGGCTAAACAGGTCTGGAGAATTTTCAGAGAAAGAAGAGAGTGGAATGAGATCATCCATAATAAGTATCTTTAATTTGTGTCTCATATCTCTGATTTTTGGAAAAATAACCTTCAGGTGAAAGGATCTTATATTTGGAACAGTATTCAGCTGGCCAAGGAGGCAGCTTTTAAAGGTGCCAGATGGGTTTTGGGCAATGGCAGAAGAATCCATTTCTGGGAAGATAGCTGGATAAAAGATCACCCCCTTAGCACTGTTTCTACCTTACAACCCGCTATTCTTTAGTGCACCCATCAGTATGGGTCGAAGGTCATTGACTATTGGAGGAACGATAAGTGGATCAATTTGACCCTTATTGATGAAAACCTTAAACCTATTATGCAGGATCTTAGAGTTTGGATGATTAAGAATTCTAGAGAAGATAGGATCTTGTGGGGGATTTAGCCTTCAGGAACCTTTTCGGTTGCCTCCTGTTCTGAGCTCATTCTGAATAAATTGACTCCTATCCCTATCTGGTCTCAAGTCTAGGACAACTCTCTTATTCCAAAAATTAACATTTTTTTCTGGCTTCTCTTGCAGAATAAAATTTTAACAATTGATAACCTCCAGAAAAGGGGAATGATCTTGACTAACAAATTTTTTTATGTAAAAAGGTGGAGAAGTCTATTGCTAACCTAGCTATTGACTGTTCTTATGCTTGGGAGGTCTGGTCGGTTCTTTTACAGTGCTGGGAGATTAGGTGGTGTTATCCTAATTGTGTGGAAAACTTCTACAACTAGTGGCACAAAGCTAATTCCCCCATAGAGTCAACCCTTTGGAACATTATTCCACCTCATGTCATGTAGAGAATATGGAGAGAAAGAAATGACAAAGTTTTCAGGAATATTGAGCTCCCTCCAAAGGTCATAGTGGAGAAGATAAAAAGGAGTTTAAGAGAGAATATCAAAAAGGCCAATGGTATAACCTTGCCTTTCAATGATAGAGATTGGGGTAAGAAAGTTGGTAACAAAAACTAGCACCTTCGGGAGAATGTTATTTGGCTTTCTCCTCCACCAGGATGGATTAAAATCAACTTTGATGGGGCTGCCAAGGGAAACCTTGGACCTATTGGTAGCGGAGGGCTTATCCATGATGACAAGGCTAATTGCCTGGTGGCTATTGCTTGTCCAATTGGCATTCAAAAAAACCATGTGGCTGAAGCAATGGCCCTCCTTGAAACTCTGAAACTGGTTAGGGCTGACATGGCTCAGAATGTCTGGATTGAGGGTGATTCACAGAATATCCTCAAAAGTATAAATGAAAAGGAAAAACTATCATGGACTATACAGGGGATAATTGAGGAGGCCAGAAAGATAATTAATACTTTCAAACACGTCATCATCTCTCATGCTTATAGGGAAGTGAACAGTACTACAGATGACCTAGAAAATATCACTGTCAAAGCAAATGAAATCATGATCTGGAGAGGATAGGAATATCTAACCGTCAATATTAAAGCCAAGTTGGCTTACAACAGACTCCATAGTAGAATGGTGGATTGGGAAAATCTTGTTAAGTTATGATGATTAGACATCCCTTTAATTACTAGAAGAGCATCATCATGGAAAGAGGGGGCTTTCCCGAGATCATTAGCTATAGGCTTGTTTTAACCTTTTTTGATCCCAAGGTTCCTATTCATAGTAACAGTCCTATTTTCTCTGCTAAATTCAAAAACCCTGTAAACCTCAAGATGGGTGGCAGTTTGAACAGGAGAGAGCCGAAGGACTGCTCTAAGTGGAAGAACATGCTGAAGGTGTGGGAAATTTTAAAGAATGGGGGGCTCACAAATTATATGGAGAGGCTGCATGGGGTGACAGATTTGGCCACCAAGATTTTTGTGGACTCATGGAGAGACAACATAGTTACCATTGATGGGGTAACTATGAACATAATGGAAGAATTTGTTGCTGAAATTTCTAGGCTGAGTACGAAGGGGATGAAATTCTTCCATGACAAGATCTCTCAAAAATCCATTCGCTGATTTCCTAAGGGGAAAATGGAGAGAAAAAGTCTAATGAAAGATAGTGGAGGCTACTACGATGTCGACTCCTTCAAATAAATTTGGGCTACAGTTATGACGGCCATCATGGAGTATGCTACTTTAGATGGTAGGTTTAAGAGAGCCCATTCTTATCATTTCATGCTTATTTGTCATTTTAGGCATAAAATTAGAATTTCTCTACCTTTTTATATCTTGCAATCGCTCCGCCATAGTATTTCTCAACACAAGAAAAATGAAAAAAACCCTGTTCTCCATGAAGGACTTATTAGGCTGATTGTGGACCATATAAAGAAAATGGCTAGAATTAGCCCTGGAATTTCCCCTTCTAAGTCTAGTTCTGGGAAAAAAAGAATTAGGGATACTATTGTGAAGGAGGAAGGCTCTTCTAGCAAGAAAGCCAAGAAGGAGAAGGAAGAGAACTTGGACACGCAAACCTCGGCCCAGAGAGAGGAAGGATATGATAATATGGTGGATTCTACTAAGGATGGGGATTCCTCTTCTTCTATTTCCAACTCCACCTCAGAGGATGACTACAACACCAATGAGGAAATTACTGAGACTAAAGGAAAGGGTAAAATGTCCACCAGTAAAAAGATTGTTGAAGAGAATAAGAATGAGAAGAAGAAGGGTACCAAGGAGATAGATGATACCTCTGGAAAAAAGAAGAAAGGGGAAGAGAAGGATGATGAGGAAGATGAAGGCGGCCAAAAAGTGCCAATTTTGGTCCATTACGACAGCTCTCAAGAGCATGACATGCCGATATCCCCTAGGATCAACATGGTGGTGGATGTGGGACAGAACATACAAAATGAGGAGGAGGATGAGACTCACACCTCCCTAGGTAAGAACCAGGTTGTTCCTCAGAAGGAGGATGATACTAATTTGGGGAGTTCTCGGCACATACCCTTTATGAAAACTGTGGACCTGCAGGAGAGGAACGTCTAGCTTTTGTGTGAAGACATGGATGAAAAAATTGACCCCCCATTCAGAGTCCTTCAAACTACTAAAGTCACATCCATTTACTCTTTTAGGCTCATAAAATGGATGTTTCAGGAAATTAAAAGCCTTAATCTAAAGTATAGGGCTATTGTTGCAAAAGTGGATACCATGCAAACCTAGCTGGAGAATATCCCTAGCACTGGGGAAGAGAAGGCCACCAAGGAGGATGATAAGAAAATACAAGAATTAAATAATAGAATGGAAACCTTGGAGACTGCCATGAAAAGGCACATGCATGATAAAAATACCTTTATGGGATTGGTGAAGGATTGTCTCATGATCATCAAGTCTGAGTTGGACAATGGCTCTCCCACTAAAAAATTGGAGGATATGGAAGATAACCCAGATGACGAGGGCCCTAGAAAATGTACCGGATCAGCGAGGAGGAAGAAGATACATGACAAAATCCAAGAACTTTCAGAGTTTAATGCTGCTATCCAAAAGATTTCTACTGCTAAACAGGATGTTGATGATGCCTCTAAGGCGTTCAATGTGGCTTCTGGTTCCTGAAGCTGGCCAGTTCTGGGTTGCTGGTTTTTGTTTTTGTTAGTTTCATCTGGTTTTTTTGTTGGTTTTTTTCAGCTATGCACAGGGGTTTCAAACTTTGGTCCTGTTTCATTTTGGATGATCTTAATTGTTAATCTTTTTGGCTTGTAAGGGGTTTCAAGTCCCCATTTAAAAACCTATTTTTTCCTGCAATAAAAAACAATTGAAAAAAAAAATTAATCTACAAACTTAGTTGCATGTTTAGGTTAATTTCTCCCGAGTTCCCTGGTAGGGCATTACACTAAAAACATGTGAATCAACATCATTAAGAGAGGTCACTACAAAAGTAATTTATTTTTCAGAGAGATCGTTCCCAACGGAGATGGATACATGGAAAGATATTTGTGTAGAAAATTGCAGAGAGGGATATATAAGCTGAAATTATAGTTGTGGGTTTATTTGATAGATTTAGGGAGATAATTTTAAAATAAAAAATTAATGTGAGAGAAAATCTAAGATTTGGAGGGAGAGGAAGAGAGGTGTAGTTGTCGTGAAGCCTTCCATTCTGGAATGCATTAGAGTGTATAGAATTTGTTTGGGTCTTATATTTATTTGGACTGCTTCTATTTTAGATATCCTTCTTTCCTTTCTCAAATGTGTATCTCTACAAGGTTTCCAAGTAGGAATCCATCCCTGAAAAGAAATCTTGAATCAAAGGATATGCTTCTTATGTATATATGCTTAATCTACTTCATTTATTTGATATTTAGATTTATGTGACTATTAACTAGATTATTACTATGTTTATATGTATTTTATATAGTTATACTATGTTTTTGAAATATTAAACACCTTTTGGAATGATTTTTTGTGAGTTTTGAATGATTCTATGATGATATCTCTTCATTCTTTTTTGTGGACCTGTTTAGTTCATAGAAAAATGCATGCATTTATTTGATGTTTTGGGTTTTTTTATTTATTTTATTGGAATGGAATCTAGGATATATCAAATGGTTTTTCCTCATATTTTTCTTTTAGGACCCTCATTTTGCCTAGTCTTGGTTGTAACCTCAATCTGCCTTGTGAATTTCTTTCAAAAAACATAGTATATGACCAATTTTGCAAATATGGGAACCAAGTGTGTGAACCCCATGAAAAATTGCCTAATAATTAGACCCAATTGTGCAATACCTAGTGTGCAAGTCCTCCAAAATTCAAGGTGTTGCAATTATGTTGGTGTTTAGGGGTCCTATTAGCAACCAGAGGCTATTAGGGTCTCATTTTTTACTAATTTCATCTATGAATACTTGCATATGATTTTTATATCTTTAATTATGTATTTTGATGCCTCCTTATGATTTTTTAAGTGTTTTAAATGCTAGATTAGGGTTTAGGGTGGTCTAGTTAACTAGGGACAACTAGTGATCACCTAAACCTAATCATGTGGTTATTTATTCCTTATTATTTTTAATTTTTGGGTAAAGAACCTAGGTACACTAGGTGAGTGGCTCATAGTGGGTGTTAGGGCACAAAGTGGCCACTAGGGGATCCCATTGGTGAGTTGTCTTAATCAAGTGATACCATTAATAAAATTTATTGGCATGGGAGTAAAAAAAAATAATAAAGATTAATATGCCTCTCCCATTCCACTATTTCTTGTACAAGCTAGGGATGGGAGTGGGAGAAGGTGCCTTGTGATGGAACAATCGAACAACCTTGTCTTCAAGGAAATGTGTTCAGTTCCACATATGCCTATTTGGGTGCTAGAGTCTAGAGTGACTACTAGGAGATCCCTGTGATGGGTAATCTAGAGTCAAAACTCACTAATATGATATCCATTTGAATGAGTGCTATGTGATGACACTCATCTAGCTTGTAGCCTAGAGTCAAGTTACACCTTTGATTATAAATGCCTCCATCAGTCTTGTTTAGATTTGAATTTTTGATTCATGCTTGTCCTCTGGGGAGGGGTTTAAGACACCTTAGGTATGTCTTATTTACCACCTCTTGCATGGTCCTTAGTTTCTATCTCATATATCTATGGAGTGGGCCTACTGGTACCACGTGGTTGGGAGATTAATCTCTATTATATTGAGGTACTATTCGTGGTCTCATGGATGATCCTTGCTCATGCCTCTTTCTAGATTAGTATTTGAAGGCTTTATATTGTATCATGTATCTTGTTGCGATGTATTTGATGTAAATGTATTATGTAAGATCCTAAAAGGGGGGAGGCATTTGTATACAATGTAAACTTGTTTAGAGAAATATAATGGGGAAAGGGTAGTTCTAGGTTAAATGAAAGGGAACAATTCTTCTCTAATTTGTGTATGATACAAGCATCAAATGAAGTGGATTATGTTATTTTTTTATAATTCTTTACCCTCTTATGTTACCCTTCTAAAAGGAAATGAACTTTAAAATAAATATATATTTTTGTATCTACAAAAATGACTGGGAAAAATGGAATAAATTGTTAGCAAATGACATAATAGTAATCGAGTTTGTAACTAATGGATAGTTATATATCAATGAAATGATAAATAATGGTTATTATGAAGGAATGATGGTTTATGTTAGGAAAGAAGAAAATGATATCTTTGATTCAATGTGAGATGAGATAGAAAAATTAGTAAATTGATTAGTTACAATAGATGGTTAATTTATGATTATAGAGAAGAATCTAAAGCTTATAATTCAATGTGTAACTCTTAAAGGTGAATAGGTTAATCAATGTTTCTTAAGTAGTGACATTAGGGAACTTGTGAGGACTTAGGCTTGTTAGTAATATTGTTAGAAATAACAGTCCACCAATACAACTAAGAGGGGGGGGGATGAATCAGTTGTATGACACATTATTAAACTTTAAACTTTGAATAGCAGAAATACCAAATCAAATGAACACAATGAATGCCAACACAATAACATAATATTTTTTGTCGAGGAAACCCTATTAAAGGTAAAACTCCAGTGAGAATTAACACCCACTAATGATGTACTAAGAGTATAGTATCCTTGTTTATAAGATCTAGCCATGTTAGGAGCTGATTAAAACATTACAATACATAGTACTTGTTAGAGGACAAACCTTGTTAGGAGTCAAGAAAAGAAGTAGGTTTACTGCCTAGGCTCACTACCCAAAGAAGGTTATGTCCACCTTCAAAACTCATTGTTCACAACAAAAGTGTATGTAAAGAAATACACAATCTTTCAACTATCTGATAGCAACTATCTTTTCTTGATCAATTCCAATGAAGTATATAGGATATTTTATACTCTACATCTAGTAGATAGAAGCTTCACAACTTCCACAATTCTCTTTTACATCAGATACATTCTTCCATATCTTTTCAAAATAAAATATCTTACATGTATACCCTATTACAAAATAAATGACCAGGTCAGCCAATTAGGATTTCCTAATATACAAATAATTACATAACTCCTTTCTAAGATAAACAAGGTATCTAAAATAAGTATACAAAAATTATGATTCAATAATTAAGGACCAACATCTCTAATCCATGCTCGCCATTCATGAAACACACTACAACTCTGAAGTAGGCTTCCAAATAGCTCTTCTAAAGAACACATGCCACATCTAATGTCATCCTTCTTTTCATACCTTTCTAAGATCAGTGAAGATTCTTTAGTACACTATCTGTTATCCCTTAAGATCCCATACACTGAATCCTCACTGCCTATAAGATATACCCAAAAGTCAAAGACTTACTTTGTCAACTTACACTGTCACAGTCCAGTAACCAGTCTTCACTAAATCTTTTGTAACTCAGCCAATACACAATATTACATCATGTGATCTTAGATATAATATCATAACACCATCTTGTACACACAAATGTGTTTGCATAATCTGAATCATTCATACGGTCTCCGTACACTATAATAACCAGCCTATTCTCTTCATAGAAACACATGTTGACATCAGTGACAAAACACAAATGACAACAATAGTAATTCCAACATTACTCAATAGGATAAAATAGTGATTAAACATAATAAATGCATCCAACAATCTCCCCAATGCATTAGCCATATCCAACAAATATTGTGCATTCAAGTTTTGTAAACAAGTGCTTATATATGGAGTAGATTTGATTCATATCATATTGGTTAACTTTAAAAAAAATATTAATTACATCTTTTAGTAGTTTGATGTCTTATCCTCCTAGGTTCCCCTAGGTTCCCTAGTGAGGCATTACATCTACTATCTCATTTTCAATAATTCCTTCACAATACTTTGTCAAATTTGAAATATTAAACAAGGTGAAATGTTGATTTCAGTTGGAAAGTATACTTCATAATCATTTCTTGAATCATGCTTCTTTAGGATTTTGCATGGTCTACATTTCTTCATCCTCAATTTATTAAATGTTCCTATTAGGATCCTTTATTTTCATAGATGAACCATAACCTCATCACCAATATGAAATTCATTATATCTCCTCTTCTTAGCTACCTTATCCTTTTATTGAATATTCATTTTATTAATATTCTTTCTCACCTCTTCATGAAAAATTCTCAAGTGTTCTGCTAGATCTTCAACTTCGACACTATTCTTTTCTCCATTGTTCAACTTCCTCGACTCAAAATAATTCATGGGACTACTTCCACATATAATATAGAATGGTGATATACTATTTCTCCTATTGAAAAATAATTATATGAAAATTATGCTATGGTAAATCAAATCTCACACCTTTGGTTTATCTCCTCCAAAGCTTCTCAATAGATTTCCCAAACTCCTATCCCCTAATTACATATGTCCATCGATATATGGATGCAGTGCTGATCTAAAATTCAAATCTATCTTTAGCTTCTTCCACAATGTCCACCAAAAATACCCAACAAACTTAGTGTCTCGATTTGAAACTATGCGCTTTGGTAGACCATGTAGTCTCACCACTTCCCTAAAAATTAATTTTTCCACATGAACAACATCATTAGTCTTTATACAAGAAATGAAATTTGTCATCTTCGAGAAACTATTTACTACAAAAAAATGGAATCATGTCCTCTTTGAGCCATTGGTAAACCAAGAACAAAGTCCATGCTAATATCCTCCCATGGATTCTTTGGTATAAGTAAGGTTTTATATAACCCTATATTTTTCTTAGTCCCTTTTTTCATCTAACATATTCTACAACTTTGCACAAACTTCTTAACATCTTGTTACAATTGTGGCCAATAATAATGCTCACTAACCATAGAAATTATTTTTTCTTGATCAAAATGTCCATCCAATCCTTTTCTATGCTTCTCTTTGATTAGGTTCTCCCTCATTGAACTCTTTGGAATGCACAATTTCCTACCGTTGAATAGCATATTTCCTTGGATTATAAAATCCAACCATCTGGTCCTATTTAGAGAAACATTTTTTGTGCAAGCTCTCCAGGCCTTCCCAAAATTAGGATTGCCATAATATAAACATTTGAGTTCTTCGAGCCCAACATATTTTATCTGCATCTCTATTAACAAATTATTCCTCTAAATGAAGGAATCTACAGATCTATTATATTTTCCAATCCTATGCTTCAAAATAAAAGTATAACTTTGCAAAAACTCAACCCATTTTAAAATGCCTTTGATTCAACTTCCCTTGACTATTTAAATACTATAAATCTTGATGATTAGTAAATAAAGTAAAATATTTAGGAAAAATATAATGTCTCCCATTCCTCAATACTCGAACTATAGCATATAACCTCTATTCACAAATAAAATACTTTCTTTTGATGTCATTCAACTTCTCAATAAAATAAGCAATTGGTTTACCTTATTGACACAATACAACTCCAATGGTGTTTCCACTAGTATCGTAGTGTAATTGAAATACCTTATTAAGACCTGGAAGTCCTAAAATGGGCTACTCTATAAATTTTATTTTCAATAAATCAAAAAACTTTTCTTCTCATGTGTTCTACTTAAACTCTCTATTATCCCCTCTCATTGGTTCAGTTAGGGGTCTACATATACTACTAAAAATTTTGATAGTTTCTTTTTGTAAAACCTAGAGAAGATATAACAAGATCTTATCTCAGTATCACTCATTGGAAAGTCCATTCAAGGATATCCTTCACTTTCTCTAGGTCCATTTTAAGACCATTAATTAAGACAACAAATCTAAGGTATACTAACTCCAAAAAGCTACACTTCTTAAGGTTAATCAACAACTTTTGTTTCCTTAATTTCTCAAAGACCCCATGAATATGTAATGTGTGATCTTCCAATATCCTACTAAAGATAAAAATATCATATAAGTAAACAATAAAAAAACTTACTCAAAAATCCTTTAAATACCACGTTCATGAGCCGCATGAATGCGCTCAATGCATTAGCTGGCCCAAAGGGCATGACTAACCACTCATACAAGCCCTCCTTTATCTTTAAGGTTGTTTTTCATTCATATATTTCTCTAATCTTGATTTGGTGATATCCAATCCTCATATCTATCTTTGTGAAGTACTTAGCTCCATTTGAACAATCCATAATGTCATCCATCCTTGGAAAGGGAAACATATACTTGATAGTAATATTATTGATAGCCCTAGAATCTATACACATCCTGTATTCTCTATTTTTTTAGTGCCAGTACTATTGGTACAACATAAGGACTCAAACACTCTCAAATCAATCCCTTCCACAATAACTCTTGCACTTGTGTTTTCAACTCTTCACTCTCTGCCGGAGTCATTCTATAGGTTTCCTTATGTGGAAAAATAGCTCCAAGATTCAAGTCCCTTTGATGAATAGTTTTTCTTATTGGTGGACATCCATCAAATAAATTATAATATTTAATATCCTAAAACTCATCCAAAAAGTCTACAACTTCTACAAGTATACATTCTACTTCCTCTTTATCAAATTTTTAGAATTAAAGAAAAGAACATATGTTCCTTTTAATGAAACCTCTTTCCATAAAATAAACACACTTTTGCATTACTACATACCTTTTCCTCTAGTTCCTCCAATGGATTCAACTTTTGTTAGACTCCATCCTTTGTCAAAGAATAGTTATTTTCATGTCCATCATGTACTGCATGATGATCAAATTGCCATGGTCTCCCTAAGAATAGATATAAAAAAATCCATAGGCATAATATCACATAATACCTCATCATGATAGTTTCTGATTTTTTAACTTTACTAGACACTATTCATTGAGTGAAGCTTTATGATCCTTCTTCAACCAAGAAATATTGTAGGGATTTATATGCTTCCTTCTCTCTAACTTTAATTAATTAACCATTTCCTTCAAAACAAGGTTATTCGTACTACCATAATCTATAATGATATTGCATAATTTAACATTACACTTACATCTTGTGAAAAAAAATTCTTCCTTTGCTTAGGTTCCTTCTCATTATTTAGAAAGGCTCTGATAATAACAAGGACCTCTCCTCTTTCAACATCTTAAAAATGTGACAATTCAACATCTTCATCCTCATGTGTAACTTATTCATTGTCGTATAGTATTGTATTTTTCCTCTCTTGATGTTGGGGAAACTTATAAGCTCTATGTCCTTCTCCACATTTGGAACACATTCCAAAGAAACCTTTTCTTCCCATTCCTCATCCTCATCTTCTTCCTCTTTGATCTCCATTATTTTTATCATGAGGATGGTAGGAATTATTTCTCCTCCACTTTTGACTACTACTAGGGTCGTCATTCTTCATTCGATCATCATTTGTACCTCCATAAGGTCATCCACTAGGATATCCACCATGACCTCTTCTATTTTTCTCTTTCAAAATTGTTATTCAATTTTTCTTCTACCTTTTTAAAAAATTGAGATGTATCCTCAATGGTATACATTCTTACCATTATCAACTTTTCTTGAATACTTGGCCTCAAGCCATTTATGTAATGTGCGAGGTTCTCCTTATTGACTTTAGAATGACCTATTATAATAAGGTCTCAATAGAATTCTTCTATATAATCCTGCAAAAATCTTTCTTCCTTCTTCAACCCTTTATTTTTCTTTAAAAAATCAGGCTCATATTCAATAGTAATGAACTATCTCTTTAATTTGTATACCATTTGATCCCACCTTATTATCTTCTCCTTCCCTCTTTTATTTCTTTCCAACTGAACCTCTTTCCACCAAATTTTTGCATGACCTTTGCAAATTTGGCCCTCTATGGATCTTTAACTTCTTCATACTCAAAATATTTCTCCATATCATTGATCAAGTCAATCTATTCTTCTAGATTATGATTTCTAGAAAATATGTCAAATTCAATTTTTGGTCTCTTTCCAATCTAAGAAATGACCCTAAAAAACCTAGCTTCCTCATATCTCTAGTCATTTCTTTCTCTTCTTCAAATTTTCCTTCTTTAGATTCATCCTAACTTTCATCTCATTTTGTAGTATCAACTCCTCCACATAGCTCATCTTGAAGTTCTTTCACTTGTCTTTGGAGGGATCTAAAACCCTCTTTTGTTAGACGAATGATTGTTCCACCAGGACTCCTTCGTGGAGGCATCTTTTTAGAAATTATCTCTCGGACCCACAACCACAGTCCTAGTGAAAATTGCCTCATGTTCAAAAATCTGTCTATACATTAAAAAACCTCTACTATGATACCAATTGAAGAAGGGTGCTTCCCTTAATAACTCACACAACACAATAAAGAAATAAATAGAAAATTGCAAGAACCAAATAATTGCAAGAACAAAAATACTTGCCTTCTATTATCTTCAATTAAATGACATTAGAGTATTCACAACATAACATGCTACATTCACATGGTCATTTTCATTACAATGATTTTCAAGCCAAAGCCACCATATGCATGATCAAAATTACCCACGACAACCCTTATTTGTCTTCATTATATGGGATGTTTAACCTCCCTACAATGTTCTAGAAATTTCCACCCTCCATTTTGAGGCTAACCACCTTTATATTATTTTCCCCTACATTGAAATATACATAAAATATGCCCCAAAATAGGTTTTGGCACTCATTAGAGTATTTGAAGGGATTTTATTTTTTCCCCTAAAGTAGTGTAGCTTTTAGAGGCCATACCTTGTGAACTATGTACCTAATTGGCTATTATAACCACTTTTCAAGAACCTCTTGAAGTGATCTATAGATCAAACTATAAAGTATCATCCCATGAATAGTCTAACCCCCTTTTGTAGCCTTTAAGGCCTTAAAAATTGAGTTGAAAGTTTTATTTGTATCACCCTCCCAAAATAAAAAAATTCAATATCTTCAACACTGGAGTTGATCTTGCCATGAAAATTTACCAACATGCTCATATATCCAAAATGAACCTCAAGGAAAGTAATTGGATCAATTTGTGTTTAGGTGTAAGCTTGCTAAAAATAGAAAACTTTCCAAAAAAAGTAACACTACCCAAAATAGTCCTTATTGAAAAACTAGACAATATTTTTTTTTGGGGGTGATGCAAGATTTATCTTACACCCTAGATTATCTTGCATCACATTTTATGTCTGTGATTTGAAAAGATGTGTTTCTTCAAGTCTTTCTTTTGATTCTTTCTCATTCTATGACAAGGAATATTGGTTCTCTAAAGGGCCAATCTCCAAGTGTGATATCATTGGGTTGATCAATAGAGATGGGAAGTCAAAATTGTATATGATGAATTAATTATATTATTAGAAACACCATCCTTGGAAGTATTAACAATGCTATAAACCATAACATCAGACACATGCAAGTCGTTAGAAGGGAGTGAGCTTGGAGGCGACTTGACATCTGATGATTTTGGTGTGCACAAAGGAAAGATAAGAGGATTTAATGGTGGAACATTTACCTACAAAGCACTAGGAGGAATACCACAATTATTAGTATCCAACCCAATCCACTATGTAGGCCTTTTTCCAAAGATCCTTCTACCAAAATGCAACTTCTTGTGTTTGGAAATAGTTTGTTTAGTTGAGCAATAACACCTGAAACAAAAAAAATAAAATTCACAATCTATTTGTTGTATCCAATGAAGATTTCCCACCCTCAAATAAATCTCAAATATAAGTCCATTGGAGCGATCCATTTCCACAAAAATGAATACACAAGTAGAGCTATGGTGATTAATAGTTTCTTATGAGATAAAGTTTTATGTCCCTAGATAATTTCCTATGGCCACAGACCATCCAATTCCTAGAATTGGAATGGAAGACAGGGAAAGTGCACCCAAATAAATTTAGATAAGAATGTCTTAGACTGTAAATCAAATGAGGGATACCTTGACTTCATGTACATGAAGTTACCAAGAAAAATCCAAGGTTCATTTTTTGGCATCTATTCCTTTTCTATAAGAGATTTGAAGTTTGTGAATAAAGAAACCTCTAGCCTAAGGAAATATGACACCTTCTTCCAAAGATGTTTTTCAATTATTAGAAATTCAAGAATGAAATTTACATAATTTCAACCACTCCTTGGTGCATCTACAAATTAGTGTGTTTTGTGTTAGGAACTCTTTCCTATTCCAAACCAAATCCTTTAGAAAAAAATATAGAATAGTAGTAAACTAGGAAACCCTATCAGAAAAATATAAAAAATGGATGCCCTTATAAATGTCTACAACCAAAATATTAGAGATGGAAACATGATACCTTCCCCCACTTTCCTTTTTCCTCTAACTACATCAAATATTGACAGTAGATGTAAGTCAAAACCCCCAAATTCTCTAAATAAATGGTAGATAACCCAAATGGAGCATAAGAGAGCTTGAGGTGTGTTAAGAAAAAAAAATGAGAAGGCACAAATCCCTATGAAGAAAACTTACCAAAAACATATTGTATGAAGGAGAAAAAGTGAGAAGATAGGCTTAGAGAAAGGTGCAACACAATAGACTTACAAACCCTATCCTCTTCATACATTGTAATATAGGTTTTCCCTTATGCTCCTTGAAGTTCAAATGGGAAGGAGAAGGATCCAAAATGACACCATCAGAGCCTTCACAAAGGGAACCATCGCTTGTGAAATCACCTAGAATTGTTGAAGGGATGCAAGACTTGGAGGAGAAAATCATTGCAAAGCTATAGACTAATTCTATAATTGATTAAATTACTTATGATGATAAATTTTAATAATTAAAATTAAAAAATTATATCTTATATAAAATTATTTATATATAACATATAACATATAACATTAACTTATAAATTATTATTTTAAATTTTTAAATTGTTATATTTATAATTATGTGACCCAATTTAGTATAATTATATTCACTTTCTCTTAATACAATCTACCATGTCATTTATTTTTCCCTTAAAATTATAATATTTATTTGTGTCCAATGATCATTTTATTTATTTTGAGACTTATTTTTTATTTAAATTATTTAGATATTTTGTTTTATTCTATTTATATTCTTTATGTAAGAATTATTTCTTAGTTATCTAACTTTGCTAAAAAAAATTATTTATAATTATTTTAAACTTCCAAATAAGTTATATAATTTTTTAAAAATTGAATAGTTTTAAAATATATAAATATAATTTAATTATTAAATAGTTATGAGAGATTCCATAAAGCTCTAAAGAGACGACTCTACCACTATGGCTTCAAATCCCTGAGCAAGCGCGAAAATCGTCAAGGTGATGCTTTTAACTAGCGGTTATAGGCCTAGGAACGTGATTTGGGGATGTATAGTGACATACATGACTTTATGTTCTTTAATGTTTTCTCTCTTTTCATAGTTTTCTTTGTGTTTGTGTTTTGCAACTTTTAGTTAGTTCCCTAATTTATAGGGAGACTCTTTTTTCACCATATTTAGGTGATCATCCTCTATTTCTCATAAGCTAACTAAAGATAACTTGTACTTAGCCTCTAATATCTCTTCAAAAATTATATATATAATTTTTTTGTCACATGATTATATATTTATTGTATTTTACATAGATTGGTAAAATGATTAATGTAATTCTTATTCTTGGCAGCTCTTTGTTTCTTCTGTATTTTTCTTACAAGTTTTGTTTCTTCTTCCAACTAGATGTAATTAATTTTGTAGGATTAGTTGTGAAATTATACAAGGTATCAAAGCACATGTTCTTGGAAGAAGAGGCACCAACATTTTTTTTCAAGTATTATATACTAGAGCTATTAGACAAAAAGGAATTGATTCATTATCTTGGAAGTATATTTTAATTTCTTTTTGTATTCATGAACTAAAAATAAAGTTCTAGCAGGGGGGTTAATCATGTCTTCTAGTAATTGTTTTCATCCTTCTATTTTAAAGCTAACTTCAAATAATTATGTCATGGAAGAAAGGGATAAAGAATAACTACCTTGATAAAGATCTATTTCCCCATCTCCTTGGACATGTTCCTGAGCCAAGAAATTATGAACAAAAAAATGTATGGTTGAATAGTAATGACATGGTGTATGGATTGATATGAATTACTATTTCTAAGGATACTCTACATCACATAGAGAACACTGAGTGCTCTTTCATTACTTGGACCATCATCCAACATTTTTTTGGAGTCACTAAATATTCATCTAAAAGTGATGTTTCCTTATAAGAAGATTGGGTTATTATGGATGATACTGAGATTTCTATTACCCCATCTTGTGTGAACACATCCTTTTGGGATGATGTGTTTGTTGATACCTTATCTACTGTTGCTTCTTCATAATTCAAAGTTGCTTCAAAAAAAGATTCTAGTGATTCTTTGCAAAAGGATATCCATCATCTTTCAAATATGGCTTTGTGGGATGAATTTTTTATTGGTGTTTCAAACTTGTGGAATGTCATATTGTAGATTTGGAAGATAGTATTAATTTCATACATCTTCTCTTTCATGAGGCTGATTCTTCTTCAGTTGTCATAAGGGAACCTTCTAACGCTCTACTTAATTCTCTACATGATTACTCCTCACAAATTGATATGAGTTTGGATACATTTGCACAACATTTTGAGAAGAACTATTTTCCTTATGAGAAGATACATGCATTTTTTTCATGACCATTCATCTTCATTCCTTTATGCATTTGAATTGAGTGGAAATTAAACAATTTAACAAGTTGAGGTTTTTATCTTCCAAAAGGAAGAGGCATAATTTGTTGCAAAATAATCTACTACAACATTCACTATGCTACATTTTGTATTGACATTCCTTCTCTTCTTTTTGAAGGCACAAATGGGTCTCATCTTTTCATTTTTACTTTCTATGAGACCTTAGAATGAAGGATACTACAACATTGTAGTTGTCATGCAAATTAGTGTTAATTTTTTATTTTTTATTGTGGGGGGCGGGGGTTCCCATTGGGTTTTCCCTCTTTCCTCTTTCCTCATTCTTTTCATTACACTTATGGACCTCCTTAGTTAGACTTAAAGGGGGTGTTAGTGCATGCAAATTTCTGTTAGCCAATACAACTTTCAGTTAGCTCCTTGATTTATAGGGAGACTCTTGTTTCACCATATTTAGGTGATCATGTTCTGTTTCTCATATGCTTACTAAAGATAATTTTTACTTAGCCTCTAATATCTCTTTAAAAATTACATACATAATTTATGATCATGTGATTATATATTTATTATATTTTACATACATTGGTACAATAACTAATAGAATTTTTATTCTTAGCAACTTTGTGTTTCTTTTGTATTTTTCTTGTAAGTTTTGTTTCTTCTTATGGCTAGATCTAATTTATTTTGCAGGATTAGCTACAAAATTCTATAGGAATTTCTTTGTTTATTGTTCTGTAGATTGTATTTAAATAGCACCTGACATTCTTATCCTCGTACACCTTGACTCCCTCTTCTCTGTACAAGGAAACATGACTAATAAAGATCATGAGGGTTTGGATGATTAATCAGTGTAAAGACCCACTAGCATCATCCTCAAACCATAAACCTTACTTTAATGCCATGAGTGTTACATGTATAAGATGTAAGCCTTCTTTTTTCATTGCGAAGGCTTCAAGTTGTGATAGTTAGAATGAGAAATGATATGTTAAGTACTCTCTACTTGCCCCACATATTATTTCATGTTTTCCTAATGAGGAAATATTCGAGAATATCTATATAGAGAAAGATAGGCTTAATAACATTTCTATGTTTCCTTTGGATTCTTTTGATGTTAACAAAGTTCTTACCAGGAGATATATTGATGATTGGTTTGGAAATATTGGCAAAATGAACTAGGCATTCAAATTTCTCTCTATAGGGATGTACAAAATGGTTTATTTAATGTTTTTTTAAAGATGAAACTATTAGAGAAACTATTACCAAAAAAGGGTTTTTAACTATAGGAAATTACATGTTCAAGATCCTTAAATGGGATCCCAATGTAGCTAACAATGAGGTTTTGGCCTTATCTACCCTTCAATGGATTATGGTCAAGAAAATTCATCTATTTATTTGGGATTTCATCCCTCAGATTCTATCCTTTATTGGAAAAAATTTCAAACTAGATAACCCTAGGGTTACCCTGTCCCATCTCAATCCTAGGGTGTCAGTGTCAATCAATCCTTGTGTTGACATCTTGAACAAGATCAAAATTTATCTCATTGGTAATCTTTGTTTGTGAACATGATATTCTCATAAATATTGATCCATTTTCCTTGATAGGACATAGGGGAATCAATGAAAGACTTTCCCTATCCTAGCAACTAAAAAGGTTATTGATAATGGTCCTTAGCTACTTTTTGAACAACCTATGGTTGACCTCCCTATCCCATAGATCGAATGGTTCTCTTGGCTCTTCCTCATCTAAAAACCCTTTGGTTGATGTCGAATCTTCATACCCTATTTTTGCTACCACTTTTTTTACCTCTTTGTCATTTATTGTACCTCCTCCCCCTCCTCCTCCCCCTCTCTCTCCCCCTCCATCTATCCTTGCTCTAGATAAGTAGCCTTTGAATCCCAAAATAGGTAGAACTTTCAAGAATGTATTGTAGATAGTGGTGGAGGACCTAAGGAAGAGCATTAATCAAAGAAATGAAGGAGATCACTTGGTTAAGTTGGGAAATATCAAGTCCATAATATTATTTTTGTTACAATGATAGATAGATTAATACAATCTAGTTTTGACCCTAACCTAGAAGATGCTCTACCTACTAGATCAAGTTCCAAACTAGATGATACTAATCTGTTTAGAATTGTTATTCTAGCTAATCCCTTTTTGTACCTCACTAAATAAAAGAGTAATAATGATGATAGTGAAGTTGGATTCTTCCATAAGGCTCAAGTTGGAATTATCCTTATAAGCCCCCTCTATTATTGATTAATTCTCGAGAAGTTGTATATGATCAAAGTCTAGTTTTGTATATAAGAAAGCTTTGATTTGTGAAATCACCTAGGCCATCTTCCAAAATGAAAGGAATAAAAATACCCTTCCTAAGTTCTTTAAAAGATTCAGGGTGGACATGGAATCCTGTGAATAATTTAAATATGGTAATACCTAGAACATTAGAGAGCATGAAT
>BSBK01004026.1:35000-460000 GCA_027943335.1 Chamaecyparis obtusa
GATATAGGCCACTTGAGAATCTTGTGTTGTCCTATTTACATTCACATACCCAAAGAAAAGAGATTTAAAGAAGAACCCTCAGAAAAAAATGGAATATTTGTAGGCTACAGTGAAACATCTAAAGCTTATAGGATTTATACTTTTAAACAAAAATTAATTGAGCTAATAAGGGATGTAATGTTTGAAGAAGATGTTGCATTCAAAAGATCCAAATAAATTCATGAGATGGACATTGAAGATCAAGATTTTCCTCAAAATATGGAAGAGGATCATGATTCTAAGATTCAGAGGGAGACCCATGAACTTATTTTAGATGCTAATATAATGAGCCTATGGATTATGCAGATGGGTCTAGAGACATTATTGTGAAACATAAAAGACCTCTATGAGAAAGGAAAATGATTCAAGAGGCTAAAAGTTTTGTAACACCTAAAGGAACCTTTAGGGAAAGGAAAAAACCTCATAGATACTCTAGCTATTTTTCTTTAATGAGTGAAATCATCAAGTCATAACCTCCTAGCATTGAAGAAGCCTTCAAAATCCAAGTTTGGAAAGATGATATGACAAAAGAATATCAATCTATTCTTAAGAATAATGTTTGGGACATTGTTCCTAGACCAAAGTATAAATCAGTAGTTCACTGTGGGAACATTACCAAACCATAGCTCATAAGATGTCTTGTCACTGCCAGGCCTCAATTGTATTCTATTGAAAGTATAGACTGTTGTATTGACTGCATCTCTCCAATAGGTATGTGCAACTTTTCCTTCAATCATGATGGTGTGCACTATATCAAGGATGATTCTATTCCTTCTTTTTGCAATCTCATTCTGTTGTGGGGTTCTAGGTGCACTCAACTGTCTCTTTATGCCATGTTCTTTGTAGTACTCATAGAATCTGTCAGAGGTGAATTCTCCTCCTTTATCCAATCTTAGACACTTTATCTTTAGTCCAGATTCATTCTCAACCTTAGCTTTGAATAATTTGAACTTCTCAAATGCTTCTGACTTATCTTTCAAGAATGCAACCCACATCATTCTAGAATAATCATCAACAAACAAAATGAAATACTTTTCACCATAGTATGATCTTATTTGAGTTGGTCCACATAGGTCTATATGAATCAGATCCAAATTGTTCTCTACTGAATTATGTGTGCTCCTGAATGAGTTCCTTACATGCTTTACCATTACACATTCCCTGCAAATAGTATCAACTAGCTTTGCTATGATAGGTAGATCTATTACTTCCTTTACATTACTTATCTTTACTATATTATCAAAATTGATATGACATAGTCTTTAGCCAACTATCATCAAATTTAGAAACAAAACAACTTTCTTCTGAATTAAGGTGGAAAACATTACCTTTAGTCTTTGAACTTGATGCAATCATTACACCATCTTTGTTGTTAATGATGCACTTGTTGTCTTTGAACTCCAATTGATAACCTTTCTCAAGAAACTGCCCAACACTAAGAAGGTTATGTTGCAAACCATCTACATAAAGAACATCATCAATGTTGTTCTTTCCATCCAATGTTATAGCTCCTCTTCCAATGATAGGCTTAGGAGTGTTATCTCCAAATCTAACCATGCCACCTTTGTATCTATCCAAATGAACAAATCTATCTTTGTCTCTTGTCATGTGATGTGAATAACCGCTGTCTATAATCCAATTTGTCCTTATGTATTCTTGAAAAATCAATGCTAGCTCTTGTTCCTTTTTCTTATCTTCACGATCCATCTCATCATACATCTTCTCCATAATAGCAATGAATCCAATTTCATCTTCAGCTAAATCATCATCTGATACTCCATCTCCAGCATAGTAACATTCCTTTGTATACTTAGGCCTATAGTTATTCTAGAACTTTTTAACTCTTGAAGGACACTTAGATGCAAGGTGACCAATCTTATTACATGAAAAGCATTTGAATGGAAATTGACCTTCATATTTTCCTTTTCCTTTCTTTTCTCTTTTAGCAATCATAGCAATGAAATTATCTAGTACTTTTTCTTCATCATCATCATCAAAATTACCAGAAGTGTTTGTAGATTTCTTACCATGGACTGATGCTTTGAAGTCTGTCTCACTTTTAGGTTCTGTCTTCAATCTTGAAATCTCAAAAGCTGAGATTTTGTTGATCAAGGTCTCTCTCTTGAAATTTTTTGTAAGTTGCATGGTCTCGTCAAGGATGTTGATCTTTTTTTCATACTCTACTGTAGGAGTAGTCATCAACTTATCCATAATGTCTTCCTCCGAGATCTCTCCCCCATTGTTCCTGATTCTAGCAGCTACTTCATTAATCCTTTGGTTGTAAGCTTTGATGTCTTCTTCAGGTAGCATCTCTAATGCATTTTATCTTTTCTTCCAAGTCTTTCTGGGTGCATTCTTTTCTTGTGTATCTCCTTCAAACATGTCTTCTAGGTGCTTCCATATCTTGTAGGCTATGTCTACTTTCTTTATTTCTAAAAATTCACTATTAGATAGGGCGGTGATAAGGGCTTCTTTGGCTATTGCATTCTGATGGAACAAATCCTTTTTCTTGTTTGTAGCATCATCCTTTGCAAGATCTTCTAGAGAGGGAATCTTAGCTTCTTTGATAGCTACTTCAAAAACATCAAAAGCAATGCACTGCAAATGTGTCACTATTTTGTTCTTCCAATCAAGATAGTTCTCTCCATCAAACTTAGGATTGTATTTTCTAAAGAATGCCATCTGATCAACCTCAAGTTGTTAAACTTTCTCTCTGAGGCACTTGGATTTGATACCAATTGTTAGGAATAGTCCCAAGAGATAACTAAGAGGGGGGGGGGGGGGGGGGGGGGGTGAATTAGTTATCTACTAGTTTCAATTCTTTATCCAATTAAGTATACTTAAACTTAAAATATAAACACTATGATAGAACACTTGAACACAACACAACAATTTTGGCTACGGGGAAACCCATATAGGTAAAAACCCTGGTGGGAATTGACACCCACTAATAATCCGCACTAGTGTTTTGTGATCCCTATTAGGAGACCTTACAACCATGTTAGGAGTTTATCTTTACAATGCATTTTGTACAACGACCTGGTCAAGGGTAGGACCCTGTTAGGAGTCTTTTACAATTAACCCTATTAGGGGTGAGGACGCACTGTTTGAGAGCTCATTACTCAAAGGGGTGAAAGCTACAACCTTTTGAATAACAGATACACACTATATCTAGATCTTGATGAACTATGCTTGGACCTTCTATCTAGATTAGTTCCAAAAAATAGCATATACTCTTTACTTGGTCACATAGACCTTTTGCTAATGGCTCAACACTTCGCACACTCTACTCTACTCTTCACATTCAACTATGAACCACACTTACCAATCACAAATGACTACCTATAAATATCTTTCCTCTAAATGATATAATCAAGTAAGCCTATTAGAACCACCTTGAAATCATATTAGAGAAACAATAACACTATCTAATAACATCTCAGTCAGCTCTACTGAGCACGTAACACAATCTAAGACATGTCCAAATCAATAAGTGTAGGCACACGCTACACATTGTCAGCTCTACCAAATTAACTGATACTTTCTCCTCAAGCTGACTTACATCATGTGCTCTTCACCAAACATTTGTAACTCTTCTCCAATCACTAACCCAAGGGCGCATACCAAAATGATAGGTGCAACTTTTGTACTAATAAAATGACAATTGGCTCTTCTGGATAAACATAGGAAACTGCAACTGGTGAATAGAAATTGCATAAATTCACTTCTACTGATCATCAAACTCTTCATCCATGAATGTAACATCATTAACATGTCTTCATCACATATCCAAACTCTCAAGGCTCCACGATGAATGTATGAACAATCACTCATAGAACACTGTATGTAACTCTGTCAGGAACATTGCTAACACAAGCTGGTACATAATTGTTTGTACTAACAATTAACCTCAGTGTCCATGATATCATGCTGATAACATGTCCATGCTACATATGATGAAAGATTACTATATAAGTCTTCCATGCATGCTACTTACCATATGTTTTCATCAATGACAAACATACAGTCAACACTGTCTTGCTGGAAAATCTCCAATAGTTACATCTAGTTACAAAAAACATATTCTAAGGTACTTTCTAGCACAATTGGATACAATCTTAAATATAATAATGTAGATCTGAATCTATGTGGATATACTGATTTAGATTGGAAAATAAGTGTAGTGGATCATAAAATCACATTAGGGTGTTGTTTCATCTTAGGATCAACTATGATCTCCTAGTTTAGTAGGAAGAAATCCTCAATTGCAAAAAGTTCCAAAGAAATTGAATACATTATAGCATCCATGGAGATCGAGAACATGTATGGTTAGGGAAACTTCTTGTAGGATGTTTTGGACAATCCTTGGATGCTACTATCATTCATTGTGAGAAATAGAGTTGTATAACGGGTAAAAAAGGTATATGTTCTTGATTAAGTAAAAAAGGTTTTGACGGGTACCTAAAACTCAAAACAAGTTAATATATCACATTAATATCCACAATAATAAAATAAGATACCAACTGAAAAGGCCAACAACATGGCCAGCTACAAAAGACAACAAAAAGGAAGCATCATAGGGTGCAACAGAAACAATAAAAAAAGGAATAGGTCAAGCCATCTTCTCAAGGAGATAGGCAGCTTGCACCTCAAAAAATTTAATTTTATCCCCCACATCCTTAATTTGAGTGAGCTCCTCTGGGGAAATGGTGGCAACCCTTTTCCTAGTACTAGACCTGGTGCGCATGCTCATACCCTGTGCGGGGTGGCATCTTGCTCCTCAGTGGTGTTCTCCTCATCTTTGTCAGAGGAAGTAGCTTCATTCTTTTTGATAAGGATCTTAATGTACTTGTTAGAGGCCTTGAGGATATTAAAACTTTGATTGGCAATGCCCTTGAGGGTAATCTCAAAACCAAAAAAGCATGCGAGCCTCTAGCTTGTAGAAATTGGCCACATTGAGAAGGGGGTTAGAGGTAGGCATATCCTTGTCCACATTATCATTCCTCTTCTTATCTGAATCCCCCATACTAGATTTCAAATCAGCCACTTCAAAGAAGAGCCATTTGATAGACCTGTAGTTGTCTAGCATGCTATTCCTGGCATTATTGAGTAGGTTGAAGTCAAATTCCATGATAGAGTCACTTAGGATAACCATTGAGAGGTCTATGAGCTCAGATTTCTCAATTTTTTCTCTTTCCCCTTCAGGAACCATAGGATTAATCATTTCTTTGGTAATGCCAAGTTTGGCAGTGTGACAGTTGAAAAGCTTCCACGCTATGCCTTTCCCTTTGGTATCTAGGTGGGGCTCCAACATAGTCCCAGGGGAAGAGAACTAAGAGGAAATATCATCCTCAGGGATATTATTCTTCCCAATAATAGTGGAACCAATAGGGGTGACCTCGTTAGAGTCAGGGAGGGAGCAAGTACCATTACAATCTCCATCAAAATCAATAGAGAGCTAAGGTGACTTGTTCACTTTGGTCTTCTTGGAGTGCTTGCGAGCTTTTTTGGTCATTTTCTTCTTTCCTTTGCCTCTCAGATCATCCTCCTTAGTTTCCATATCTTCCTCATCCTCATTATAATCCCCATCCAAGGATATGCCAATTCTAGTTTGTTTTTTAGGGGAGGGACCCATGGCATCTTTTTTAACCCTCTACAGACATTTCTATTTTTTGGAAGAAGAATCAAAGGCTCCCTTCTTAAACTCCTCCTCCACTAGATCTTCATAATGTAAACCAATTCTATCCTCAGTGTCGGAAGGCTCATAGTCAAACCCTGACTCCTCCTCCTTGGGCCTCTTGTCCTTAATAGAATTACTATCCATTTGTAGTTTGAAATATTCAAAAATAAGAAGCAATAAATTCTCATGGAAAGTAGGGTTAGCATTAGCTTTACTCCTGAAACCATTCATGTTTTCATTAATGGAAGAATACAAGTAAAAGGGGATGGACACCATCTTACCATGTCTGAAGTGATTAAGCAGAACAAAATAGTAAGTATGAGTTCTAGAGAATCTAGAGTCAAGGGTGATGTAGTAAATGATGGCCCAAAACACAAACCTCCATAATTTCTTTATGCTTTCAGGGATATAGTAGGTTCCCAACTTTGAGAGAGCCTGTTTCTCTTCATGGTCCTTGGGGAAGTCATTAAATGTAGGGTGAAAAATCTTGTGATCCCTATAGAACTTATTCCCCATAATAGGGATACCAGTGACCATGGAAATAACTTCCTCAGACATAGTAAAGTGGCAACCATTGATTTGAATGCTACGTTCATTCTAGTTCTCCAAGAACAGATTGATGACCTCTTGGTTGCCACCATTCAATCTCTCAATAAAGGGTGTAATTCTACCCATCTATAAGATATCCCAAATGACCCTTCTTTTCTTCCACTTACTGCAATCTAAGGTTTCCCTTCTAATTCTTTGACCCCCCATAGTGAAAAAATGTCTGAAACAAATGCTACTCTTCAAAAATCTTTAGACCAAACAGAAAAAGGAGCACTTCTGTTACACTTGCAGAGACTATGCCTCCTAGAATGAAAATGAACATCAAGGCAAGAGTTGATAGCTCTCATGAGAACCAAGAAAGTGTGCGAAGTTAGAGTTTTATAATTATGGGTAGTAAAACCATTGTACTTTCTACGCTTGAAAAAAATAATTGGAAAATGTGGATTAAATATCATTATTTCCATATATGGCTCCTTCTCTGCCATGAATGCCATCCCATGTGATCCACTCAATCACCTTCTGTGAGATGTCCTTTCCATTATGCCACCTCATGAAATATTTATGTCAAACAGCCACATTGGACATAGCATCGACCACTTGGTTTGCTTCTCTGAACACGTGAGAAATATGAAGCTTGTCAAAGGAATTAAGAATGTTCCAAGGCTCAAAAATTATATTCTCAATTGTCCATAAAGGGGCGGATCCTTTCAAACATCTAATGATATTATTAGAGTCCCCTTGAAGCCATAGGAATTTGATCCCCACATAATGAGCCAGCTTGGTGACCTTGAGAATTTCCATGGCTTCAGCATAATTATTCGTTTGGGTACCAAGGGGGAGAGAGACCATAGAGATACAGGCACCATGCTGGTTTCTTATCACTCCTCCACTGCCAACTAGACTAAGATTACATTTAGATGTTCCATTGAAGTTAGCCTTGAACCATCCCTTGGGGGGAAGAGCTAGGTGCAACTTTCCCTTTGATGATCAATTTGTATAGGAAGGAGATCCATGCAGTTACCTAAAAAGACATTAGTACCACAACTGACAGAGAAGTTTTCAAAGAGAGCATGAATAATATTAGAAGAAACCACTTTCGAAGGAGCTTGAAGATCTCTAAAAATTATATTTTTGCGCTCCTTCCAAATGTCCCAGTGGAGATGGGGTGATGCAGGAGCATCCTGGGTGTAAGAGAAATCTTGCATCACCCAAAAATATTTCTATTTTTGTATTCAATAAGGGCTATCTTGTGTAGAGATACTATTTATGGAAACTTGCTATTTTTAGTAAGTTGGTCATAAATCTCAGAATGTTCTGATTTTACATGTGGAGGTTCATCTCAGTCATATCAGCCTACCAGTAAAGTTTCATGGCTAGATCAGGTCTAGTTTTGAAGATATTGAAGATTTTCGGTATTGGCAGCAAGGTACAAAAACTTTGAACTCAGTTTTGAAGGCTTTAGAGGCCCTGGATGAGGTTGAAAATTTGGGTGATGGGCACTTGCATGAGTCAAGCCTGTAGAGTGCTTTGTGGCCTTTTTGAAATGGGGTTATAATAGTCCATCGGGTCAATTGGTGATGACTTATGGTCTCCAGAAGTTGGGTCACCTAAAATGGCAGAAAATAATTTTCCTTCAAAATTTCTGTTCGGGGTTCAAAAGTTATTTTGAGCTGACTTTGATGTAATAAATTAAAAAATAAAATAATTCTAAGTTTGGTCGGCTCTTAGGGCTAAATTTCTAGAACCTTCTCGGGCAGTGGAAAATGCCTATATAAAGAAGGCCCGTAGTGTTGTCTAGGGAAGTTCAAGGTAGTAGATTTGGGTATTGATTCAAGGCTATGTCCTACAGAATATTGTAAGGGAATGCCCATGTGGCTTTGCATATTATAATTTTGAAAGTTTTTAATTTCACATTTATGAAGATAAGAAGAAGCCAATTTTTTGTTCTTGCATATTGTTGTTGTTTCTCTATTTCTGTTATGTGTTTGTGGTATTAAGGGAAGCACCCTTCATCAAGTGGTATCAGAGCAGGAGTTCTTGAGTTTGTAAACAGATCATTGACTGTGAGGTAGTTTGCACCAGGACCGTGGTTAGGGTTTTAGTGCGCATCGTGAAAATGCCTCCATGAAGGGAACATGGCGGAAGAGTTGGTGTTGTAACACCTGAGGTTAGAGCACTCCAGAGACAAGTGCAAGCATTGCAAGAGGAGATTCGTAGAGGAATGAATCTTAATGTCAGAGACAAAAGCGAGGATGAAGCTGAAGAAGAAGATCAAGAAGGAGAAGTTGAAGTTGTGAACTAGGAGGAAGAAATTTTTTTTTGAGCCATTTCCACACTAGTAGAATTTGTGAAATAAATGACCAGGTGACTAAAAATTTTAGTCATGTGACTAAAACTGATCATGTTCTACCATTTTGTTAGTCACGTGACTAAAACTGATCATGTTCTACAAATACAAATGACTAAATAAATGACCAATTTGGTCTTCGGGTCAAATGACAACTAAAATGACTAAATAAATGACTAAATATTTAGTTATTCTAATAAAAATGACTAAATGAATGATTAATACTCCTTTACACATTAACTTTTGATAATACCATATACTTATATTCTTAGAAGTTTCATTTCACCAATAATGTGTGTTTGCCAATAGACTTATTGTGTGAACATTATTCCAACCACTATTTGCCAATATCTCTAAATGGTAACTATATTTAAAATTCATCTAAGCGTTTTGCAATTAGAATTTATAGTAGATTTTGCCAAATAAATGACTACGTGACTAAAATGTTTAGTCACATACTAGAAATGATCAAATTCTACTATTGTTTTGTAATTCACAAGTATAAATGACTAAATAAATGACTAATTTGGTCATAGGGTAAAATCACAAATTCAAAATTGGCCAATAACTAAAAATGACTAAATAAATGACTATTACTCTATTATTTTTTCTTGCAAATTTTATCACAATCCATAGAGCTTAAACCCCCCTCATGACACCCCTACCTAAGCGGGCGATTCCCCCCCGCTCCCCCGCTCCCCCGGCCCACATTAGAATAGAACTTAAACCATAGAGCTTAAACCCCCCTCATGACACCATTTACGTTTGTTTGCAATAGGCGTAGATTAGACAGAGGAAATGATGGATTCTCCTATGAAAATAATATGGATCCTAGTCCACAACCAATAGAATTGGAAAACAATACTCAAGTAGAAGAAATGTTAATCACACGTATCAATCGAATTTTGCAAGTCACACATGCTACTAGTGGCTAATTCAAATACTAAGGGAACACAATAAGTTTTCCTTATAATGTTGAAAATGTGGCCAAAAAACGACCACATTTAGTTAAAGATCTTCTACTAATCGTAATTCGCAAAAGAGATCAACGTGGTACAAACTACAATTTCACAATAAATGAAACAAGTGTTATATACAATACCCTATGATACAAAATTCAACATGAGAAATTTTACTTTGATGTACTAATTGTTGACAATTAAACACTTACTATTTAATTAAAAATTGAAATAAAATAAATATAACATTTTTAATTAATTAACAATCATAGTAAATGAGGCATTTTCAGTACCTTAGAAGTAATGAAAAAAAACATTATTTCATTTTTCACTAATTTATAGTCCATTGTTTTAACAAATATTAATTATAATAATAATATTCATTAAAAGATAATTAAAAATCACTTAATAATATTATTATTATAACAATATTTATTAATATAATAAATAATAAATTACTTAATAATATCATTATGAAATATACATATCTTTTTTTTTCTTTTAAAAGTCATCCCCTAACTTATATTATTCAATTATTAATGAAAATGACTTATAAACTTATCATTTATTAATATTGTTTTATACAATGCAAAGTTTATACGAAGTTTATGAGTGGCATACCAAAAGGGTATTTGGCGGGAGGGAAATAATTAAACGAAGGCATAGAAAATGCCTCTTTCAAATGGTTGATTTGAACCAAAAATCACTCTATTTTCTTTGTTATTTACTGCGTGTCGAAGCGGGCTCTGAACCGCAAGGGTATGCCACCATGAGGGTTTTTGGAGGCAGTGAATATTGTTGAACAATCATTATCCATTACAGGTATGAATTTTGCACTCTTTCATTATTGAAGATTTAATCGCATCCAAACCCCTACATAACTTTGATCTTCTTGTGGCACAACAGGGCGTTGAAAGATGTCAATTCACCCATCCACTCGAAAGTCCACTTCAGTAGGATCGCGAGCAAGAATTGCAACTTGGAATTCTCCAAACCCTCGATCTTCCCCACTCTGTACAAAATTATCGGTAACGTAAATTTTCCCTAACTTCCCATCAATCGTTTCTGTGTAATCTTTATCCTTTCAAAATGCTCAACAAATTTAGGGTTTTTTATTGTTTTTGAATTTTTTGTAAAAGTTTGAGGCTTCGATAGACTCGTAGATTCTGATCTCGTCGGTTCTGGGCCATGGTAGATCTAGGTCTCATGAAGAACAGGATAATTTTTCAATAGTAGGAGCAGGATCAAACTTTTGACCAAGAGAAACTGATCAGAACTAGGTAATGATAAAAAGGGAAGAAACAACTTCAAAAGAAAACATATAATGAAAAGGCATGTCAAATATCCCAAAGCAAAAGCACCGATTATGTCTTTCCTCTTGTGGTATATTCCAGTTATGTTGTGATTCTTCTATTATTTAAGGTCAATAACATTCATCCCATATGTCCAGCCACAAGCATTAGGATCAATGTTCTAGGCTATCTGTGGATTTGAAAAATTCAAATATTTTTCATAGCGATGGAGACTCTCACCACAGGTTTCAAGTTTCAACAGCCCCATTTACCTTTCCTTCCAGGTCATCATACCAAAGTGGAGTCAAATCCTTCTACAGAACAATGCCATCATCCAAGAAGAGGATTTTATCTAGCTTTGGATAAATTTGTGGTAAATATTGTTAAGCATCATGAGGTATTTCAGATTTTGGTACTTCAAATTGGAAAATCTTGCTGCAAGAGCAGTTGGATTTTCTACCTTAAAAAGTATCATAAATTCAAGCTGCCTAAGAACTGAACAATAAAAAGAATTAAGCCATTTGAAATCATCAATATTTTCAGCATGTATTATAGCTTTTCCTGGAGGGTTATTGAAAATCCACATCTTCATAACCCCAAAAGTCAATCTATCTGTGACTAGATGAAATACATGTTTTTGAGGCTACTAAAAACAAGGAGAATATAGATTAGTATCAATAATAGTAGGATTCCCGGGTCAAACACAAAAGATATCAATAGGCTAGAATTATTACCTTTGCATTCAGTACTTTAACTTATTGAATTAATCACCACAAATACAACCAACACATTGTAAGAGAATAGTGCATAATGATAGAGGTTAGGGTCTTCCAGCTTGTCTTCATTTGGAAACTCTTGTTCTCCAAGTGGAATCAAGTAGTAATCAATCATCAATCACCTGAAAACTAGGTCATGCACCGTTTGGAATAGTTTTTGCGGGAAGTTGACTCAAGAATGTACTTCTCTTATTCAATGTTCTTACTTGTTCCTCTGTATACTAGAGCATGGATCACAACTTTTTGGTTATAGTATACCTATAGCACAATCATATAATTTTTTTCTAACTCTGGACAGAACCTGGCCCATTGCTCAATTTTGAAAGGTGCACTAAAAAAGCATTTTAATTATTAACAATGCATCAATAAATATATAGATCTTGAAACTCAATGACAAATATGTTTTCTATTATTGAGCTGAAATCTATATTTACCTGTGAGGCAGTTTTGAATCTAAATGTGCTCCTCCCAATACAAGTTGGCTTTCCATACCTCACTTCATCAACTCATCATAAATGGCAATGTTATTCCTAAACTATGCAATGCTTTCATATACCCGAGCCATAATAAGTTGATCTCTAATCAATTTAACTATGGAATCTGCATTGTCATTCTCATTGTCACGTCTCCAATGCTGTATTTTTCCAGATATGGCGAATCAACTACTTTATATGTTGTAATATCTGGTTTTTCAAGGTTAATTATTTCTTCTTCATCTTGATGAATGATATCAGCCACTCTTTTCTTTCTTCTTTTCTGTCGTAACTTCTGCACACAAGAAAGAGACCTCATATTCTATCCAGCTTGGGCTTATACATTACGGACATGGATAGTGAAGATCCCAGTATCTTTTTCAGAAGCATTGATTTTTATTCTGTTGCATACAATGTTATTGGCTTTGCACCAAAAGATGACAGGTAACTCTTGTAAAATTTTACTTTCAATTGAGAATCTGTGATCTGCTCCAGAACTGCCTTTCTCCGATAATACAAAAAGCCCATTCAGCAATGCTCACCTGTTCCCATAGTAGTGAAGGATTAATGCACACACAATATCTCAAACAACAGAACACCAAATGAGTGAACATCTGATTTCTCAGTGAGCTGCTGCCAGCAATAGTACCCTGGGTCCAGGTATCCAAAGCTACCTTTGACTGCATTGCTAACACGGATATGGTCAAGACTTGAGAGTTGGTCCAGATTTTGATAATCCAAAATCTAAAACTTTTGCAACTAGTTTTTCATCAAGAGGCATGTTTGTAAATCTTGTTTCTCAATGTGTAATTATCTCAGCAGCCCATGTGAAGATAATGAAGACCTCGAGCAGCTCCAATAAATATCTCTATTTTGGTATCGTAACATAATTATTTAAACAAACCTCTGGTATACTGAAAATCAGCAGTAGAGAGAGAAACAGTTGTATGTCAAAACCAATAATATCCCCCAGGCATTGAATTACATAATGAATTAGAATCAATAAACATGTACCCCATGTCCTCAAAACAACAACATCATCTGTAAAATCTTAAAACAGAACGTATAGAGATTAAGTGTAAATATTATTCCAAACTATACCAATCTGGCAGAGGCATGAACATCAAGAAAATGTGCAATCAAGAAAGTGTGCAATCTTAATACATCTACGTCTACTGCTTTGAAGATTGATTTTAATACTGCCACAACACAATTGTTTATATGAAAAAACTTCATTTTATCCTTTTGTATACAGAAATTCAACTGTGATGAGAAAAATAGCTGTAGATCGAAATTAGAAATATCCTCCATGTGTTGATTTACACAATGAACCAAAACAGAAAACCCATAGCTATAAAAACTAATCTTCTGTTATCATTTTGATATGAAGAACAATTATCAAAGCATTTAATCAGAATACATTTAAGTATCCTGCTTTGAACATTTATTTTCATACCACCACCATTTATTTAGGTGAACATGAAAATCGTGTAAAACATCAATCTAGTCTCAAACGATAATCAGATGGGCAATACACTACACAGAGAAGAATACCAAAAGGCACAGGATTATCAGACCAGAACTGCCAATAGCTGTACATATTCTACAAATTTTTTAATCAAATTGAGCCCTGTACTTAGATAGAGAAAAGGTCTGCTTCCTTACCAGCAGACAAATGCTTTCCTCACACTGGCAAATTTCTGTTCTTCGAAGAACTAAAAGATGTCCATACCACAATATAGATGTCCAAGAAGGAGCCAGAATATGGTAAAAATATGTTATGAAATTGGCATGCAGTGCCGGTAAAGACAGAATAAATTGAATGACAACATTATGCACTTTATAGGGGACAAAATAAAATCAACTGTCTAAAAAAGTCAATTACCTTACTATCACTGCAATCTATCAAAATTGCTAGCTGCAGTAATTACAACATACAGAAACATGATATTCCTATTGCCAATTTGATCACCTCCCTTGTGGATTCACCAGCTGTGAAAAGACGACACTTGGAGTTACATCATCCAGATCAACGCTAGCCAAACTATGCCCCCCTGTGCTCGTTGAAGTGTTGTTATCTACAACAGCATAAGCGGACAAGTTGTTTACATGGCTGTTATCGGGAGACATTTGAATAAGGTGACTTGTACTTTCATTGAACAGTTTATTCTCCGTTGCAGTCTCTTGCAACTGCAAAGAAAATTCTAGATTCCAAAGTACATCTCCCATAGTTGGGCTGTCAACACCTTGCTCAACAAGGCATTTCTCAGCAGCCTCTCCATACTTCTTAAGGGATTCGGGATCAATTTTACCTTTCATATGAGGGTTGATGATCTCCTCCAGCATCCCTTTTCTCTGATAATGCAAAGCCCATTCAGCAATGCTTACCTGTTCTCATGGAAGTGAAGGATTAATTACAGGTCGTGCCCACACAATACCTCAAACAACACAACACCAAATGAATAAACATCTGATTTCTCTGTGAGTTGCTGTCTGTGATAGTATTCTGGGTCCAGGTATCCAAAGTTGCCTTTGACTACAGTGCTAACATGAGTATGGTCAAGAGTTGGTCTAGTTTTTGATAATCCAAAATCTGAAACTTTTGCAACTAGATTTTCATCAAGAAGTATGTTTGTAGTCTTTACATCCTGATGTATAATTGTCTGAGCAGCCGCTGTGTGAAGATAATGAAGACCTCGAGTAGCTCCAGTACAGACCTTTAATCTCTCTTGCCAGGATAAAGGATTCAAATTGCTATTCCCATATATGTGTCCTCTCAGTGGTCCCTTTGCCATGTAATCATAAACCAAAATCATCTCACAATTTTCTTCACAATAACCAATAAGAGAAACCAAATGTCAATGCCTGAGTTTAGAAAGCATTTCTATTTCTGTTTGAAATTCATGGATGCCCTGTTCTGCTAATGGATTGCCTCGCTTTACTGCAACTTTGGTACCACCATCAACCTCACCTTTGGTCATGAGAAGACCATCCACAAAAGGATAATTAAGAGAATTAAGAGTGTAGTTGTCAAAGTTGACAACTTGTTGTCAACATGACAACATTTCATATTCATTGTAATTGTGAAGACAATTAGTTTAGACTGTTGCAGTCAATTTTTGGGGTAGTTTAAAAGTGTTTGGTCGGTGTTTGGGTCTAAAAGAGACCTATTCTCATTGTAAACACAGAGGAGAACACGGGCTTGGTCATAGAGACAGAGATATCCAAGTTTACAAGCAATAAAATGATATTTTAATTCTGCACTTTTCTGATTTTTTAGAAATACAGTCACTTTCCTTGCATGTACGTCACTTTTATGTATCTGTATTGAACTCTTATTGGTTGTAGATGTTAGGGAAACAAATTATCTATCTTTGAGCATTGAAATCAATCAATTTGGTGCTGTATAGAAGAAGTTGTATGCATTTTAGTTAAAACAGTCAAAACCCTCTTCTAGGTAGACCCGAGAGAGGAAACAATGTAATTTATCTTGTGTTTAACCTTTAATAAGTACTCTTCATGTGGGGGGATGATAGAGGACATGTTTTAAAGTACCCCTTGTTGGTTGCAAAGGAGCATGCATAGATTTGGCATGTGATTTGATGATAATAAAGTGACTGAATCAGTCACAGTGTGGAATTGACTGTCTCAGAAAATGCAGTCCTGATGCGGGGACAATATCTCATCACTGAACCATTGGATTGTGCTTAATTTTGGATATATTTTGCACAATACAGTTTACCAGATCCTCACTGGAGCGATCGAATAAATTTTTGTTTTTCCGAAAGATATGGATCTCTGAGTATGGGTATGTCAAAGGAGACAACAAGAAGGTAATTTATTTTGATTTTTGTTAAGAGTGGTTAATGGGTGATGAAATGTTGGGATAAGGGATGGTGGACAGAGTCTAAAAGTTTCTTAAGGTGTCTTTCTGGTAAGAGACAAAGTAAAAATTCTTGGGGAGTATTTAGATGATTGTCTTAACAGTGGAGTCATTGGTGGCATTGTTATTGTCTTGTAGGACAATCAATTGTATTCGCTTTGTAGACCAGAGGGTCAAGGGTGTAGTTCCATGAATAGAGGAGTAAGGGTTCCATAGGGGCTTGCGTGTAGAGGAATCCTTTGGTTCAGTGCTAAGTCTCTATTCTAGAGTCTAGTGGGAGTGAGTGTGTGTGGACAGTCATAGAAAGTGGAAGAATGTTGGAGCATAGGATGTATTTTACTGACACAACATACATGATTAGTACTTGTTTATTATATGATTATCTTTGTGCCACTATAAATGTGGTTTGCATATGATATGGTATTTTGTATATAATGAAGCACGAAAAGATTTGCCAATCTAGATTCTTCACGATCATTTAATTAGTGAGAGTTATAGACTTTTTGAAACAAAAATTATGCTTGCTTTTGAATGCAAGGATAGTTCTAACTGATTTCTTGGCACCAAATAAAAGAGGTGTGTAATAAGTTAATAACTACGACCCTTAAAGAGACAATAAATCATGAAATTGCTGGCACAAATATCATCCTGCACATTACATGCATTTTGAAGTTTTATTTAGTTGCTCAAATTAAAAAACTGTCATACTTTTGGTTGTGTTGGAGCCCAAGGTTTCAATTCTTGAATAAATTTCAATCTTCAAAAACTTATTGAATCAAATGTTTACTCGTAGGTCTTGAATTAGGGACATGACAGACTTCTTTCCCACTATATGGGAAATGTCATTCTTATGGAACAATATGGATTCAAGGTAGGATTTGAGGGGCTCTGTGCATGGCCATTAGTAGATAGTCCAATAGCAGGGGATGCAAACATAGGAGACTTCGGTATGCTGATATCACCTGGATAAATGCCAAAACAAGTAGAGGCCAAGGATGCCTTTAGCATTAAGATGGTACATTTCTCAAGAAAAGTAGATAATATTGATGAGCATAGTTACAAAAGCAGATTTCAGAGATTCATCTCATTAACAAGGGTAGATATCATAAACTAAGTTAAATTAATATCCTTAGGCTGGTGTGTACTTGGAATAACAAAGAGTGGCTAGGGCTCAACTTGCATGACCCATTCAGTAGCATTGTCATCTTCAATTGGAATATACTGTTGGGAGTTCTTCTCTAGGCCCTACTTCTTCATTTGGGTCTCCTAGCAGTGAGGAGTGTTCCAAGTTCTTACATTTGTTGGCCTGCCTTTTTGGTTGTTGATTACGGTAGTGCTTTGAACTCTTGAGCTCCTCCTAAACCTCATATCTACTGAAAAATAATTGTTCAATTAATGCTTTCTTTGAATGTGACTGTGAAATACAATATAATCTTTCACGGACTGTAGAGATGAGGACCTTTAAGAAATTGAAGACAGCTTGAATTTTCCTATGCAAGTCAAGTCTACCAAGTTGGTGGTTTTGTGTGGTGGGGATGCTTATAGACAGGTATTGAATCTACTTAGCTGTGAGAGAAGCACCTCTGGGATTTTTCCTACCTACCTCTACAAACATAAGAAGATGATTGTTACTGATCATTTGTATTTTCATTAGGCCTCACCATTCCATAATTTAAACAGCCAAGACACATTATCTGATAACATTATATATTATCAAACCAAAAAACTTGCACCATGACTGTAACCATAGAAGAAACCAAATATAAGAAAATTACTAATTGATCATCTTTGTTGTTCTTAGTTTTACTCTTTGCTTCAATCTTATCATCCAGCAGATCATTTGTTTTAATTAGACAACCTTAATGACTTGATCCACAATCGTGTAGCCAGTCATCAGGGTGCAGTCTGAAGGATCCTGACAATGAAGGACTAGCTTCTTTATCACTATTTGAAGAGGAAACAGATGTAATGAATGTTGGAGTAAGATCAGGAGTGAAAATTGTTTGAATGTTAGTATCAACTTTGTCAACAGCACATCCAAAGTCCAGCTCCGGTAACATATTTTTACTTACTGTTCTCCACGAAAAACATCAATCCAATTTCGTATTGGGCTAATCACATGAGAGATTCAACCATTTAATATTTAAAGTTTCCATCTTTGAATTGCATAAAGTTTATGCAACCTTGTGCATAATTTAATCACAACTGCAAATAGTTCTTTTCTTGCAGAATTTGTCCAGTGTTCAGCAATAGAAACGATCCTATCGTTGCAGCAGATTTGATATGAATCGTATATTATATGCTTAAAAACCTTTGCCAGCATACTACCAGCTTGTCCCAAAATAAGAGCTCTGAGATAGGGTATGGACATCTATCAAAAGATAATGGAAAAAGGATTTTTTTTCAGATGATGTAGTTGCAAGTAACCTGGTAAATATGTATGCAAAGTGTGGAAGCGTACAGAAGGTGCGTGAACTGTTTGATAAAATGCCTCAAAGAGCTATGCTTTCAAGGAATGCAATGATTGCAGGATACACACAAAAAGATGTTCTTGGTGAGGCTTTGAGGCCTTTCGAAGAGATGCCTCGACCAGATACATCTCATGGAATGCCATTCTTGCTGGATATGCACAAAATGGTTTTGTTGACAGGGCCTTGGAGGCATTTAAGAAAATGCAGTTGGCAGGTGTAAAGCCAAATTCTGCAACTTTTGTTAGCATCCTTCCTGCCTGTGCTAAAATGGGAGCTTTAAAGCAGGGTATGGATATTCGTCAAAGTATCTTCAAAAGCAGTTTTTGTCAGATTTTGTAGTTGCAAGTGCCCTGGTAGACATGTATGCCAAATGTGGAAGGATACACAAGGCATGTGAACAATTTGACAAAATGCCTCAAAAAGATAAAATCTCATGGAATGTTATGATTGCAGGATGTGCACAAAATAGATTTGCTGAAAAGGCTTTGGAAGCTTTTAAACAAATGCAATTGGCAGGTGCAAAGCCAAACTGCAGAACCTTTGCCAGTCTCCTCCCAGCCTGTACCCAAATGAGATATCTAAAGCAGGGTATTAAAATTTAATACCCATCAGACCATAATTGAAAGTGTTTTTTGTTAGATGTAGTTGCAAGTGCCCTGGCAAATATGTATGATTATGTGGGAACATAGAGAAAAAATGAGCTGTTTTTACAAATGCCTCCAAAAGATGTGGTTTCATGGACTGCAATAGTTGCAGGATATGCACAAAATAAGCTTGTTGAGAAGGCTTTAAAAAAATTTAAGAAAATGCATTTAGCTGGTGTAAAGCCTGATTCCACAAATTTTGTAACATCCTTCCTACCTGTGATAAAATGGGAGCTTTAAACCATGGCATAAACATCCATCAAAGAATAGTCAAAAGTGGATTATTGAAAGTTGTTTTGGTTGCTTATGTCATTTTCAGTGCCAGACAGCCATATAATACTATGGACATTGCATGTCCACAATCAGTTAACCACAAGCTCTCGTGGCATGCATAGTATGAATCATATATATCACTCAACAACTAGGTTAATTCGATATAAATTAATTCATGATGTAGGTAACCTCCTTGAAAGTGGAGGGTGAATTCACAACGTAATTATACTCTTTGAAAGTGGAAGGTGAAATATAATTAGGAGCTCATGATAGGAGAGGGTGGTGAACTTGATATTGAGATGCTAGTTCTTATTATGCAAATGGACTGAAGTCATCTTAACTTTAAAGAGTCCATTTTGTAGTTTGACCACAGTTCAATATGCCATAAAAGTGGAGGGGAAGATGGATTTGGATTCTGTCATCAACTATGATGATGTTAAAAATGATATAATGCGGCAGGTATGTCCTCTCAAGGTTACTTGTTACTATTCAGATTTATTTTCTAGAGAGCTTGCATAATTTATTTCTTTGGTTGCTTATAACTGTTAACATTACAATATTTAAATCCCATATTGCTTTCTTTGATATTGTATGGAAGTTGTTTGCCTGTTTTTTCATGATTCATGAAACAAAGAAAGTTTTAAGTTAAAATTTAATAATTTATACAAATATCATATTAGCATATTACATTTGATGGAATTTCACCCAAAGAGACCCTTTTCTAATGTTTTTCCATACTTGAACTTCGGCTAATTTAGCCACAGTTTTGATGTTCTGTGATGATGGCCAATATTGACTTTGGTTTTCCTATTTGTTGCATTCCTGATTCAGGGCATTCATCAAAGTTACAATCTTGTTATGTTGTACATATTTGTAGGGAGCTGATAGCAATTTTTATGGTTGAAATGTTATTAGCAATATCTTTACAGAGATGTAATAAATGGTTGTCTTGAGCCACAGAGCATGGCCACCATGGTGTCTACAAGACAGCAAGACATCTAAAACAATTGCATGCAAGTTCTGTCCTTTACAAAACATTTGAGGATATTTATAAATTATAACTACTGGAAGCTAGCTTGAGTGCTTGGATGGGACGCTACTGCAACTAGAAAAGATGCTACTTTGCCTTAACATCAAATTACATTAATCTATGTTTTCTCTTTCTGCATTCTTGGAACCCTTTCCTTTAAATTTTCAGATAATAAGTATTATCATTGCTAAGCTACTAAAGGAAAAACTTGTAAAGGTACAGACTTGCTACAAACCATGGCGACAATATACAGGATGGGTTTTGTAGATATAAATATTGTTAATTTATAACAATCAGATCTAAAGCATTAAGCAATTAGCAGAAAAGTAAAGCAAAAAGACAATAACACAGTAATTTTACCCTGGGAAACCTCTATGAGGAAAAACCCAGCATTCAGATCAGATCAGATAATTATCTTCAAAATCAAAATTACAATGACTCACTGATGTTGCTATAGATTTGCTGAGGATCCCCGATCCACGAAGCAAATCTCAGATTGCAGATCCCATAAGTAGACGGCCAAGTAATGTCTGATACTGCAGTCACAATGAAGCTTCAGATCGCAGATCCCATAGGTAGACAGCCAAGTCTGATACTGCAGTCACAATGAAGCTTGCTGTCCAAACCAGATATCTGTTTACAGTTCTGAGAGATTGTAGTGTAGATGTTCGCTGCTTCAAGAGCAGATCGCATGCCCTTATATTTGGTGATGACAACAGTAGACTGAGAATGTTCTCCTAGGATGAATTTTGCTCCTTCCTTGAATGCAGATCGCTATATGCTTGTTCCTTGAATGCAGATCGCAATATGCTTGTTCCTTGAATGCAGATCGCAATATACTTGTGTTTCGTAATTATATATTTCTTGAATGCCGAGGATAGTAATATATACGCTTGCCGAAAGGAACATTATACAGGCCGACCACCCACACGTTATGTGTTTTGGCGCAATAAGGCTGGCGGAGAAGGAAGGGCCGACTAAGGCATGAAACGTCTAACCCTTAGACATTATAGAAGAAGCAATTTAGAATAAGGGCCGACCCAATAAATTAGATTTGGCACCAATTATATGCTGTGAGGAATGAATAGAAACGTCTACCCTTAGACGTTTGGATAGAGGGGTCATTTAGGATTAAATTAAAGATATAATCCTAAATCTCATAGCTAGAATATGACTAGCTAAAAACATTAACAAATATGAGACTAACTAGAAGAGATTTGCATAAGAAATGAATGACTTTTACTCACCGTTATACACATCCAACACCATAGGAAATGCTGACTACTTACACATGGTGTTCCTTGTTGGAGTTGAAAACCAGAAGAAATATATAAAAGAATTAAAAATTACTCTTAAAAAATTGTGGCAATAGCATGGCAAACATGACTTGTCATGATTACTCACAGTTAATTGCTTTTTGAGTTTAATGCGGATATGGTGCGCACCTTTGTACAAGCTAATACTAGCTGCTTGGAAAGTTGGAACTGTAATGAAAATTCAATGGGATTTATAACAAGAGTAAGGAATTTTGTGGGAGGTTTATGATGGGAAAAAATGACGGTAACAAATAAAAGACCAATACAGATTTTAATTACTCATTATGTTTCCATGAGCTCATTTGTTCTATTCTACTCCATACAGAAACCATAAAAACTACCACACTCGTATAGAGAATAATTTCATTTATATGCCATAAAATCTCTTTCATTTGCATAGAGTTGTCATATGGGCGCAGAAGAACACAATCACTACCTGAATTCCATCTCGAAACATGTATGTGATTTCAGTGATATCAGTGTTCAGGTAGCCTTCAAGTCCATTTCCAGCATCTCTACTTGCGATTGGAATGTATCGGATGGACATTTTTCCTGGCGGCTGGGTCCCCGTGATCACACCATAGACTGTCAAACATTCTGGACAAGATGGTCGACTTTTTAACCATGTTATTAAGCATTCTCTGTGGAAAATATGGTGACATTTATTCAGTTCTACAGCTTCTTCATCTTGTAAACTGCTAAGACAGATTGAACAATTTTCCCCATCCTTGGGATTGAGACAGTCAATCAAGTACGGATGTTCAGAGTCTGAACTCTTCAACAGTTTTGGCTCCTCCCTTACTACCTGTCTTTGTGTAACTGTAGCTGCAAAACAAGAATTAGATCCTCCCATTGCTGTGGATGCAACAAATTATGGATGACTTAGAAGATATGTTCGTCTACGAACACTCCTATATATTTTGGTCCGTGTGTTGTATTCTATTGCATCTGCTTCAAACAACATGCAATAATGTCGACCACTTAGCTCAAAGGATATGCTAGCAGAGCCATCTGGTTGGTTACTCGTCCGGCTATTTATAGAATCAAGCCATGCTGTCTCAAATTTAGAAGCCAGTTGATCACCATATGTGTGCCACAAATTTTTCTCTGCCTCCCACCATTCCCAACTTGCAGTTTGACTCCCAAAATGTCTCCTTACTGGCCGCTCTCGCTGAGTTGTAAGATTGACCTGCAAGTATAACCATAAACAATTATGAATTCAAGAAAACTATCAGTTTCCAACTAAAGAATATATACTAGTCTAAATACTTTATAGATGACTATGATCTCTTTTAATTTTCAGCAATAATGTTTGTTGCAAATTAAGATGTGACTACTGTTGGAAAGTTTGTCATTGATGTCAAGAAAATATTTGTTGTCTCCATGATTGAAAGAAACTGTTAGAATTGATGTCAAAGATTGAGAAGACAAAGTTGCCATTGATGTCAAAGGTGGCATGAAGTGACAAAAGAAATAGGCTATAATGTCCCCTTTTTGAAATAGGCTTTAATAATAAAATTAAAATTTAAAAGAACAAAAAAATTAAATTTAAATTATAAATATAAAAGAATAAATCTAAATATAACCATGACTAACATTTAGTTAAGTTTAATGAATGGTCCAAAGGCATGAGATGAAAAGTTGTGTTTAATCTTAAACTTGTTTAGCCATGTGAGTATATGAGGGGGTTAGTAATTAACTGATTATTATGTACTTAGGGGTTCTTAATCTGGTCACTGTCAGAGTGACCGTATGACTTTTGAAATGCTTTTGCTTGATGGTATCAATTGAAAATGATATTGTTGTCTCTTTGTTTACAGGATATGGTAGTGGTTTATGATTCTCTTCAGTTGGCACACAAGTTTATTCTTAATTCCTTTTACGGCTATGTCATGCGCAAGTATGCCTTTAGTAAATGAATTGATTGTGTTTGCATTATTAAGTTCTTGGAGTTGCATGTAAGCTCTTCTTTCATTTATATGCTGTATTACTATTTATTTTTTAGCTCAACAAGTTTCAATGTGAACTGTATATAGGGGGGCCAGATGGTATTCGATGGAGATGGCTGGAGTGGTTACATACACTGGAGCTAAGATAATTCAAAATGCCAGATTGCTGGTGGAAAAAATTGGAAAACCTTTAGAGCTGGATACATATGGTATTTGGTGTGCATTGCCAGGGTCTTTTCCTGAGAACTTTAGCTTCAAAACATCATAAGTACATTTACCTTTTGAATGATTTGCCATCTCCTTAGGCAATTTACTCAAAGCTTCAAACCATCATGGCATTTCCACACTTTTTGAATAATATGTTGTTTCCCGAGGCTTTGCTCAAACCATTATGTCATATTTGTAGATGCAAGGACTAGCACATATATAGGTTCATGTACTAATGTTTTAGGATTTTGTGAAGTAAAATGTATTCAAAGGTCAAGCTAATTAAATTAGATGTTGAAAAATTCTCTGAAATTAGGATTCTATAGTTTCTTAAGTTATAATGAGTCAAGTGGGCCAGGGATATTAGTTTACAGAATTATAAGCTAATGTGATAGCAGTCAGAAGAAGCAAGTGTTGTTCAACATTATAGATGTGGGAAATAGTCCCCATGTACAATTGTATCAAGGCTTAACACAAGATAGTAGAGGAGACCAAAATAGTATACTCACAGATGCATCTTGCTTGGATATTAATATACCATGTTCTTTTGAGTTGTGGTCCTACATCATCATATGGACATAAAATACTATCAATACCGGAAGCATAAGCTTTCAACTAGGAGAAGAGTAGAAGACAGGCAGCCACAAATATACACTGGATAAGAATAAACTTGAATCATATGGCCACTCAATATATAAAGTAAATGAAGTTTTCTTGTTGAATATATTCTTGAGAACGCACACAAAAGGATGATAGATTGACGTTTCTTCAGAAATTTTTTCAGATGCAAGACTTAATGAGAGGATCAGAAATCGAGATGAGGAAAAGAATAATGGGCATTACTAGCAGGATATTTAATATAGTAATTTGAACTCTTACTGATTGCATTGAGTTATCTGTATCATTTTCCTCGTATCTGTATTATAATATGAGTTTTTGTTTTTCGTATTTGGACTCTTCTTGTTGTTGTCCTTACTAAAATTGTGACTAGTTTATGTACTACATACTTTTCCATAGACATCGATCTTGACATCTTACTAGTTTTATTTTAAATGATCTAAGTAATAGTGATTTAATAAAAAACTTTTATCATCTTTATATAAATAGAGATAATTTATTTCTAGTTCTATTATTTTTGCTATCTTTTTATAATTCTTGCTACATCTAGATTCCATCGTTCTTAGAAAAAGTGTTGAAATGACACATTTATGTTGTGTATGTTCTAGGGATCCCAAGAAGAAGCTGACAATATCATATCCATGTGTCATGCTTAATGTTGATGTGGCAAGGAACAACACTAATGACCAATACCAGGTGAGGCTGTTAGCTATAATAAATGTTGAAAGTTTATTTAATTTTTTTTTTATCATATATTTATCTTGTATGTCATGTCTCATATTCTTAATACCGCTTGACAATTTCTTATTGCAACGCTAAGACCTTGGACAATGCTATCCGATGAACATATACAACAAGAAGTGAATGTTCCATTGAGTTTGAAGTGGATGGACCATACAAGGTAATAAATTTGTACCGTATTTAACAATTTTATTATTTTGGTATATATGACTGGTTATTTGTGATGATCTGTTGTTTTGTTCAATGGGCAATAGGCAATGATTCTACTAGCCTCTAAGGAAGAAGGTGTTTTAATTAAGAAGCGCTATGTTGTTTTTAATGATGATGGCACCCTAGCTGAACTTAAAGGTTTTGAAATAAAGCGTCAAGGTGAATTGAAGCCTATAAAAGTTTTCGAGGTATAATTACCACTAGAAAGCTACATTGCAAGAAATGAAGTAGAAAAATAATATACTATATCAGCTGCATAAATATTTGATGGTATAGTTATTTATTGTAGCTTTTTTAGAAAAGATTTTCTCTTTAAATAATGTTCTATGTTTTAGAAGATATCTAGTGATAAAATTTTGTAGAGAGAGTTGTTATCGGTTTTCATTTCCTTATAGTAAATTCTGTAGAATTTCAAGCTTGATCGTAAAGTATATTTCTGAATACTTCTTCCACCCTACTTGACGTGTCAATTGTGATTTTTGGCACAATGACCCATTGATATGTCAAGGGAAATTTAACATATTTTATATCCATAGTTACTAGAAGATGTAGGGGTATGGGTGCTGGTACAGGGATGTGACACCAATTCAATTAGGACACATGAGTAAATGAAATAAAGAAATGACCATATTATATAAATGTAGTTGCCAGAAATTATTGTACATTGAATAACTTCACCATTGAGTTTAAAATATCACTAGTCATCCTCCCCTTAGGCTTTGCTACCCTTGAACTATAGATGGAAAAACTTGAATCATGTTTAATGGAAAGTACTAGTATACATGGTATGATTATTGTTTAAAGGGTACTAGCTCAATGGAAGAGCGCCTACTTTACAAGTAGGAGGATGATGGTTCGATTCCATCGTGCTCTAATATGACTAAATATATGATTAAATTAATAATTAAATATATGACTAAATTAATGACTAAATAAACGACTAAATAAATGACCAAATAAACGACCAAATAAAAGACCAAATAAATAATCAAATAAACGACCAAATAAACGACCAAATAAACGACCAAATAAATGACCAAGTAAACTACCAAATGACCAAATAATTGACTAAATAAACTACCAAATGACTAAATAAATAATTAAATAAACTACCAAATGACCAAATAAACGATCAAATAAACGACTAAATAAATGACTAAATATATGACCAAATCAATGACCAAATAAATGACTAAAATAGTTTAGTCATAAATTTGGTCACGAGATAAATGACTGGCAATAAACTACCACTGGTCACGTGACCAAATGTGGTCATTTATTTACAATTTTTGGTAGTTTATTTGGTCATATATTGCTATTTTTGTACTAGTGCCAAGATCGGAAAAAGACCTAAGATTGAAGTCCTTGCATTTTCTGGAAATCTTAACCCAGAAGAATTAATCAACTGGATCAATGAAGGTGAAGAATATTTTGAGTATGAAGATATTGAGGATCCTGATAGGGTCAAATTCATGAAGGCCAGGCTGAAAGGTCATGCGAAGATCTGGTGGCAAGAGATTCAATTGGAGCAAAATAGAAGAGGGAAAGATAAAATCACAAGATGGGATCGAATGGTAGATAAATTGAAGTGATAGTTCATTCCTGTTGATTATGACCTTGATCTACTGAAGAAGATGCAAAGTTTGAAGCAGACAGGAAGATCTGTTTAGGAGTATATAGAGGAGTTCTATCGAATCCTCATCAAAATAGGCCATGCAGAAGTTGACAAGGAGAAAGTTGCTCGTTACCTTAATGGGTTAAGGCTGAGCATTTAGGAGGAGCTGAATTTGGTTCGAATGAACAATATTGAAGAGGCGTACTAGTTTTCCCTAAAAGTAGAGGAAAAGCTAAACAAGAAGTTTGAGAGTAGACAAAATGGAAGGGGTCACGGTGGACGATCTGGTGGACGGTCATATGGAGGCTGAAATGAAGATTCAAAAAAGAAGGATGAGGCCAGTAGCAGTCAAAATTAGAGAGGAAACAATTTCAATCATTTCCAAGATTAGAACAATAGAGATCAGAGAGGAAGAGGAAGAGGACAAGGTTCGGGAAGAGGAGGCTTCCGTGGAACATGCTTTCACTGTGGAGAAGAAGGTCATAGGGCATTTGAATGTCCTCAATGCCAAGGAAGGACGGATAGGAAGAATGAAGTCCAGGCCATAGTGGCATATGTAGATGAAGATGCAAGATCCTCAAATTCTGAAGATGCAGACAGAGGAGAAACATTGATTAACAGAAGAGTCCTACTGAGTAGTGAGAATGAACCTGAACAAAGGAGGAGCCTATTTTGCACTAAATGCAAGTGTGAGGGTAAATGTTGTGATGTGATTATTGATAGTGGAACCACTGACAATTTGGTTTCAGAAAACATGGTGTCAAAGTTTAAGCTCAAGAGATAGAAACACCCACATCCATATCGGATTGCCTGGGTGCAGGATGACCACAGAGTCATGGTCAGTGAACAGTGCCTAGTAAAGTTCAAGATTGGTGGGTACCATGATGAGGTACTATGTGATATCATACTTATGGATGCATGTCACATGTTGTTGGGTAGGCCGTGGTAGTTTGATAAATGTGATGTACATGATGGTCGTGCGAATACCTATTCCCTAACAAAGGATGGAGTGCGACATAAGCTAAAGCCATTGAAGGAGACCGAAGAAAAGGTATGTGGTAATGCAAGAATAACTTTTGTTGATGGAAAAAAATTCCTAGATGGTATGAGACATAAGCATGTGTGTTTTGCTTTAATTCCAAAAACTGGTAAAGAGGAAGTAGAGGATGTGTCTGTAGAGGTTGCAGATTTGTTGAATGAGTTTCAGGATATTGTATTTGATAATGTACCTGATGGATTACCACCGGTAAGGAAGATTAGTCATCAGATAGATTTAATTCTAGGAGCCAATTTTCCAAACAAGGCAGCACACATAATGACACCAGCAGAAAGTGAAGAGTTGAACATACAAGTACATGAGTTATTTCAGAAGGGGTTGATTCGAGAGAGTCTGAGTCCTTATGTTGTACCGGCGGTATTAGCACAAAAGAAGAATGGAGAATGGAGGATGTGTACAGATTCCAAAGTAATAAACAAGATCATAATCAAATATAGGTTTTCACTGCTACGAATGGATGATATTATAGATTGTTTGAGTGGAGTTGTGTATTTTTCAAAGATAGATCTGAAGAGTGGATATCACCAGATTCGGATCAGAGAAGGAGATGAATGGAAGACTGCCTTCAAGACAAATGAAAGACTGTATGAGTGGTTAGTCATGCCTTTTGGGCTAACCAATGCACTGAGCACTTTCATGAGGCTCATGAACAAGGTTTTGAAAGAATTTCTGGGTAAGTTTGTCATTGTTTACCTAGATGATATTTTGATCTTTAGCAAGACATTGGAGGAACATATGATGCATATTCGTATGGTGTTTGAGAAGCTGAGAGATGAGAAATTGTTGATTAATTTGAAGAAGTGCAGTTTTGTGAAGAAAGAGCTAATGTATTTGAGATTTGTAGTTTCAATAGAAGGTCTAAAAATGGACCCAGAGAAGGTACAATCTATCCTTGAATGGCCTACTCCAAGGAGTGCTACCAAGGTAAGATCTTTTCATGGTCTAGTTATTTTTTACAGAAAATTTATCAAAAATTTTAGCAGTATTTGTGGTCCCTTGACTGAAACAATGAGAGGGGATAGGAAAGAGTTTAAGTGGACTAATGGGGCAGAAAAGAGTTTTCAATTATTGAAACAAAAAGTTACAGAGCAACCTATTTTAGCACTTCCAAATTTTAATAAGGTGTTTCAAGTAGACTGTGATGCTAGCGATACTGCAATAGGAGCTTTTATGAGCCAAGAAGGCAAACCTATTGCTTATTTCAGTGAGAAGTTAAATGATGCCAAGAGAAAATATTCTATTTATGATCAGGAATTTTATGCTATAGTTTCATCATTGAAGAAGTGGAGACACTATCTGCTTCCTAAGGAGTTTGTTTTGTATATTGATCATCAAACTTTGCAATATTTGAATAGTCAAGGAAAGTTGAATCAAAGGCACTTGAAATAGGTTGAGTTTTTGCAGAGTTATACATTTGTTTTGAAACACAGAAGTGAAAACTCTAACAAGGTTGCAAATGCACTTAGCAGAAGACAACTATTACTGACAGAGATGCAGATTGAGTTGGTTGGGTTCAAGGAACTCAAGAATTTGTATCCAGAGGATCCTAATTTTGGTGAAACTTGGAAAGCTTGTAAAGAACATGTTACTCTAGACAGGATGAAATGGTTGGATTTTATCATCCAGGATGATATGCTATTCAAAGGGAGTCAGTTGTGCATTCCATGAAGTTCTATGAGGGAAAATCTCATCAAGGAGAAACATAGCGAAGGAGTGGCTAGACATTTTGGTTGAGATAAAACCCTTGCTTTGGTTAGTGAAAATTATTATTGGTCACAGTTGCAACAAGATGTCAAGAAGTTTGTACAGAGCTGCAGAGTATGTCAGATGGCGAAGGGAGTGAAGCAGAATACAGGGTTGTATCAGTCATTACCTGTACTAGAGAAGCCTTGGGAGGATATCAGTATGGACTTTGTTCTTGGTTTACCAAAGACACAGCGGGGACATGATTCAATTTTTGTGGTGGTTGATAGATTTTTGAAGATGACACATTTCATTCCCTGCAAAAAGACTAATGATGTTGATCATATAGCAGAATTGTTTTTCAGAGAAGTAGTGAGACTACATAGTTTGCCAAAGACTATAGTTTCAGATAGAGACACTTAGTTCATTGGATATTTCTGGCATACATTGTGAAAGAAGTTGAAGACAAATTTGAAGTTCAATTCATCACATCATCCATAGACTGATGGACAGACAGAGGTGGTGAATAGGAGTTTGAGAAATTTGCTGAGATGTTTGGTTGGAGATAAGCCAATAGGATGAGATTTGATTTTACCACAGGCAGAATTTGCATACAATAATTTTGTCAATAGGAGCACTGGTAAATCACCATTCCAGATTGTATATGGGAGTAGTCCCAGAAATGCATCATAATTGAGAAAGATAGATAAAAGAGAAATAAGCAGTGCTGAAGCTGAGGATTTTGTAGAACACTTGAAGAACATCCACGAGGAGGTGAGGAATCATATTACTAAGATGAATGCACAGTATAAGGCTAAAGCAGATGTGAAAAGGAGGCATAAGAAATTTCAGGTTGGAGATGAAGTCATGGTTCATTTGCGAAAGGAGCGATTTTCAGTTGGTACATATAACAAGTTGAAAATGAAGAAGTTTGGGCTATGTAAGATACTGAAGAAGCATGATTCAAGAAATGCATATGAGGTAGAATTGCCTACGGAGTTGAATATATCGCCAGTGTTTAAAATTTTAAATTTGACAGAGTATCATGAGGGAGGTGTTGAAAATGAGGTTATAGCAGCACAGTGGAGTATTCCAGCAACCAGTTTAGATATCAAAGAGATTGAAGACATACTGGATAGTCATGTTGGTAGAAGCACAAGGAACATGACATATGAAGAGTATTTGGTCAAATGGAAAGGATGACTTGTTGAAGATTCATCATGACTAACAAAGGAGGAGGTTAACCATCTTGGTTTTCCTCTGCACACCTGAGTCGTGATGGGGTCACTTCTCAAATTACCCCGGGTGTCTGATGTAGGAGCATCCTAGGTGTAAGAGCAATCTTGCATCACCCAAAAATATTTCTATTTTTGTATTCAATAACGGCTATCTTGTGTAGAGCTACTATTTATAGAAACTTACTATTTTTAATAAGTTGGTCATAAATCTTAGAATGTTCTGATTTTACATGTGGAGGTTCATCTCAATCATATCAGCCTGCCAGTAAAGTTTCATGGCTAGATCAGGTCTAGTTTTGAAGATATTGAAGATTTTCAGTATTGGCAGCAAGGTATAGATACTTTGAACTTAGTTTTGAAGGCTTTAGAGGCCCCATATGAGGTTGAAAATTTGGGTGACAAGTGCTTACGCGGGTCAAGCTTGTAGAGCGCTTTGTGACATTTTTGAAATGGGGTTATAATAGTCAATCGGGTCAACTGGTGATGACTTATGGTCTCCAGAAGTTGGGTCACCTAAAATGACAAAAAATAATTTTCTTTCAAAATTTCTATTCGGGTTTCAAAATTTATTTTGAGCCGACTTTGATGTAATAAATTGAAAAATAAAATAATTCTAAGTTTGGTCGGCCCTTAGGGCTAAATTTCTGGAACCTTCTCAGGTGGTGGAAAATGCCTATATAAAGAAGGCCCATAGTGTTGTCTAGGGCAGTTCGGGGTAGTAGATCTGGGTATTGATTCGAGGCTATGTCCTACAGAATATTGTAAGGGAATGCCCATGTGGCTTTGCATATTGTAATTCTGAAAGTTTGTAATTCCACATTTATGGAGATAATAAGAAGCCAATTTTCTGCGCTTGCATATTGTTGTTGTTTCTTTGTTTCTGTTATGTGTTTGTGGTATTAAGGGGAGCACCCTTCATCATGGGGAAAGGCCCAAGACCATAATTTCATGAAAGAAAGAGAGATGGGGAAATAGGGAGCCCACTGGGAGAAACAATCAAAGATAGTCAAAGGGAAAACCCAAGACTGACCAAAAGAGGAAAGGAGGGTAAACAAGAATTCCACCACAAAGGTCCAATAGAGAAAGAGATGTTGAACAAACTCAGCATTAGACAAGGAAAGGCCCCTCTTGACAAGGTTATCAATAGTGAGGATACAGTTCTATAGAGCCAGCTAGAAAAAGATGTTGATCTTAGGGATTAAACTAGGAAACTAGACTTTGGCCCAACAAGAAGGAGGGGAGGGGTGGGGAAGAGCCAGAATGGCCAAAGCAACAGAAAAATTCCCATTGGGGGAGGCTTCCCAAACTAAATTATTTGGGGACTGAGAAAGAGACAAAGCCAAGAGGGACTTCATGAGGGGTTCCAGATCCTGTAAAATAAAATACAGATTTAACCAATCATTACTAGTTTTGTAGTTACAAAATTGAGAACTAAAAAGTCGTAAGAAAACCTCCATCCATTTTTTGAAAGGCTCCACATTAGCTAGAATCCAAAAGTGGAGCCAATTGTCATTTTAGAAGCTAATATTATTTCCATTCCCCATTTTCCATTTTTCCTGAGATGCAACAATCTCTCAAGCCCTAAGGAGACCATTCCATATGAAGGAGCCCTTAGGAATTTCATTGAAGAAAAAAAAGTTTTTTAAATAATTATTGGAGTGGAGGTATTTATCTACCATAATTTCATGTTAGTCTCTGGTATCCTAAAATATACGCCACACTTGTTTGACTTGAATCACTTTATTGAAGGTCTTGATACTCCAGAGGCCTAGACCACCAAGATGCTTCAGAGTGAAAACCTTATCCCAAGAAATAAGAGGGAGATTCTTGTGGTCTGCCACCCTAGACCAAAGGAATATTTTCTCAATCTTCTCCATGGCATCAAAAAATTTGGCAAGAATCAAGAAGCAGCTCAGAGCATAGGTAGGAAGGTTTTGGAGAATATATTTTAGAAGCCGTATCTTACCATCTTGGCTAAGAAAAACCCCTTTCAACCTACCACCTTCATATTAAATATGTTAATTAAACTATTCTAGAAGGACTCGAGAGGTTTCATCCCCAAGGGAAGACCCAAATAATCGAAGGGAAGGAATCCAATCTACAACCCAAAATCTTAGTAATCTTAAGTTGTCTATTAAGGGGGGTGTTGATAAAGAACACAGAGCTCTTGTTCTAGTTAATAAGTTTACCAGTAGCATTTGTATATCTATTCAACACTCTTTTCATAGCTTTAGCTTCTTTGATATGTCTCTCCCCCCAAAATAGTATCATCAACAAATTGTTGATGAGAGAATTTGGAATTCCTAGAGGGTGGGTTTATCCCCTGCAAGGCCCTGGAGGTAATTTTAGCAGAAATGAGTCTCCCAAGGCATTTAGCCACTATAATGAAGAGGATAGGAGAGAGGGGGTCACCCTGTCTGAGGCCTCTGGAGGGTTTGAAGAAATTTGATGGAGACCCATTGATCAACACCGCTAGAGAATGGGAGGAAACTAGTTGATGGATGATACTACAAGAACCTTGATTAAAGCCAAAACCTTTCAAGATATTCATCAAAATATGCCAATCCACCTAGTCATAAGCTTTGGAGAGATTGATATTAAAGAAAAACCCATCTTTATTGGATGAATCCAGGGACTGTATGACCTCATGAGTAGTGATGATAGAGTTGAGAATCTGTCTGCTCAGGACAAAACTAGATTGTTGATGAGAGATGATTAGGGGAAGAAGATTGAGAAGTATCAAAGTAAGTACCTTGGAAATGATCTTATAAAATGAGTTACATAAACTAATGGGTCTAAACTTCTCCATAGCCTCTGCACCAGGAAATTCAGGAATGAGAAATAGGAAGGTAGAATTCAGCTCCTTCAGAATATTCCTAGAGCCAAAGAATTCCTGAACAACTTGTACCACATCCCGCTTAACAATGTCCCAGAACAAATGAAAAAATAACATGGGGAAACCATCAAGGCTAGACACTTTATCTCTAGACATGGATTGCACAGCTTTGAAGACTTTTCCCTTCTTAGGGATAGAGGAAAGAGCTTTATTTCAGTCTTCAGAGATAACCATGGGGATGTTATCCAGAATCTTAGCATGGTCATCTAAAGAGAGGAGGTGGTCTTTAGATAAGAGGGAGGAGAAAAAAGAAATAGTCTGATTAGCTATTTCCTTATCCTCCAAAAGAATCTAATTCTCCCATTTGAGTTTTTTTATTCTATTAACTACCTTGTGTTTCATAGTGGAGAAATGGAAGAACCTGGTATTCTTGTCCCCCTCTTCCAACCAGAAAGGTCTAGATCTTTGTTTCTAGTATATTTACTCTTTTCCAATCATATTGTGATAATCAAAGAGTAAGGTTTCTCTTTTTGGAGGTGGTCATAATCATAACCCAACTTCTGGATCTCCCCTTGAATAAGCTTAAGATCCATAAGAATCTTAGCTTTAGAAGAAAAGATATTGCCAAATTCATTCATGTTCCAAGCTTAATGTTATTCTTAACATTCTTGAGTTTTTTAGCAATTCAGAACATGGAAGAGTCATCAATATGGATATTCCACCATTCCTTCACCTTATTGCTCAGGTCTGGGTGGGTAGTCCACATCTTCTCAAATCTGAAATAGAAGCTTCTCCTAAGAACAAGGGGATCAAGGGTAAGAGAAATGGGGGAATGATCCGAACCAATTCTAGCCAAGGTTGAAAGATTGTAAGAAAAGAGATGAAGCCAATCAGGAGTAATAAGGGCATGATCAAGGTGTACCTGAATGCAATCTTTCCCAATTCTTTTGTTAGACCAAGTGTACTCTTCCCCATGGAGGTACAAGTCTAAGAGGGTTTGATCATTGATAAAACCCATAAGATCCATTCTGCTATCCAAGTCAGGGATACTCCCACTGATATTTTCCCCTTCTTTGAGAGGAGTATTGAAATCTCCCATAATAATTCCTCTAGAAGACTCAAAGGGAGAGGTGATAGACCTTATCCTCTCCCAATACTTAGTTCTAACATTTTCGGAGTTAGGAACATAAACATTCAAAAAAAACCAACTATCAAAATGATGAATACTAGAAAGCTTCATCAATAGAAGATTACCTTCCTCATGAATTACTTCCCCCTTGAAGATGGTACACTTCCAAACTATAGTAAGACCCCTAGAGGCCCCATCCAAGCTGGTCCCCACAATCTCCATGGACTTTGAAAGTTTAAGATTTTCAAATTTATCTTTATTCATCTTAGTTTCATGGATCATTAGAATATCTGACCTATGATCTCTAATTATATTCCTAATAATATCTTTCTTGTGTGGTCTATTCAGACCATGAATATTCCATCAAATGATATTCATTTCTTCATGTTGGAGAAAGCTCAACGAAAGGTAAGTTGGATCCCATCCACGATATTCTTACTAGCATCTTCATCTCTAATTTGGCTATCTTTCTTCCTTCATGGATTTTTGGGTTTGGCTCCCACATCAACTTTATTTTTACTTCATTTAGCCACTGGTGAGATAGGAGATGGGTCCCTATTGTTCTTTTCCTTTCCCTTCTTAGAGATCAAAATCCACCATCTATCTTTTGTCTCATCCTTGAGTTTGGAAAACAACGCCTCCATCTTAGAAATCTATCCAAGTGAGACCAATTTAACCAACTCCTCCATCTTTGAAAGTTGGGCAGGAGAGCCTCCGATTAGCACATGATTCTGACACCAACTTGGATGGGGTAGGTAGAAGGATATTACAGTCTTTTCCTTCTTGAGGCATGGCTCCACCAGGGGCATTGAAACTCACAGTGTTTGGGATAAATTCCCCTTCCTCCACAACCTATGTATTAAGAGAGTTTGGGATAAAGGAGATATAGTCAGTATTAGAATCTCCACCTTCCAGAAGCCATTGATCTTTGTCCCCTATCATCGTGGGAAGAAAAGGGATGGATCCTTGATCACCCTTATCAACCTCCTCCCTGCAAGGAAGGCATATTTCAACAATGACCTTATCTCACTCGAGGACATTCAAATGAGGGAGAACCTTCTCTGAGACTTCCTTCTGGGATGGGAGAGGGTCTAGGCCTCCATCCAAAGACAAGCTTGTCAAAGCCTTTTTCTTCCAAGATTTCTTTTTGGGATTTTTTTTCTTTTTCCTTAGTCGTGAACATAGGAAAAGCCTTGGCCTAATGTCTCACCTTCTTATAGTGGAAACAGGTGAAAGGAATACTTTCATAATTGAGCCTTTGTAGCCTCTTCCCAAGATTAGAATGGATCTCAATGACTTCAGGCATGTCTTTTCCTTGTTAAACCATAATGAAAATTATCACATAGGTTAGCCTGATTCTAGCAACCGTTATAGTATCTATCGAGAGGAGTCATCCAAAGGACCTAGTTATCCCATTGAAGACATCCTCAAACCAAAATTATAGAGGGAGTTTAGGAATTTGAACACACATAGGGGCCTGGAAAAAGAAAGAATCATTCAGTTCCAAGTTAGGAGACCATTTTTCTAAAGTCAGAGTAGCCTTTCCTATAGTCCAAGTCCCAGCACATAGGATCCTATCCAAATATTCTTGACAAGAGAACTCAAAAGACAAGAAGCCCTTATCCATAGCAGAATAACCACATGACCTTTGAGGAACCATTTTTTCTTGGAAGGCCCTAACAACATCAATATTAGGCCTAGCCCCAACAAATTTTCCAACCAAAGTCAAGGCCATAGAAGAAATTTGATGACCAACAAGCTCATTAGGAATAGAAATAGCATATTTCCCTTTCTCCTTATCAGATAAGTCCTTAATACTAGGGAACGGTGACTTACTCATGGGTTTGACCCCGAACAAGGTGGACCAGGGTTTAGTAGGAATAAAGGAGCCCAGGGACTTACCAGATTGTGGATGGAAAGGGGGTTGACCTTCCACCTGAAGGTACACTTTACTAGGGTCTTTGAGTTTCTCGCATGGGACCCCATCCACCTTCACCACATCCTTTGATCCTGAGTTATCAGTTATCTCCACACCATGGGAAATAACATCTATAGAGGCTCCCACAATATGCACATGAGAATGCCCACCCAAAAGTGAATTTAAAATTCCACCTCCAACTCTAGTACCATCTCCAAACATCATGACCTAGGAAGCTTACAAATTACTAAATCAAATCAAATGTTGATTTGGTGTTTGAGTCATATTTTCTACCTAGATTTTGGTTTATTCTCTCTCATATCTCATTTCCTACCATTATGTTAGAGACATGGTGGAGAGAAATTTTATCTAGTTAATACATGTTAGTACAAGTGAACAAAAAACATACATTCTCACCAAGCCTCTCTCCAATAAAAAGGTTGAATACTTTTGAGGTAAGCTTGGTACGTTAGAAAATGTAACCTTATCTGAGATTGAGTCTCAACAATGTTGATTTGTAGTACTAATATATTCTAAAGATGTTTAAGGTGTAAAATCTTTTATTATCATGTGTGTGACTCCATGACTTCATGGGCCTTTTTGAACATCATTTAGGGGTGACGATCTTTTAATGATGATAACTTGTATTATTGGGTATTACTGTAAGGTGACGATATTACAATAATCACTTTATCTATTACTTAATATCAATTAAATGGTGGATATCATAAGACTTTATATCTATGGATAAGGTATGATGAATGATATTATTGTGATATTCATGGTGGATATTATGTTAATTAATATATGTGGGTATTCCATGAATAGATGTTCTTATGGTAGGTATCATGTGACTTGATGTATGTGCACATACCATAGTGATGGATATTACATTATGAGTTATGATGAGTATTATGTGACTTGATATTTATGGACATTCCATTAGTCCTAATATCACAGTGAGCTGATATATTTCTCTCATAATAAATGGATTGCTTGTATTTACATTATGGATAAAAATAATCCTCCCTAGCTAAGAGTGAGTGTTAGAAATATGGAGCTTCAGTAGGATTACTCTAAACAATGTAATCAAATATATAAGTGGCCAATCGACCTTGAAATTTTGATATCTATCCTTTATAGTATACTGATATAATTATCTTCTATGATTATGGTTATCATAATTAATCTCTACTATGCATGATTAATAATTAGTGACGTAATAATCACCGATCATGTATATATATAATAATAGTTGTATTATTCAATATTTATACATGACTCATTATATTGCAATGATTAATAATCATATTAATGTTGAGTGTAATTGTTGGAAGTTGGATTGGAATTGTCACATTCCAATATGTTTGGGAGATTTTTGGAAGACTATCTAGATGTTGACACTCAGTGTTTGTCATTGATGTCAATATATGTTACCGACTAGTTATTCAAAGAAGCTTGTAGATAGGTTGTAGAGAATTATACAGATACACTATAAAAAATCAGCATGTGAGAACTTATATGTATAATATTTATGATGTCTTGGGTCATAGGCTATGATTACACATGCTTATGAATTGATCTGACAGAGTTATGGTTGATTTATTGATGACTATTTTTTAGGAGACAAAAACTGTGATCTTCAAAGAGTTGGTTGTAGAACTTTGTGGATAGCATTCATGATTTTTTAATTCATGATGAGAGAACATATGTTCGTGTTTGAAATTGGTTGGAGAGATTAATGCGATCATATGAATTTTTGATCATACAGGTGACATAATCTATTATGTGTGTATTAGAGAATACTTATTGGAGGATGACTTAGAATAAGTTTCAAGTAATTTGATGAGCGAGCTTGATTTATGGATCTGGATGATTAATTGATGTATTTTTTATGTTGTAACATTGTAAGAGGTGTTGTGTGCATCTTATCATGGGTCTATTTTCATTTTGTAAATAGGATTTATCCTAAGTAATCCAACCCAAATTTAATTGTTGTAACTTGTATATAAGGATTGAGATCCTTGGAAAATATGTAAGGAGTATGAAAATTCCAGAGATGAATGCAATCTTGAGGCTTTATTAGTATCTATTTGGATAATAGTAGTTGTACATTTGGGCACAAGATGAAGCTTTGTTGGTAGTAGTTAAGCAATGGAGGAAGTTTCAAATTAGAATTATCTTACACTTGAAGTTGTGAGATCTGGAGAACCTGAGGGCAACTTTAAATCTCAAATATCTTGGCCAGGTTGATCTATTGTGCAACCCTAATAGGATTATTTCCTCTAGCAGGGATGGACCCTTACCAGGGTCTATTCCTTAATAGGGATCACATTGTAAAATACTCCTAACATGATTTTTCCTTTAATTAGGACCTTCCTATTGTAATAATTGGCTCCTAACAGGGTCAAAAATCTTAAAAGGGTTATTATACTCATAGTGCAGATATTTGTGGGTACCATCCCCACCAGGGTTTTTCCCTTAACAAGGTTTTCTTCAAGAAAAAATCTTGGTGTTCATGTGTGTTATTGTTGCATTTACTTTTCAGTTCAGAATTTTGTTTTCAACAATAAGTTTGAAGTTGAATTTTAAATTATTCTTTATTGGCATCAACTAATTCACCCCCCCTTCTCATTTCATAAGGACATTGTTATTGAAACAATTGGTATCAATGATTTTGGTCCTCAGTTAGGAAGCCTAAAAACTTGAGGTAAATATCAAGATGGCCTTATTCATGAAGGAGACTCCTAAGTTTGATGCAAATATTTTAAACACAAGGGGAACATGAAGAATCATCTAATGTGCATGGGATTGGAATATTGCCTCATTACCTAGAGAGATGTGCCTATCATAAAGGAGGAAGACCTTGAGACAGTTACTACTACTAAAGAAGAAAGAAAAAGGTTTGTATGTAATGTTATTGCAAAGGAAGCTTTGGTTAGTACATTATTTGATGGTGAATTTATTGAGATCGGAGATATAAAAAACGAAAGTGACATCTGGAAAATACTAATTACTCTTTATGAAGGAGATGAATACACTGAGTGAGAAAGTTGTAGAACTAGAGAACAAAGATGGAGATAGTGTAGATGGATGATGAAACATTAAGGATGTATGTTTAGAGAGTATCTAAATGTGTAATCAGAATAAAACAAAATGGAGGTACTTATAAAGAGGATCAATTCATAGAAAAGATTTTTAGATCTATGAATCCTACCTACAAACCCAATGTTATTTCTTTGGAAGAGAAAATACCACAATACAAGGATTTCACCAGAGAAATGTTAGTGGCTAAATTGACTACATTTGAGACCACAAAGCTAAAGAATGCACTACCTAAGGTAGAGACAACATTTAAGGCTACTATTCAGAGAATTGGATCTATTAGTGGTGGATCTAGTAGAGAAAACAAGCACAAAAAATATCTTGGAGACTATGTTGAAGAATGGGAAGAGACTCAAAGGATAGATAGTCAAGTGGATGAGAAAATCATGGCCCTGATTGCTAGGAGAGAAAATAAAGGTAGAGGTAAGTTTGAAGGGAAATTACCTTTAAAATGTTTTAACTGCAATAAGGTTGGTCATTTTTCATCTATATGTCCAACTAGAGTACCTAAGCATAAGCCTAAATATGGAAAATACAAAGATGATAAGGAATTATACTATGCTAGTGATGGACCTAAATATTTAGATGATGAATTCAATGATGTTTTTGGTTTTGTTTCTATCAAAGATGAGGATCTTGTCCATGAATAAAAAGATTTAGTTTCTCATGTTGATAGAAAAATTGATTGGATAATTTATAGTGGATGTTCACACCATATGAATGGTGAAAAGGATATATTTATTCATTTGAATAAGTTTGATGGTGGAGTTGTAAGATTTTGTGATAATACTCCTAGGATGATTATTGGTAAAGGATCAATTATTTTGCATGGAAAGACTAAGACTGATGATGTACTGTTTGGGGATGGTTTAAAGAATAACTTATGGAGTTTTGGAAAGTTTGTGGATAAGGTTTATCATTTGGAATTAAAGGATGGTCATTTATCTATTAGAGGAGCTAATGGAGATTTGATTGCATTTGGTACTAAGGCTAGGGGTAATATATTTCAGTTGAACACTACTGAGGCTAGTTGTTTTATTGCAAAGATTGGTGACAGTTGGTTATGGCATAAAAGGTTCAACCATATCAATTTTGATAACATGGTAAATAAATATAACAATAATGCTATCAGAGAACTACCTAAGATTTTGAAACCAACTAACACTACATGTAGAGAATGTGTTTTGGGAAAGAAGACAAGAAGCAGTTTTACAACCAAAGGATATTCTGAAAGAAGAAAGTTGGAGTTGATTGATACAGATCTTTGTGGACCTAAATAGACCAGGTCATACTTTGGAGATAGGTACTTTATCATATTGACTAATGATTACTCTAAAATTATGTAGGTTGGATTTCTTAGAGAAAAACTAGAAGTATTTGAGACTTTTAAGTTTTATAAGGAAAAAGTTGAGAATGAAATTGATGTAGGAGAATCTTAGGTCCTTGGCAATCCTGTGTCACCAAAAATATTTTGAAGTTTGTCTGTGTTGCTTGGTTCCTTCTTTGACCAAGTTGGATCAGTAGTTGGTTAGTTTCCTTTGGTTAGAAAGTTTGCTTCATTATCTCTTAGGCGGTCGGTTATTTCACTGGTGCTTGGAGATGCTTGTCTGGTGCTCAGTCATCCTTGCTTACCGAGTGGTTTCTTTTGAGTTCCTGTTGTGGCTGACTTGTGCATTTATTTTGAGTCACAGGATTAATGTTGGTATCCATTATTAGGAGTCATGTGGTCCCAGATCTGACCATTCCTTTTGTTGATTGTGGATCTGAAGGCCGACTTAGTTTGGTAGACTCTTGTATAAATGTAGTTGTTTGCTTAGAGTTTAGGATGCAGTTTTGACAAAAGATAGAAGATTAGAGATTGTTCGCATATCCTCACATGTTTGAGGAATTTTGTAATTCATTGTAATATCTGGCCATAATCAGGAAGGCCTTATAGCCCATCATGTATCAATCAATTTGAAAGATAATAAAAAAAGATCCTGCATTTTCTCTCTCCCACTATGTTGTTGTTGCTTTTGCGTGTTGTTGAGAAGGGTGCATCTAGTTAGGGCATGCCTTTGGCCCCTCTCCCTATCCTCCTTTGCATCAAGTGGTATTAGAGTGAGGTTAGATGTGGATCTAGGTTTGTGAATCTAGATTTGTAGGTTCATTCTTGTGAAGCCCTAGTTGAATTGTTGTGGGGTGGCAGATTATGATTTGGCCTACAATTGTAGAGGGTTTTCAAGATGGTTTGTGGGAGGTGAGATGTAGATCCAAGATTAGCAGACATGTTGAGACAACTTTCTACTAGATTAGAAGTTGTTGAGACATCCTAGAGAAGAGGCAGACATATTGAAGATGTTAATGATTATGAAATTGAGGTGGAACAAGGTGATATAGAACCTACACCTATGATGGATCAGGGTGAAGAAATATTTTTGAAGGATTTGACAAGTCTGAAGTCTACACCAAATTTTAATCCTCTTGAGTATGGTGGAAAGTTGGATTTTGATGAATAAGTGGATTGGATCACTGAAATGGAAAAGTACTTTGAGTATGAAAATGTACTTGAAGACAAGAAGGTGAAAATTGCAAGCACAAAGTTGAAAATTCATGCATCCTTATGGTGGAAACATCTGCAGCTAGACAGAAAGAGGAAAGGAAAAGAAAAAATCAAGGTATGGAATAAAATGGTGAATAAATTGAAAGGAAATTTCTTACCTTGTGATTATCATATTAACCTAGTTAGGTGAATGCAAAGTCTAAGGTAGAAAGATAGCTTGGTAAAAGAGTATACTGAGGAATTCTATAGATTAGATATCAAATCTAGACATGATGAAGATGATGTGGAAAGAATTGCTACATACTTGAATGGTTTGAGAGTTTCCATCCAAGAAGAAATCAGTTTGGTTAAATTTGAGAACATTGAAGACACTTATCAATTTGCATTAAAAGCTGAGGAGAAATTGAACAAGAGACATGAACAAAGACAAAGAGGTAGAGGTGGTAGATTCCCTAGAGCAAGAGGTAGATATTATGGTGAAAATAGTAGATCTGAACCAGAGAAAATAAATTTGGATAAAGGCAAGACTGAGTGGAAAGGTGAAAGTTCATCTAGAGGCAGAGGCAGTAACTACCGAGATCGATATAGTAGAGGAAGTTTCTGAGGAACTTGTTACAATTGTGGAGAAGAAGGACAAACTAGTAGCTGTAGAAATGCCTTGGTGCAAGAAGAGTCACTGAATGAACCTAAGAAGGAAAATAACTTGATGGTAAGAAGAGCATTGTGGAATGAAAGTAAAAAGGAAGATCTGGTAAGGAAAAGTTTGTTCAAGACCAGATGTAGAGTTTCTGACAAAGTTTGGAAGGTAATCATTGACAGTGGTAGCTCGGAGAATCTGACATCTGAGAAAATGGTCACAAAATTGCAGTTGAAAAGGTTGGAACATCCGAAACCCTATCAGACTTCATGGATCAAAGATCAGCATACACTCTTGGTAAGTGAACAATGTTATGTGAATTTGAAAATTGGAAAGTACTATGATAAGATGTTATGTGATATCACGCCTATGGATTTTTTTCATATTTTGTTGGGTAGACCTTGGCAATATGATAGACATGCTATATATGATGGGAGATTGCATAAGTATACTATTTGGGCTGATGGAAGAAGAAAAATATTGTTACCTTTGCTAGAAGAACCTATTAGTAATGTTTTCACATCTATGAAAGTTTTTTTGATGGAAGGAAGAAAGTTTGTTAAGAATTTAAAGAGAAATGATGTATGTTTTGATGTGATTCCTGACAAACTGAGTAAGAAAATAGAGGATAGTGTCCCTAAAGAGATTGATGAGTTATTCAATGAGTACAATGAAATCATTTCTGATAATGTACCTAATGGTTTTCTGTTGAAAAGAAGCATTGATCATTGTATGAATCTAATCCCTGGAGCTAGTTTACCGAATAAGGCACCTCATTGGTTGACACCTACCAAGAATCAGGAATTGGACTAATAGATTCAAGAGTTACTAGAGAAAGGTTTGATTAGAGAAATTTTGAGTCCTTGTATAGTACCTGTGGTATTGGTACCTAATAAGAATAGATAATGGTGAACGTTTACTGATTCCAGAGCAATCAACAAGATAACAGTGAAGTATAGGTTTCCTATACCAAGAATGGATGATATAATGGATAGTTTGACTACAGCAAAGTATTTTACCAAAATTGATTTGAAAAGTGGGTATCATCATATCAGAATTAGAGAAGGTGATGAATAGAAGACTACTTTCAAGACAAAAGAAAGTTTGTATGAGTGGTTAGTTATGTCTTTTGGTTTAACTAATGCGCCAAGTACTTTTATGAGGCTAATGAATGAATTTTTGAAGAAATTTTTGGGTAAGTTTGTGATTGTATATCTTGATGATATTCTAATATTCAGTAAGACTAGAGAAGAACATTTGTTGCATGTTAGACAAGTTTTGTAGAGATTGAAAGAAGAAAAATTGCTGATAAATCTAAAAAAGTGTTCATTCATGAAAGAGGAGATTATGTATTTGGGATTTTTTATTTCAGCTGATGGTTTAAAAATGGATCTTGAAAATGTTGAAGCTATTTTTAATTGGCCTACACCTATGATGCTAGTGAGGTAAGATCATTTCATGGATTGGCAAGTTTTTACTGAAAGTTCATAAGGAATTTTAGTTCAATTTGTAATGCTATGACTGATACTATGAGAGGAGACAAAAGAGAATTCAAGTGGATACATCGAGCTGATAAAATTTTTGAGACTCTGAAGTAGAAGGTTGCTAAATTGCTTATTTTGGCATTGTCTGATTTCAATAAGGTATTTCAAGTGGAATGTGATGCAAGTGGAAGTGCAATTGGAGCTATGTTGAGTCAAGAAGGTAAACCTGTTGCTTTCTTTAGTGAAAATTTGAATGATGCTAGAAGAAAATATTCTGTGTATGATCAAGAATTCTATGCTATTGTTCAAGCACTAAAGAAATGGAGACATTATTTGATGCCGAATGAATTTGTGTTGTATACTGATCATAAGGCTTTACAGTATTTGGGCAGTCAGAATAAGTTTAATGAGAGACATATAAAATGGGTTGAGTATTTATAGAGTTATACATTTGTGATAAAGCATAAGAGTGGAGTCACTAACTGAGTTGTTGATGCATTGAGTAAAGGAAGATCTTTGATGACTGGGATGGAAATTGGAATTTTAGGCTTTTATGATATGAGAGATTCTTATGAGTTTGATCTTGATTTTTCTGAGCCGTGGAGAAAGTGCAAAGCACCTATTCAAGATCAACAGAGTACTAAATGGGATGAATATTTTATGCAAGGAAGTATGTTGTTTAAAGGTATTCAGTTGTGTATACTAAGAGGACCAATGAGAACTAATTTGATAAAGGAGAAACATAGTGGTGGTTTAGTTGGACATTTTGATATTGATAAGACATTGAGTTTTCTTAAGGCGAAATACTTTTGACCACAGTTGTATGAAGATGTTCATAAATTTGTGAAAAGTTGTGGAGTTTGTCAAGTTGCAAAAGGAGTGAGTCAGAATACTAGATTATATACACTGATTTTTGTTCTTGAGAATCCTTGGATCGACACATGAGTATGGATTTTGTTCTTGGCTTATCCAAGACATTAAGAGGTAATGATTCTATATTTGTCATCGTGGATAGATTTTCTAAAATGGCACATTTTATACCTTGTAGAAAGACATCAAATGCAGTACATGCAGCAGATCTTTTCTTTAAGGAATTGTCAGATTGCATGGATTACCAAGGAGTATCATCTCTGACTGAGACAGTAAGTTTGTTGGATACTTTTGGAAGACTCTTTGGAGAAAGTTGGGCACTGAGTTGAAATATAGTTCTACATTTCACCCACAAACTGATGGACAGACAAAAGTTGTGAATAGAAGCTTGGGTAATCTTTTGAGATGTTTAGTTGGAGACACACCAAGTAATTGGGACTCTGTGTTGGCACAAGAAGATTTTGCATAAAATAATTTAGTGAATAGGAGTACTGGAAAAACACCTTTTGAGATTGTGAATGGCATACAGCTAAGAGGTATATTAGATAGGAGAGATATTAAGGATGAAATAAAAAGAAGTGGTGAAGGAGCAAAATTTGTTGAGTACATGAAGCCATTGTATGAAGATGTGAAACTTAAGCTAGAATTGAGTAATCAGAAATACAAAGACATAGCTGATAGATCAAGGAGACATAAGACTTTTGATGTTGGTGATGAAGTGATGGTTCATTTGAGAAAAGGAAGATTTCCTATTGGCACATATGGGAAGCTAAAAATGAATAAGTTTGGACCTTGCAAGAATTTGAGAAAGATTGACAGTGGAAATGCATATGAAGTTGAGTTACATGATGACATGGATATATCACCTATTTTCAACATTTTTGATTTGTATGAATTTCATGAACCTGAAGAAGACATGGCAATACTGATAGATTATCCTAAGAAGAGGAATGAAAAAGTTGAGCAGATTTTAGGGCAAACAATTGGCAGAAGTACAAGAGAAAAATAGTATATGGAATATCTGGTAAAGTGGAAGAATAGACCAATTGAAGATAGTTCATGGATTTCATAGTCTGAGTTGGATGCAGCTCCGATCATACCTGCTAAATGATTCAGAGAATCATTTCAAAGTAACCCTGGGTGTCTAATGCAAGAGCATCTCGAGTCCTTGGAAATCCTGTGTCACCAAAAAGATTTAGAAGTTTGTTTGTGTTGCTCAGTTCCTTCTTTGACCGAGTTTTCTTGGTAGTTGGTTGGTTTCCTTTGGTTACTAAGTTTGGTTGGTTATATCCTAAGCGGTTGGTTGTTTCACTAGTGCTTGATGATGTTTGTCTGGTGCTTGGTCATCCTTTCTTACTGAGTGGTTTCTTTTGAGCTCCTATTGTGGCCGACTTGTGCATTTATTTTGGGTCATGGGTTTAATGTTGGTATCCATGATTGGAAAGCATGTGGTCTTAGATCTGACTATTCCTTCTGTTGATTGTGGATATGAAGACCAACTTAGTTCAGTAGACTCTTGTATAAATGTAGTTGTCCCTAATAGGGATTCAATTCCCCATTTCATGCAACCCTAGAGATAACTCAACAACTAACTCCCACTTCAACTCCAAATCAGAAATTGAAAATAAATCTTAATTAATAATTAAAAACACTTTTCATGCAGTGCTTTATGCTGGTTGCTTGGATGCTCAGGTGGTATTCGCTTTGCATCTAGCCCCTTCTATCATGAGTCTTTCCCTGGTTGTGCCCTTGATGTCTTCAATGGGAAAGGGTTTGGATTTGAAGGAGTCTCCTCCTTCCCAACCAAACACTTTTCAAAATTCAGTGTCTAGTGGCCAGGCTTTAGTTGTTGCTTCTGCACAAGGGCCTATTCCTATGGGTGCGGCTTTGGATCCTGAAATAGCCCATAAATTATATGGTTCCTCTAGGCCTATGATTGATGCCTTGGATTGTGGCGTGAAGGGATCTTGTGCTAAAGTTGTTTCATCGGCTCGGTCCTAGGTTGGCAACACCTTTTGTGGGGTGCCTTCTTTTGTGCCGATCTCTGCCTCTGGTGCCCTCTCCGTCCATCTCTCTATTGTTGATGTTGGAGAGCTAGAGTCTTGCTCTAATATCCTTACGGGTCTAGCTCTAATCTGTCAGTTTTGGGGGTTCTAGCCAACATTGTCCCAACTCCACGATTAGATCTCCCAAAAATGGGAACCAATACTCTCAAATAATGTTCATATCATCCTCTTAGCCAAAGGATTTTTCTTAGCTAAATTTGATTGCTCTGAAGATAGAAATAAAATATTATGTGAAAATTCTTTTCATGGGAGGAGGATAAATTCTTGCTTATGTTAAAACCATGCCACCTGGATTTTGATCCTTCTTCTAAATTTTTCAACAATATGCCGATTTGGTTGAGGCTTCCCAATCTTCCTCTTCATCTTTGGAAAGGTGTTGTCTTGGAGGACGTGGGGGAGGCTCTGGGGGATTTTTTGATTTTGGATGAGAACACTTCCAATATGCACCATTCTACCTATGCATGCATTTTGGTAGATATTAATATTTCACAGGGTCTTCCCACTAAAATTAATATTCAGTCATCTAAAGGCTCATGATTGCAACAGTTAGACTATGAGGGTATCCCCTTTAGATACAAAAAATGTTTCAAAATAGGTCGTCATGCTTCAAAATGTGGTTCTGACTTCAAAGTGAAGAAAGGCCCTCATACTTGGTGGAAGGATGCCTCCACTGAACATTATACAGTTCTCAAAAGCTCTCTTGAATCTTCATTGGATTTGGATATTCTTGGGTCCCCTATTGGTGGCTTTGTGGTTGGAGTTCCTGCTAGTCCTATTGTGCCTTTACAGGGATATGTCTCTCCTTCTATTGGTGGTTATGTGGTTCCTACCATCTCTGCTGGTGGATCAGTGGATGTTGTTCCTACCAACCCTGTTGGTGTGGATTCTAGTGTTGTTGCTCCTCTTGCTGAAAGTCTAGCAAGCCCTATTCCTAAGATTGTTTTTCCTACTACTTCTGCTGGTATGATTTTTGTTGTGGGTAATGTTGTCGCTGTCCCTCTTGCTAGGAGTTTTGTGGATCCTTTGCTCAGGGCTATTTCTTTGGATTCAGTTTACTGGTAGAAGAAGGCAGCAGAAGTTGAAGATGGTTGGATTACTGTCAAAGGAAAAAAATTTAAATACATCCTCCTCTTCTTTCGATATGACCCTCTGATCTCATAAAAAGGGGTTTTAGGCTTGGCATTTTGGTCTTGGTGTCCCTCCTCCTTTTGGATGGACAACTTTTTTGTGGGTGCTTGTAATGATTTATCATTTTTGTGCTCTTGTGGGGTCTGGTCCTTTGTTTTTAGCTAGATTGTTGTACTAATGGAACTTCAATAGACTTATCTTTCATCCCATACTTATAAAGGGTTTCAAGGTCCCTTCAAAACCTATTTTTACCTTATTCAAAAGCTCTAATTACAATTAAGTAATCAATTAAATCCCAATAATCAAATATTTGACTTTTAATTAAATTTACTCAAATAAGCTTAGGAATATGATTAATATTAAATTTCAACTATAATCATTAATCAATAAATCACAGAAAATCACCCACATAAGAAATAAATCAACTGAAGCCAATAAAGAAAAACAAAACAAAGTAAAACCAAGCAACACTAGAAAGGGATCCACGAATTCCTGTCAACTAGACAAATTCAATAAGGGTAGTCAAATTGATACTTGTCCAATCCTATGACAAATGGGCTTAGGTTAGGGTTTTGGACCTGTTTTATCTCCCATCTCTTACCATTTGAGATATTGTGATAGGAAACGCTCATCCTAATAATTCAGGGAAGTCAATGCCTGGTACCTACAAACCTGCATACAAAACCTGCATGTGCATACATATATAATTATATAATAGACAATGGCGGGGATCGACAAATTGTGTGGATCTCACAAGCAAGTAAATATGACTTTGTCTCTCAACCACATCAGGCATGTTAAACATAAATATAAAACAAACACATCAACCATACACATGCAAGTATGGGGTCAGTAAAATCATACACATCAGTGATCTCCTAACATATATATAATCATCCGAGAATAATCATAACATTTATAAAATCAGGCTAGGGGCAGGGTACTACACTTATGAGAAACATTCTTGAGAAAGCTTCACCTCCTAAGACTACCAAGCCCACACCTATAAGAGTTGGACAAATCTCTAATTCAGCTGAAGTTAATATGGAAAGAAGTGAAGTAAGCTCTGACAGGCAACTAGATTTCTCTATTGTTGGTGTGCCTATAACCCTTGACACTATACTTGATGAGAGTGATCCATTTCAAGGAGACATGGATAGTGCAGTGATAGAAGAAGTAGGAAGAGGAAGGATAGAAAGAGGAAGGATGAAAAGAGGAAGAACAGAAAGAAGAAACCAAATAAAGAGAAGAGATAGGAACAAGTAAAGGAGAAGAGGCAAGAGCTAAAGTCAAGCAAGAACTTGATACTTCCACCACTCTATTGTTGGAAATTATGGACAAGCATGTGAGTATAGATTTAGAGAACATGGATGAGGATGAATTGATGAGATCATCCTTCATGGAATTCGCTAAGGAAATAGAAAGATCTGAAAAAAAAGGAGACAAAAACGTTAAGGTAATTGCTAGGGCAGTTGATATAGTAAATAAAATACTCCCTATACCTATTATTTTCCATGAAAAATATGATGTAGAGAGCCTTAATATGGCACTAGATAACTTTGATAGTCACTATGAGTCCTTAGTGGAGATCACAAAAGAGAAGGCAAAGAAAAGATATCTAGAGAAGAAGTTGAGGGAAGTATTCCAGTCTATTTCATGGGACTTGGGTATTCTGAGAACAACTACATCAAAGGCAAAAAGTTGTGTCACACATGCAAGGAAGTTATACAACTACTGTATCAACCCTATCAAACACATTTAGAACATTGAAGATATAATAGCAAAAGGACAGGGCTACTTTTGACAACATGATGGAGAGTTGTGAGACCTCCTCACAAACTGTATTAGAGATGGGCAAGAAGACATCAAATATTTTTGATAAGATGAATCTATTGGACATAGAGAAAGGGAAAGTAATGACAAGATTTAGTTTTTTGAAGATTCTTATCACTCCTAAGCTATCAATTCTTGAGGCACATCTTATTGAAATGTAGAAGATTGGGGAATCAATGATCAATGTTATACCCACATAATTAAAAGTAGTGGAGACTTCATCTTATGCATTGAATGGACTAATACATGTTAGTGAATTGTTGATCAAATCATGGAATGATGAAATTAAGACCTTGGAAGACTCCTTCCAAGATATTCTAAAAATGGTGAGAAAGCACTAAGTTTTACACCTTTCTTGTAAAATTTGAGATTTTGGCTACACCTTTGCCATTGATGTCAATGGGAGAGAAGAAAAGAAGAAAAATGAGAAAAGAAAAATAAAAATAATATATATATATATATATATATATATATATATATATATATATATATATATATATATATATATATATATATATATATATATATATATATATATATATATATATATATATATATATATAAGACAAGAAGAAATATATATATATTTATATAAAAGAAAAATAAAAAAGATATTAGGAGAGAAGAGAAGAAGGAGAGTTAAGTGTTTTGTTGAGACAGTTAGTCATTTTTCGCTAAGTGTTTCCATCAATGCCAAAGGGAGATATTGATGGAAAGTGATTCTTTAGAGAAGTATGAAGCACTTGAGGGTTTTCATTTATGGAAATACATCTAATATGGTGATCACATTTGTTGGATACAATTGTCTGAAGGACATTGCTGGATTAGCTATGTGTTATCTTTGATGTCACACAAATGTCATATCAATTATCGTTCTCAGTGTCTACCGAGCTCAGTCAGTCAGCAAGGTGGTTCTCAGTGTCTACCGAGCTCAGTCGGTCGGCTAGGTTGTTTTTAGTGTCTAACCAGATCTCTCGGGTGTCAAAAGGAAACATGACAAAAAATAGTGTTAATCAAGCCTCCTCGGTTATCAAAAGAAAATTAGTGGTTACTGAGCTCACTCGGTCTCCGAAGGATGTTGCAAAATTCGCTGTGGTTATCGAGTTCACTCGGTCACCGAAGGAAATCTTTTCAGGATTAATGTTTACCGAGAAAGGTCGGCCCTTAAAAGGATTTTGTTATTACAGTTTGTTTATCCCAGCCGACTATTGTAATAATTATTAGTGCTGACTTGACAATCTAAATGTTAATTAGAATGGTATATATATATATAGAAGGTCAAGTGGTGAAAAAGACACACAGCATGAAGAAATCATTTTGAAGAAAGGTATGTGCGAATTTTGAAGGATGGTTAGATATCCTTGAGGAGCATCAAAGATTTATTTGATCAGTAAGGATCTAGTGAAGCAGAACAAAGATCTATAATCAACAATTCAGTTGCAGGTCATTTCATTGTTAAGCTCTTACAATTGTAGCACTGATATCAAAATCTCTTAACCGAGTTGGTTTAACAACCATTTTGTAAATCCTCTAACAAGGTGATAGTTCTATTGAATTGTTTCAAGACCTCTTACAAGGCCACTCCTAGCAGGGTGATTAAATCCTCTAACAAGGTCACACCTAACAGTGTGTTTTGTAACCTTTTACCGGGTTGGCTTCTAACTGGGCATCACTTCAGAAGAGTGAAAAATAGTAACTAGTTACATTGGTGGTTTTTCCCATATTGGGTTTCCACAGTAAATCTAGTGTCTCTTGTGTTCATGTTATTTTCTTTATTCATGCTTGTTAATCAGTGATGAATGCTTAAGAACAGTTTAATTATTACAACTTCAAAGATCGAGTTTCAACATTTCTCTGTATGTTTACCGAGTGGCAACAGTAAATAATTTATTAAGATATCTAAGGGATCAGTGGTAATATTTTTTTGGTTGACTAATTCACCCCCCCCTCTTAGTTGCTGCATCTATATTTCCAACAATTAGTATCAGAGCTTTTGGTGCTTGCAGGAAGGGTTTCAAGAACCTAAGCTAAAGATCAGGATGTCTTACAAAAGAGAAATTCCAAGGCTTAATAGAAATAACTTTTCAGCATGGTAAGGTCTCATAAGACTTCATCTGGCTTCCATTGGTGATTCAGGATGCAAATATATTGATCAAGAATATACAGTTCCTACTGGCACATTAATTGTTGAAGACATTGCAGAGAAGAAGAACCATAACACTATGATGATAGACATTGCATTAGCTCTTAGCTATGAAGAATTTGATGAAATCAAAGACTACACAACTGCTCATGAAATGTGGAACAAGATGAAGAAAATCTATGGCAGTGATGAAAATGTGAAGAGAGCCAAAGTAGAAAGCCTAAGAGGATAGTTTGATCAGATGAAAATGAGAGAAGAAGAAAACATTGTAAAATATGTTGAAAGGATCAAGACAAGTGTTAGTGCAATCAGAGCTTCTGGAGGAAAAATTGATGATAAAACTATTATAAGTAAGGTTCTTAGAACATTACTTCCTATTTATGCAATAAGAGTTTCTGCTATTCAAGAAAGAAGATGTGAAGAAAATCACAATATAACTTTGAATGCCTTAGTTGGAAGATTGACAGCCTTTGAACTAGATAACTATGACAACTATGTTCCAACTTCTAAAAATATTGAATCAGCTTTTGAGGCCAAGCTTTCACTCAAGAAAGGGAAGAAAATCCAATCAGAAAGTGAGGAAGAATCAGAGGAAAGTTCTGATAGTGATCTTGAAGTTATTGAAGCATTACTTGCAAAGAAATATTCAAGAGGCAGAGGAAAATACAAAGGTAAAACTCCCTTAATCTTGTTTTCATGTGAAGAAATTGGTCATATTGCAGCTAGGTGCCCAAACAAGCAAAGCAAAGATGAGAAGAAAGGTTACAAGTACAATGGCAAGAAAAATTTCAAATCATTCAAGAATAAAGGTAAGAAAACATGTTTTTTAGCTAAAGATTTAGATGATAGTGAAGAAGAAATTATTTTCATTGCTGTAAAAGATGAATCTGATAATGATGAAGATGAGATGACACTTATCTCTCATATAAGCAAGAATGATACATGGATTATAGACAGTGGATGTTCACATCATATGACTGGTGACAGGACTAAGTTTGAACACTTTGAAAACTTTGATGGTGGTAATGTAAGGTTTGGAAACAATGAACCTTGTTGTATAAAAGGAAAGGGACAAATTTCATTAACCAAAGAACTTATATGTGATAATGCATATTGGGTTGAGGGACTAAAGCATAATCTTCTAAGTGTAGCATAGCTAATTAACATTGGATTCAAAGTTGAATTCATGAATGGCAAAGCAAGACTGCTGGATGACAAAGGAAAACTGATAGGATCAGGCAAACAAACCAAAGGTAACCTGTTTTATCTTGATCTTGGTGAATACTCATGTTTTATTGCTCAAATTGAAGAAAGTTGGTTATGGCACAAAAGGTTATGTCATGTAAATTTCGATAACATGATGAAAATAAGCAAATTCAAGAAAGTAAGAGGTATTCCTACTTTGAAGAAACCTGATGTTGGTCTATGCAAAAATTGTCAAATTGGTAAAATGGGAAAGTCTAGTTTTAAAAGTAAAAACTATCAATCTGAAGATATTTTGGAAATTGTGCATACTGATTTATGTGGACCTATTGGAATTGAGAGCTATACTGGAGAAATTTTTTTTATTCTCTTTGTTGATGATTACTCTAGAATGATGACTATTATGTATTTAAGAGAAAAGTCAGAAGCATTTGAGAAGTTCAAATGGTATTTAGCAAGAGTAGAAAAGGAAACAAGAAAAAGAATAAAATACTTGAGATCAGACAGAGGTGGTGAATTCATCTCCCATGAATTCAATAATTTCTACATTGAAAGAGGAATCAAAAGATAGGTATTAGCCCCAAGAACTCCTGAGTAGAATGGAATAGCTGAAAGAAGGAACATATCTATCATGGACTGTGCAAGGACTCTAATGATTGAAAAGAACATTGCTATGAAATACTGGAAGGAAGCTATCAGCACTCCAGTTCATACCTTGAACTGAGTACAGTTGAGAAAAGACACTTTCAAGACTCCTTATGAGCTATGGTATGGCTACAAACCAAATGTAAGTTACCTAAAAGTATTTGGTAGTAAATGTTACATCTTAAAAGAATCTAGAAAAGGAAAATTTGATGTAAAAAGTGATGAAGGAATATTTTTGGGATATTCTTGCAAAAGTAAGGCATATAGATGTCTAAATTTGTCTACTCACAAAATCATAGAAAGTGCACATGTGAGAATTGATGAGTTTGCAGAAAAGACTGAAGAAGAAAGCAAAAAGGAACTAGAGGATTACAGAAGATTTGTTTACATCGAACTTGATAAATTTCCAGACACATCTGTCAATAAGGAAACTACATCTACTGAGCCCAGTACAGTAACCGAGTCACAAGAAGAAGTTCAAACCGAGTCACAAAGTATCGAGTCTCAGTCTGAAGCTACCAAGCAAGTATCTACCGAGCCTGAGCAACCTGAACCTGAAGATGAATAAGATGACAATGTAACTCATTCAGGAAGCAAGGAACTTGTATTGGCCAAGTACGTCAAGAAGCATCATACACCAAATCAGATTATTGGAAACAAATCAGATGGTACTATGACAAGAAGTAAACTAAAAACTACATGTTTATTTGCTGATTTTGAACCTAAAAATGTCAAAGATGCATTGGAAAATGAAAGTTGGATTGAGGCTATGAATGAAGAAATAGAGAAAATAGAGAAAAATAAGACATGGACTCTTGTACCTAGGCCTAAAGATAAAAATGTAATTGGGACAAAATGGGTATTAAAAAATAAGTTGAATGAAGATGGTCAAGTATCAAGAAACAAAGCAAGATTGGTATGTAAAGGATATTCTCAAGAAGAAGGAATAGATTATGGAGAGACTTTTTCTCCTATTGCAAGATTAGAAGGTGTGAGGACTTTACTTGCATATGAAGCACATAAAGGATTTAATGTATATTAGATGGATATAAAATCTGCATTTCTCAATGGTATTCTTGAGGAAGAAGTCTACATTGAGAAACCTGAAGGTTTTATTGATCCAGACAAAAGGGATATGGTCTGTAAATTACACAAAGCATTGTATGGTCTGAAACAAGCTCCTAGAGTGTGGTATGAAAGATTACATAACTATCTTACTTAGATTGATTTCAAAAGAGCTAATGACAACAATAATTTATACATCAAAGAAGGATTAGATAACAAAATTGTTTTGGCAGAAATATTTGTGGATGATACTATGTTTACAGGAAATGATGATCAGTGCAAAGAATTTTTAGAGCATATGAACAAAGAATTTGAAATGTCTATGGTTGGTCAGATAAAATTTTTTGTTGGACTTCAGATTCAGCATAACAAAAATGGTATCTACATTACTCAGTCTAAATATATCAGGGAAATATTTAAGAAATTTGGTATGGAAGATTCAAAACCAGTTGGTACACCCATGTGTATTGGACTGAAGCTTACCAAAGATGATGATTCAAAAGAAGTAGATCAGACCTTATATAGATCAATGATTGGAAAACTACAGTATGTAGTGCACACAAGGCCTGATATTGCCTTAGCAGTTGGTATAGTGGCAAGATTCTCAGCTAAACCCAGAGAAAATCACATGATGGCAATCAAAAAAATCTTGAGGTTTTTAAGGGGAACTGAAGATTATGGCTTGTGGTATAAATTTGGAGGCAATCTAGATTTAAAAGTGTTTACTGATGCTGATTGGGCAGGAAACATTGATGATAGAAAGAGTACAAGTGGTGGAGCATTCTTTCTTGGCAAGAGGTTAGTATCTTGGACTAGTAAAAAGAAAAAATGCACATCCCAATCCACAACAGAAGCAGAATATGTTGTTGCAGCAGTAAACTGCTCTAATATTGTATGGTTTAAATAGTTTTTGGAAGGCATGAAGGTTGAGATCAAAGAACCAGTTGTTATGTTTTGTGACAATACAAGTGCAATAAATATTTCAAAGAATCTAGTAATGGATTCCAAAACCAAACACATTGCTATAAAATATCACTTTGTCAGAGAATTGGTGTAGGGCAAGGAGATCAAATTGGAATATATTCATACAAAAGAAAAAATTGCAGATATCTTCACCAAGCCACTACCCAAGGATGCATTCTTGTATCTAAGAGGCAAGTTAGGGGTCACTCCCTTGTCCGAGGTTCACTAAATAAAGTTTTAGTGATGCATCAACTAGAACATGTTGAAGATCAATCAGTTGATGTAGCATAGTCTGGGAATCATTGCATATGAATCAGTACATAAGGTACATTAATATTCACCAAAACTGTGTAAGTTGTCTTTGGCATGTGTTGTCAAAGAGGGAGAGTTTGCTGTCATTTCAAGAAATTTCCAAGAAGAATAATTTGAGAAGTTAAGAGGGAGAGTTCTTAGTCAGAAAGAAGTTTGACGATGATGAGAATCAGAATGAAGCTAAGGATATGTTTCTTACTCTAGGTTCTCTGTGAAATTTCATTGTGCTATGACATGTTGTGTTGCCATCAATGCCAAAGAGGGAGATTGTTGGATACAATTGTCTGAAGGACATTGCTGGATTAGCTATGTGTTGTCTTTGATGTCACACAAATGTCATATCAATTATTGTTCTCAGTGTCTACTGAGCTCAGTCGGTCAACAAGGTGGTTCTTAGTGTCTATCGAGCTCAGTCGGTCAGCTAGGCGGTTTTTAGTGTCTACCAAGATCTCTCAGGTGTCAAAAGGAAACATGATAGAAAATAGTGTTAACCGAGCCTCCTCAGTTATCGAAGGAAAATTAGTGGTTACCGAGCTCACTCAGTCTCCGAAGGATGTTGCAGAATTCACTATGGTTACCGAGTTCACTCGGTCACCAAAGGAAATCTTTTCAGGATTAATGTTTACCAAGCAAGGTCGGCCCTTCAAAGGATTTTGTTATTACAGTTTGTTTATCCCAGCCAATTGTTGTAATAATTATTAGTGCCGACTTGACAATCTCAATGTTAATTAGAATGGTATATATATATAGAAGGTCAAGTGGTGAAAAAGACACACAGCATGAAGAAATCATTTTGAAGAAAGGTATGTGCAAATTTTGAAGGATGGTTAGATATCCTTGAGGAGCAGCAAATATTTATTTGATCAGTAAGGATCTAGTGAAGTAGAATAGAGATCTATAATTAGCAATTCAGTTGCAGGTCATTTCATTGTTACTCTCTTACAATTGTAGCAGTGATATCAAAATCTCTTAAGCAAGTTGGTTTAACAACCATTTTGTAAATCCTCTAACAAGGTGACAGTTCTATTGAATTGTTTCAAGACCTCTTACAAGGCCACTCCTAGCAGGGTGATTAAATCCTCTAACAAGGTCACACCTAATAGTGTGTTTTGTAACCTTTTACCGGTTTGGCTTCTAACCAGGCATCACTTCAGAAGAGTGAAAAATAGTAACTAGTTACATTGGTGGTTTTTCCCATATTGGGTTTCCACAGTAAATCTGGTGTCTCTTGTGTTCATGTTATTTTCTTTATTCATGCTTGTCAATCAGTGATGAATGCTTAAGAACAGTTTAATTATTACACACTTCAAAGATCGAGTTTCAGCATTTCTCTGTATGTTTACCGAGTGGCAATAGTAAATAATTTATTAAGATATCTAAGGGATCAGTGGTAATATTTTTTTGGTTGACTGATTCACCCCCCCCTCTTAGTTACTGCATCTATATTTCCAACACACGTTAAGTTAAGTTTAGTTTTGGAGATACAGTCTTCAAAATGACTAAGTATGGAAACAGAGTTATAGAGTATAGCAATACTATTTTGGGACATCGAAGATAATATATGATAGATGATTACTTGTGAGCTTAGAGGAAGACATTTTGGGATGTGTATGACATTCAATTAAGGTCTTTTATGTTTTGGTATTGTTGTTAGAAATTTATAGTGATTTGGAGACATGTGAAGATAGAGGGACACTGAAACAAAGCATACGAATAGTCGCGATGATTAAGGGAATATAAGATGAAATCATAACATGCTAAGTTATATAAAGATTATGGATTGCCGACACTTTGGTAATACAAGATTGTCAACTTAGTATTTACTCTTTGGATTATTAATTATTATATTTTGCATTGTATTTGAGAACTGATTGAATGATAGAATACATATATAAATGAAGAACTTTTTGTAGAGCGATATGTGGTGAAAGCAAAATAGATATATCAATGATGGTTGATGGAAGATGCAAGATCAAAGATTGACAAAGGATATTGAGAACTACAACTGGAACTATCAAAGTATAGTAGATGCTTGTTCTATTCATTCTTGAGAACACTTTGTAACCAAAATATTGATTGTAAGAGTTGTAAGCTTAGTATACCTTTAACAGGGTTGATATTCCTTTAACAAGGAAATGTACTATGTAATACTCCTCTCCTAATAGGGCTAGGTTTCCTAACATGGACATTATACTTTAGTGCATATTTGTGGGTACCATCCCCACCGAGGTTTTCCCTTGGCCAGGGTTTTCTTGAAAACAAATAATGGTGTTATGAGTTGTGTGTTATTTTCTTATGTTCTTTTCATTTTTGCAATCATATGGCTTATTTGGTATTGGTTTAAGATTATTATAAAGTGTTGTAATACTGATTCAGCCCCCCTCTCAGTATTAATCAACCCTAACATATATATATATATATATATATATACAAACACACACACACACACACACACACACATGCATGACTCCTCTTATTCTCTCTCTCTCTCTCTCTCTCTCTCTCTTTTATAACCCGTACAAGTTATGAAAAATTGTGAATATTGTCATAAGTTTATATAACCCATACGGGTTATGATTAAATATTTATATTTGAGTCGCAATGGCCTAAAAGCTAGTAGTGTAAGTTGTTTGAAGTCCCAATTGTTGTTGCACATGATTTCCCGGGATAGTAACAGTCAGGTTTTTTTATTTTATTGTCAATGTTTTTGAAATGATTAATTTATCTTGTTTTTGAATTCTTTTTGAAATTATTTTATCATGGTTACTATAGATTATAATAAATTGATGCTCATTTTTTTATTTCTATGGTATTTAATTATGGATTTTCCTCATGATGTTACGTGTAGGATAATCAATATCAACAATGGGAAAGAACAAGAGAGGAACAATTGAACAATGAGAAGAAAAAAAGGAAATAGAAAGGGAGTGTATGAGGAGATTACGTGAAGGTACATCATCTAATGCACCTAATGAAAATAATGAACATTCAACAATTGAAATTAATATGATGAATGCACCAAATCAAAATGATCAACATACACCAATTGAAATGCATGAGATGAATCCACCTAATGAATGCAATGAGCATAGACTATTTGAAAATGATTTAATGAATGCACATGTTAATTAAATTGAAGAATATTTACCATTTTAATTTGATCTGATCAATGCACATAATGCACCAATCTTAACACCTCCTAGAATAATTAATAGAAAACCAAATTTTCTAATAGACATTGATGAGAATATTTTGAGGCCAATGCATAATAAAATTTCTAAGAGAACTTGTATAAGAATGGTTATAAGAATTTGGAATAACTATTTTGAAAACTTAAATTAAAGTGGAAGATGCCAATTAGTTGTTGAAATGATTAAAAATCTAAAATTTGGAGAGACAATGAAAATTTTGGGTTAAGAACATCTAAAAATAATAGTGAAAGAACCATTGTGGGAAATATTTTTGATGCACACCAATCCACTGGTTTGAAATCACGATCTAAAGATGCTAATGTTACTTGTCATGTCCTCACATCAACCATAATGGGAAAGGAAATGAAAAAATCTAGTTTAATAAGTAAAACAAGCAAGTCATTAAGGATAAGTAGAGCCACATTACACCATGCTTTAGATAGGTGAGAGAAAATTGAGGATCCTAACAATAATTCTCTTTGGGCATTCTCGAGTAGACTCCCACGCAAGGAAAAGGTTGTTGTTGATGCACTAAGAACATTAATTAAGAAATATTGGCCTGAAAACACAAGGATTTCACCCAACCAAAGAGATTTTTTTAGAAGGTGAATTGGAATTAGAAATCATGAGGCACATCCAAAACACTGCTTATATTTGACACAAACACAATTTTATGAAAGGTTTCTTCAAAGCTTTTCTCAGATTAAAATTAGTCAAAGATTTTTTGAGATGACAAAACCATTTTATGTTAAGATTAATCATGCACGTACAATATGTTTTTATAGGGTTCATGTTGAGTTTTCCATGCATTATGAGATTTATCGCTATATATGTGGCACTTTGCACACTAACAATGTTTTGCAGGAATGTGGTCTACAAGAACGTCCTAAGTCACTAAGAGACTTCATTTCAAGTGTACTTTGTAAATGAGATGATGGGTGCATTTAGTATAAGATGATGTGTTTGAAAGGTTTTTGTCCTACATGTGGTGGTTTACAAAATTTTCATACATTCTTACGTCTTGATAAGACACACAAAATTGAGCAAGAGCTAGTTTCTTTTGGAAAATACAAGTCAGTCACATATGGTGTTAAAGATGGAAAAGAATTAAAGAGGTGCGAGTTCGTGAAAAGGGATATATGCATATCTAATTTTATGAAGATTTTTCAAGACAAACTAGTTTATGAGTACATAGGTCACACACATAGAGCTAGTATTATAAGCAGTAGTTGCCTTTACACCAAAATATTGATCTATTAATGCTTGATAAACCACTAGACTTATAGAAGACACAGGAGGTGATTAAGCCATGTCACAAATCCCGAGGGGAGCACTGACCATTTTTACAACAATCTCCACCTTAGCATTACCCGAGGGGATTTGAACCTATGACCAAGCTTTGATACCACTTATTACAAGTAGTAGTTATCGTTGCACCAAAAAATTGACCTATTAATGCTTGATACAACCACTAGACTTATAGAAGACATGGGAGGTGGTTAAGCCATTTCACAAATCCTGAGGGGAGCGCTGGCCATTTTGCCAACAACTAGGTGGTTAGATGAGAAATTCAAGTTGTGTAAGGACACTTTTGCACTCGATACTATTGTCTCTATTGTTGATTTTGTAGAGAATTATACATGAAAATCTCAAGTTATAATTTTTGTACACATAGTATTCATGCATGCACATGATAGCACAAATGAGGACATAAAGGTTATAAGAGAGTATCACTTCCATATCAGCAATGATCATACACATTTGACCTCAAAGTTTGTGCAAGGATGATTTAAAGTTTTCTATGAAAGTTTAAGGGAAAGAGGTATAAGATACAACCAACACTTAATATGGTCAGCCAATTGTACCTCACAATTCAAGAATGCAAGGATGTTCTACTGGTTGACTATGATGCATGTGACAAGTGGTGTGCAACATTTTTGGAATTTCACTGAGGCATTTCATGGAAAGGGAGAGCATGATGGTGTTGGAGCATGTGTGAAAAGTGCTCTTACTAGAGAGGAATTGAAGTATGAAGGTGGTGCAGTGTTAATAGATGGAGAAATAATTGTACAATGCTGTAATTCTATGATGGGACCAAGTAATGTAGGTAAGTCTATGGTTTCTATATTTTTTTGGGTAATACATGAATCTAACATTGAAAACTATTTAGATTGTTGTACAAGTCTGTGGTTTCCATATTTTTTTGGGTAATACATGAATCTAACATTGAAAACTATTTAGATTGTTGTACACTTATCGGATCAAGTGACATACATTAATTTAGAAGTTCCAATGCAACATCATTAGCTATTTATACTAGACAGATTACATGCTTTTTCTCTTTGTGTATGCATTTTTTGTGGGATGAATGTGAATCAAAAGAGTGGATCAACCAATGGTCTTATAGACCTTTGGAAACCCTAGATACATATCAACTTCCTTGAGCACTATAACTGAACTAGATGGAAGCATCCATAGATTTTGACCATGTATCGGACCTAGTTGAACCAGGTAATTTATCAATTTATTACTTAGTGAATTATTTTTCTCATATTGTATTTTAAGGTTAATTTATTAATTCTTATGTTAAATTTGGTACTAACTTATAGCCTCCTACTAAAATGTAGGTCATGTATATGAAATCATTACAAATGAGAAAAATGAATATGGAACAAATTACTTTTTGTGTTGTTGTATTGAGGCCAAAAAGAAATTAACAACTACAGTCACTGATGGAGAGAGTATTGAGTACCCAATAGGTTATGTTGTTGTGACAAGAACATGGCTTAGAAGGTACCGTTGTTATTGTCACCTCTTAAACTCAATTTATTACAGTTTGTATTGATGTTGGCATTAACTTATTTTTATAATAAAATGCAGGTACCCTATCAAGAATTCTATCACCTCGTTGTTTGAGGACTTTGAGATACAAAGACATATTTTTCATTACTCTAACCTTGTTGTTGCAACAAATATTCAATTAATTAAATATTGAGGTAGACCTCTTAACAAAAATTTGTGGAAAGTTCGTGAATCTGACCACGAGGCAATAAGGGTTAGAGCTGATCTAGAAGGTTCACTTTATTTATTTTGGGCCTTAAATATGAATGATTCTACAATATGTTAGAATTATTTTGACAATTGGTATATGATTCTATGTTCATATGAGCTATAATGTGCATATTTAGATTCTAAATTTTGTATATAAGAAAAATAATCAACCGTAATGTGCATATTTAGATGCCAAATTTTATATATAAAAACAACAATCAACATTAATGTGCATATTTAGATGAAAAATTTTGTATATATAAACAATAATGAGCTTCGTCATGCATATTAGATGCAAAATTTGAAATATAAAAGTGCCCATGGGGCTGATTTACAAATATTAGGACCCCACATTTTGTAGATCCTAATTTGTACCATTTGTTTATAAACACATATTTAATTTTGTATCCTTACATTTGTATCATATTAATGCCATGTAAAGTGAAAAAATTGTGATTCCTTACCATGCATTTTGTATCCTTATATTTGTATTGTCTTAATTGTGTATCCTTACATTTGTATCATCTTAATTCCATGTAAAGTACAAAAATTATGATTCCTTACCATGAATTTTTTATCCTTATATTTTTATCATCTTAATTTTGTATCCTTACATTTGTATTCTCTTAATGCCATGTATATTTGTATCGTCAAATGATGTAATACTTGGAGTCATTGAGTCAAAATTGGTCAAATGTGCCCAAAGTAAAATGGTGATTCCCTAGGGTGAAGGAATAGTGTTAAAAGATTGCATCTTGGCACCAAAAGGTCTATTCTATTAGCTTCAATTTGGTGGGTAAATGCTAGTGACAACACAATTCCTCCCATGGATTTAGTAGAACATTCACAACCATGCCAAACCAAAGTTTCCCCAAGGTGCACTAAGCACGATTGGGCAGCAATCTTTTGAGGCTCATATCTCAGACCTCATGAGAGGTATCAGTGAACCGTCAAATGCTACATGACCTTGTTTTTGAGGCTTACAATAACCCCTCTCTATTTTGGGAGATCCAAAAAAATTTGAATTTGACATTCCAATCTCGCTTGATGCAAAAACTTGTAGTGAGGCTCAGTTAAAAGTTGCACCACTGGGTTTGTTTCAAACCATTCATCCTAGCATCAAACGGTCTATGCCATTAGCTCCCAATGGGAAGGTAAACACTAGTGACAACCTTGTTCCACCCACAGAGTCAATAGAACATTTGCGACCATGCCAGACCAAAGTGTCCTCAAGGTGCACTAAGCATGATTGGGCAACAATATTTTGAGGCTCTTATCTCAAACCTCAGGAGAGGTATCAGAAAAATGTCAAATGCTAAAAAACCATTTTTTTTAGGCCTACAATAACCTCTCTCCATTCTAGAAGATTCAAATTTTTTTGAATTTGGCATGTCAATCTCAGTTGATGCCAAAACTTGTAGTGAGGCTCAGGTTAAAGTTGCACCACTTGGTATCATCCAAAATATTTGTCTTGACAATAAACAATCTACACCATTACCTCCCATTGGGTGATTAAATGCTACTGAAAACCTTGTTTCACCCACAAAGTCACTAGAATGTTCGTGGCCATGTCAGACCAAAGTGTCTCCAAGGTGCACTAATCACCATTGAGTATGTTGACGAGCGTTCTGGTGTGTCGAGAGGCAAAGTGGGACCATTCCTAGGGTAAAACTACCCAACCAAACATGATGGAAGCATCGGTTTGTGCCCATAATGAATAGATGTTTTTGCTCCAAGTTGGTTACACAAGGGACATCATCGGTAGGGTAGGTTTAGGGAAGGTGTCCCTAAGTCCCAATATGAGAAAAGCTTGAACAATACCTTTGGGTGTCAAGTGGGGTAAGAAAAGTGTCAAACCCTCATAGGTAGTTTGGAATCCATCTTTCTACAAGGTTGGTGGATTTGGATTGGAGTAGAACCAAAGTTTAAGAGTTGAGGAAGTGATAGCCCATTTAATTGTCTTCTTATTGTGCTCTCTGCATCACTATGTGCTCTAAGTATTTTAGGGTCTTATGGACCATTTTGGTTTGTAATAAATACTACATGTTCAAATATGGTCAAAGGGTCAATAATAGACTAATAATTGATGTTTTGAGTTCTTGAGATGATCACATTTCAAGATAACCTTCAAATCATGAAGGGTACCCACAACTACATGTAAGGCATGAATCGTATAGAAAAACACTCATAAGACATGATTATAGTCATGAATGTATGCAAGGCATGAATTCCAATATACACAAGGTAGTGATCATATGCTCAAGGCATGAATCACATATTTAGATATCTATACACATTGTTTGTATACACTTATGAAGCATGCATGTAAATAATGCATAAAGAATGATTTTTCTTTAGCCAAACAAAGTACTTGTAACGCATGAAGGATAAACATGAATATAATGTAGAACATAAAGCATGAATTCACTTAAATTATTAATTACACATGTGAACACATGTAGAACATAAAGCATACACAAATTTTCTAAAGTCACAAAGCATACATATAGCACATAGATTATGTAGCATACACATGAATTCACTTAAGTCATGCACCTAGCCCATACACAAATTTAGGTTATGAAGAATGTACTTGAATACACATGAATATACTTAAGGCATAAATCCTACGCATGAGTACATACACACAAGCATATTTACATAGTAACAATGAACAAATGAACACACAATGAACAAATTGGATCGAATATCAAGTTTCATATATATCAAAATGAACAATAGTTCTTTACATATCAAAAAATTTCATACATGCCAAATCAATAATAGAGTTACACAAATGTGGCATTGACTATGTCAAGGTCGATATATATAATAAAAATGTCAAATATATACAAAATGTGTTCATTCAATAACCACAACTAGATTTGTATATCTCTATCAATATCTATGACTCTACTAGATCATCAAAATTGAGCCTCTTCAAAGCGGCAGGTGGATCACTAGGTGTCTGCACAAGAATAATTCAAATGCTAAATTAGATATATTATCTCAAAATAACATCAAAATAACTAAATACTGGGTTGTAATTTTTTGGCAGTTGAATTGTTGGTTACCTCATCTCTTTCTTCTACAATTGGGTCATTCTCTATAGCTGATGGTCCTCATCTTGCACGAGCTAGGCTCTTATAAAAATGTAAAGGTAGAGGATCCATGGGAGGTTGTCATGAAGAGGGTTGTAATAGGTAAAATAAAATCAATACACATATATGTCTGGAAACACTAAACAAATTATTGTTACTCAAAAATACAACATACAATACAATAAGCATAAGTAGGAAAAGGTTGCACTTGTTTGTCTAATTAACACTACCTTGCAGGTTTTGTTAGTTTACATGTCATTATTGCATTCATTCTAGATGTCATCATTGTACTCTAAGTATTGATTATTATTCCAAAAATTCCAAAATTCATTAATAGTCATTACATTGTGCATTCAAACTGAATGTGATATACAAATGTCCTTTCTTGTTTCATGTTTCATCAATAAGTAGAGCACATTGCAGAATTGAAAGAAAGATTGAAGTATGGAATAGGGGTCCCATGCATTGCCTTTTGTATGGTTTGTGTCAGCTGGTTGTCTGCTAGGTCTCCGCATTTAGGTCTTCTGATGAAGGGTGCTCCCCTTTATACCACAAACATATAACAGAAGCAGAGAAACAACAACAATACACAAGAACATAAAATTGGCTTCTTATTATCTCCACAAATGTGGAATTACAAACTTTGAGAATTACAATATGTAAAGCCACATGGGCATTCCCTTACAATATTTTGTAGGACAAGCCTCGAATCATTACCCAAATCTCTTACCCAGAACTACCCTAGACAATACTACGGGCCTTCTTTATATAGGCATTTTCCACCGCCCGAGAAGGTTCCAGAAATTTAGCCCTAAGGGCTGACCAAACTTAGAATTATTTTATTTTTCAATTTATTACATCAAAGTTGGCTCAAAATAACTTTTGAAACCCGAACAAAAATTTTGAAAGAAAATTATTGTCTACCATTTCAGGTGGCCCGACTTCCGGAGACCATAAGGCATCACCAGTTGACCTGATTGACTATTATACCCCATTTCAAAAATGCCACGAAGCACTCTACAGGCTTTACTAGCACAAGTGCTTGTCACCCAAAATTTTGACCTCATTCGAGGCCTCTAAAGCCTTCAAAACTGAGTTCAAAGTTTCTGTACCCTATTGCCAATACCGAAAATCTTCAATATCTTCAAAACTAGACCTGATCTAGCCATGAAACTTTACTGGCAGGCTGATAAGACCGAGATGAACCTTTACATGTGAAATCAGAACATTCCAAGATCGTATGACCAACTTACTAAAAATAGCAAGTTTCCATAAATAGTAGCCCTACACAAGATAGCCCTTATTGAATTCAAAAATAGAAATATTTTTGGGTGATGCAAGATTGCTCTTACACCCAAGATGCTCCTGCATCATCTTCATAGTCCGAGTCTCCATCTGCATCTAGGTCTTTAGGGTTTCATATCTACATGAGAGAGAAATATGGTTAGATCCTATTGGATCTAAGAAATACATGAGAAACAAATAACATACTGTAGCAATCAAGCTTTCAATACTACATATCAATCTGAAAAATTAAATGTGATTAGTAAATGCACACTGACACTCACTGCAAGGTAGTGTTAAAGGGACTTGTTTTTGACATGAAACCTTTTACTACTAACGATCATTGTGGTGTATGTTGTCCTTTTCATTAACCAAGTGTTTGAGTTAAAGGGACTTAGTATGTTCCAAACTAAGAAACCTATTTTAGATAATGTATTTCATAATGATGTTACTTGAGAGCTTAACAAATATTTTTGCAGAAAATAATTGACTGGTTTGCACTTTCAGTCATTGTCAAAGATGCAGGTCAAGCTAAATTTCCATGATAAAGTGCTACAAAAAGTGCTAATGATTGCCAACATTCAAAGCTCAAGTTACAAATGAAGATGCATAAATACTGGTATAATATGTCCTTGCTGTTTCAAAAGTACATTTTCAAGTTATAACATTATTGTTGCTGAATACAGAAAGAGTGCTTCAAAATTGTGCCATAAAATTATAAAATGTTTATAGTTTGTTTTTATTGAGTGTCACGAACCTGTGTTCAAACCTCATTAATTAACATTCTAGTGTTTTTGAGTGTCACAAGCCCATGCTCGAACTTCATTAATAGTGAACAAACATTTTCATCTTGTTGTACCTCTCATGCACTAAGTGTAGATTCAGCATCAATGAGAATTGTATACAGTGGACAATGCTACGGGAGCTATAATGCTAAAAGCTGAAATTTTGAGTTACAAAATCCAACAAGATGCAAGCTGAACAGAAGTAAACTATGTATAAAATGGAACAAAGTATCTACAGCTAACAAAGGAATATCATAAAGGAGGAAGGTACATATCTATTGCGGAATAAATGATGTTATTCTTGAGCATCTCTCAGTCATAATCACCTTCTAAGGTTTGTGAAGGTTATGATTGAAAGATGTTATAGTTTTGTTTATAACTATATATCTTTTAACATTTTTTAGTCATAACCTTGCAACTTTAGTAAGTTATTAGAGGTGTTTCATGGTTTCCTGGGACAACTATCTATCATTGCTGAACTCATAGCACATGATTTTGTTTCAAGAATGAGTTCACCAGTTCATCTGCAGATTGATTACACAGATTCATTTTAGATCAACATAATGAAATAGTTTGAATGCTATAATCACAGTTTATGTACAAACTGTAGAAAGCTTTTAAATCAATTTCTAGCTACTCTCTATTTTATACAAAGTATTTTTATGAAGCTAATCAGAAAAGAGCAATTATTTGCTTATGTTCAGAATTCCCTGTCAAGGTTTTTGGGTTTCATGTTATGTTGTCACTGTCATATATTAAATGAAGGGGAGACCGAATTCAGCATGTGCACTATCGACATAATGGGGAGTTTATATTAATGAATGGTGAAATAATAACTTCCTATTATTATCGATAGTAAAGAAGCTTCATGTTACAACAGAGAAGATGAAATGTCTATCAATGAAAGGGCTCAAGCAAGGTCGAGACAACTACGAATGTTTAGAATAAGCTGAGTTCTTTCTTAGTTAAGAAATGTGAAAAGCAAGCTTCAGTTACAAACAATAATTCATAGAATTGGCACACGGAGTGAAAAGAGTAACAGTCAACTTCATTAGACCTACAAGCTGAGAATCAATCACCAAGTTTCAGTCATGCATATACAGCCTAGGTAAAGCTATAGTTACAAGTTGTGACTGTTGCAGAATAAATGAAAAATGAACGCTTCTCATAACTAGATTCAACAAGGCTGGAGCTATATAAGTAGCTTATGAACTATTGATAGCTAAAGATAGTCACAGTGAAAGTAACGAATAGAAAGTAAATGCCATTCTAGGTGTATTCATGGCATATCATAACCCACATTGAACGTGACTCATAAACTGGTGTCTACATAAGTTTTAGCTGGTAACATTAATAAAGTGACTCATAAAGCTGTGACTTATGTCGTCACAAATCGTGGTGTATAGAAAATAAAGAAAGTGCTCATTTCATTGTCAAAGAATTAAAGCTGAGAGTTCCAGTTCAAGGCTCATTTTAAAAAATAGAGTGAGTGTTCAAGAGATACAACAAAAGAAAAGGGACCTAAGCTTTCATAAATAAAGGAGATGAGTTATCTAAAATAAACAGTTTGATTCATGAAGATACAAAGAGAGAAATAGATCACTTATCTCTAAGTGTTGAGCCTAGGTCAAGTTTGTAGCTATGAGTTTCTTTTCTATTAATGTTGAACTCCAACTGAGACAAGAGTTCACTGCCAGTCATAAGCCAAGCTTAGCATCAATTGCAAATCGAGCTTCAATCAACAACATAGTCATAGTTATAACAGAGGCAAACACCAGTCAGAACTAAAAACCAAATAAGATAGATACATATTGAGCATATGAATGAGCAAATACCAGTTGACTAGGTGAGATAGCAGGATCAAAATCTTCATCTATAGATAGCTAAAGCTTCGCTCCTTCTGTTAGGGTTTTTGTTTTCCCTAATTCTTCTCTATGAAGAATATGACCAACACAAGTCTCGAAAAGAAAAACAAAATGAGCATAAGTCTTTGGAGTCCACCAAGCAGAGTATATTGAATGCCTTCATTGCAGATGTCATTCCCTCCAGTTTTTTAAAATTTGTAAAATGCCACCTCATTCCTTATCTTTCGAAACTTGTGCAAGTGGGTTGAGTTTGTTAAATCCCCACTTAACATTTGTTTTCACCTAGTATTTTTTGAGGATAGGTTATTTATTTAATGTTAGGTTTTTATCTAATGTTAAATTTTTAGAATTTTGGCAAATATTATTGTAAAAGGATTTTTAAATCCTTATTAGGAGCCAAAATTTTAGGCATTTAGCGGGGGAAACATAGACAGATTTTTGGCACATGTTTTGGCCATTTTTAGGGAATTTTGGTGGGGTCTAGATTTATGGATTTGAGTTGTAGGTAGAATATAAAATTGATTTTTGATGATCAATTGAGGGTTGCAAATTTTGGAGAGAGGGCATATAGTGAACACATTGTTCCTAAGTGCTTGGAAGGCCATTTTTGTAATTAGTTTTTTTTTTTTGTCAGATTTTGGAGGGAATGAACCAAAGGTTTTAATTCATATTTGTGAAGTTGTTTTGATATGAGATCTTGTTTTCATCTTTTCTAACAAGTGTTAAATTATATTATCCAAAGGAAGTGAGTAAATTTCTATTCCTTCTAAAGATAATCAATTGCTTCAAGACCTTGTATGAGAAGTGTATGTTTGTTGATTATCCAAGCTATTTGTGGTAAAACCCTGATAGCAGGTTTTGTCAACCTATATGTTGAGCAGAGATTCAGAGTGTTGAGATCTTCATTTATGAGTTAGGATTGATGTTTCATCTTTTCTACAAAATCTTAAATATTTCTTGGTGTATCACTCTAATCTTTTAGTTATAGTATTCTTTTCCCTTTTCCCAACAAATTACAAATTAGGAAAGTGATATTCCATATTTTATAAGAACCAGCCTAGAATCCGGAGATTCCTCTTCATTCATAGTCTACCCACAACTAGGAGAGGTTTCCATTGTCAGGATAGAATTGTTGTGTTTCCTTAATGCCTGAGTTAGGTTAACAATTCTAAACTTGAACAATTTTTGGCACGCTCGGTGGGACCACGAACTGCTTCTCAGTTCTGAGTTGTTAGATCTATGGTTGTTTTAAATTTTAGTTGCAACTCTTAGTGTGGATTTTAATGAGAAGAACTCCAATGAGATCAAATAAGGATAGTTTTGTGTATCATGAATTACAGTCAAGTGGAAGAGGAGGAAGATCATCCAGAGGTGGAAGAATGTCACATGATCCAAGAGGTACTTCTTTGAATTCAGATTTCTCATCATTTTATAATCCCATTTTTGAAAATCAAGCTACAAATTTAGAAGAACTTGAGGTTATTATTGAAGAAACCGGCCTTCCTAAAGATCTAAGGGTTCCTAATCATACCGGATCAGATTTTCCAAGTGGTGAAAATGTATTTATAGATAATTCTGTTCTTGGAGCTTCTACAAGTGGTACTGCAACAACTCCTCAGAATCTAAAGACTTATCAAAGGAAAGTAGTTTAGCCTGCTCAACCTTTTGTGACACTAGCTATTCAACAGCAAGCTCCTCCACATCAAGAAATGGCTAGGAATCTACCATTTGTTACATTCAATCAAGGCAGTCCTTTGAGGATTTCAAATCATAATAATGTTCCATTGGCTGTTCTTAAGGGCTTGCCATCATTTACTGGAGAAGGACCGATAACAACTATTGAACACATCAGAGATGTTGCAACACTTTGCAATGTTCATCATGTTACAGAAGAATATGTAGCTTTGAAGCTATTGGCTACATCACTCAAGGGTAATGCCCTTGACTAGTTTAGAACTCTCCCGATGGACTCTATTGCTACTTGGGATGTCCTGGGTGACAGGCTATCTAATTTTTTTGAGGACAAATCTGATAACTTGTCTCTTGTGGAACAATTAACTACAATCAAGAGAGCCCCACAAGAGGAGATGAGTGATTTTAATCTTTGTTTTTAGAAGACTTGGAATAGGATCCTTGTTATAGTAAGACCTTCAACTAAATATGCATTTTTATATTATTTGAAGAGTTTGAATAGTGATATCTCTATAATGATTCAATCTATGGGAGGTAATACTTTACCTCAAGGTTTTGATACTACTATTAGGGTAGAGAATAGTCTTATCTAGGCAAGAAAGATAGCTCCCAGGCCTCCTATGCCTTTCTTTCCTAATATATAGTCTAATATGCCATTGGTAGTTCCACCATTATCTATTGTCCCATCTTATAAACCCTCAGAAATAGCTCCTACAGCTCCTCTGAATGAATTATAGACTATAAAGGATAGTCAGCAAAAAAATGAAAGTTTGCTACAATCTTTTAGTAATGATTTAGTGGTCCTTAAGAGGAATCAAGCTCAGGAAAACCCTGCTATTCAAAATCAGTTTGCTGGTTCTTCTTCACAATATCCTAATTATCCTAATTTATAGGCTAATAGGCAGCAATTTCAAGGAAATACTAATGTAAATAGGCAGAATTGGAATATGAGACCAAATAGACAGTATAATCTAGCACCTCTTAATGTCATTAGAGATATTGTTCCTACTCAGAATAACATTGCTACTAACTGGTGTTTTCCATGCAATGAGCCACATGATCAGTCTACATGTTCTAATGGAATTCTTAATCAAGCTCTCATGGTACAAAATTCAATGAATTCACAGCAGAATGTGTCTGTTGAAGAGGTCCAAAATCAACCAGACCAAAGTGCTACAGATACCGGATTCTTAAACTGGCAAGAAGAAGAGTTTTGTGGACTTAATGAATATTCATCAATTACAACAAATACAAGAGCAAAAAAGAGAGCCCTTGAAATAAATCAATCTACTGGTAATGTTTCTTCTCCACCAGTTTCTATTTTAAAGAATCTGTCAGTTTCCACTAATAAAGATCAAACTCAAAGGAATATTGATCAGAGTTCTCCTAGGTCATCACATAAGGTACAGTTTACTGTTCCATTTAATATTGTTGATACAATGAAAAAAACAAATGCTACTTTGTCTGCATGGGAAACTCTATCTATTCTAGGACAGATTGAGATTTTGAAAGAAGAGCTGTCCAAGCTGGCAGCTAATTCATAGCAAGCAGTACAACAGTCACCAAGTGTGGTTATGACTAACTCTAAGCCTCCTAAGGTTCAGGAAAAGCCACCAAAAGAAGAGAAAAATCCTGCTAAAGTTCAGCAGCCAGCAATACCAGAAGTCAAGAAGGCTGCATATATTGAAAAAATAGTAGTAACTACTGATAAGAAACTATCAAATGTACAAAGGACATCAGAGAAGGAAGGTAAGAAATCTACAAATGAAAAGCCTCCTCCTTTTTATGTCTCTTTGATTATTGGAAATAAATTAGTTCATAATTGTATGGTTGATAGTGTTGCAACCAGCATTGTCATGCCTAAGAAAGTAGTATATTTACTAAATTTGAAATATGAGCCTCTTGAGAAGGGTGTAGTCCAGCTTGACGGAACTTTAGTTAAGACCTTAGGAGTCATTAAAAATGCAATTTTGACCTTACACTCCTGCCCAAATTTTTCAATTCCATAGGATATATATGTTATTGATTTACCAACATATTTTGCTATGTGTCTATCCAGAGACTTCACAGCCAAAATAGATGGCTATTTTTCATCAGACTGGTCACATTTGTATTTCATAACTAGATATGGTACTAAGGTAACCATAAAATTAGAATCATTGGCCAAATATCACATAGAGCCTTATAATCCAAGTCCTATTAATGTGAGCTGTGTGATCATGGACCAAGATGAAATACCTGATTATTCAGCTTATAATACCCAAACTGAAGCATATCCAGACATTTTTCTAGATGAATGGGCTACTAGAAATGAACAGAATGATGACATGTTTGATGCTGGTTTTGGAAATTATATGATTTTAGAATCTGATTCAGTAGTGCCTAATTTGATTAAAGATCCAGAATCTAAATCTGATGTGTCTAACCAGCTTTGGGATTTGTATTTTGATGGGTCAAGGAACCAGGATAGAGTTGGTGTAGGGGTTATGCTGGTATCACCCGATGGTGATAAATTTTATGCTACTTTCAAGTTGTCCTTTCCTTATTCTAACAATGTGGCTGAATATGAGAGTTTGATTCAGGGATTAGAGTGGGCAAGATTGAGAGGTATTAAGTGTTTGAGAGCATTTGGCGATAGTGGTCTTATTGTTAAGAAGGTGATAGGTATCAATACTATTAAAAATGATATGCTTAAGATGTATAAATCTAGAGTTCCTGATATTCTAGATGAATTTGATGCTTTCAACCTGATTTCAATTCCTAGAAGGGAAAATCTGCATGCTGATAGGTTGGCTGGTATTGGTGCTCATATTGCAATAACAAAAAATAAAGGACTGATTTTAGACCAGTCACATATTAAGATAATTGTTAGGCCATCCATTCTGGATAATGACACTTATTGGCAAGTTTTCAATACTGATGAACATATCTTAAGTTTTTTGATAGAAATAGATGGTTTTTCAGCTTCAAGAGATAACAAAAACATCCAGCAAATGGAAGACCAGATCATTTAGTTGAAAACCAATAAGCTTTCAAAGGGATTAGTTAGCTTGGAATCAACTTTTAATTCTGATGATCAGTTTAGGAAGGGTAAAACTATTTTGTTGATTAAAGAAGATCATTATGAGGAAGTGGAAATTTTCAGAGACAATCAGTTGAAGGTTGGTAAAATAAATTCTCCTAAAGAAAAAGAACTATTTATTGATCTTTTTAAAGAATATAATGATGTTTTTGCATGGGATTACTCTAATTTGAAGGGTTTTGACCCCCAATTAACCTAGCATACTATAGAATTGGAGCCTAATGCTAGGCCAATTAGACAAAGGCAAAGGCCTATAAACCCCAAGCTAGAGCCGTTAATGTTAAAAGAGCTGAGAAAACTTCTAGATGGTGGTATCATATTTCCTATTAAGCACACATCTTAGGTTTCTAATTTGGTTCTAGTAAGGAAGAAGAATGGAGATATAAGACTTTGTGTAGACTTTAGAGACCTTAATAGGGCATCTCTAAAAGATAGACACCCTCTTCCTTCCATGCAATAGATTTTACAATATGTTTCAGGTTCTGAGAGATTCTCACTCCTAGATGGATATTCTAGTTACAACCAGATTTTAGTCAAGGAATCTGATCAATTTAAAATAGCTTTTACAACCAAATGGGGTACCATGGCTTACAAAAGAATGCCATTTGGGTTATCAAATGCTGGAGCCACTTTTCAGAAAGCAATGGACATGGCTTTCAAGAACTTAATGTATAAGTTTGTGCTAGTGTACCTAGATGATGTGACAATTTATAGAAAGGTTGCAAATTAGCACATTGATCATTTGAGGTAGATATTACAAAGATGTAGAGAATTTAGAATTTTTTTAAATCCTAAGAAATCTATATTTGCAGTTCATGAGGGAAAACTCCTCAGATACTAGGTGTCTAAGGAAGGAACAATAATAGATCCTGAGAGAATTCATGCAATTCTTGAGCTTTCAGTGCCTAAACACAAGAAAGGATTGCAGAGTTTTATTAGGAGAATTAATTTTGTAAGGAGGTTTATTCCTGATATTGCAAACCTGTTAAAACCATTGACTACCATGCTTAAAAAAGATATTCCTTTTAGCTGGACTAATGAAGGAAAAAATAATTTTGAGTTGATAAAACATGCTGTCTTCAGCCCCTACTCTTGTTAATCCTGATTTTACTAAAGATTTTATTTTGTATGCCTATGGTGGTTTTGACACCATTTCAGCAATACTAGTGCAAAAGAATGATGAAAAACAAGAACAACCAATTGCCTTTTTCAACAAAGGTATGGATGACTATGAAAAAAGGTACAGTTTTGTTGAAAATCATGTACTAGTTGTTATTAAAGCTTTGAAGAAGTTTAAGCATTTAATTGCCATAAATAAAGTGCACTTAATGGTTGCTCATCCTAGCATCAAAGATTTTTTGGTAAACAAGGATGTTAATGAAAACAGGGCTAGTTGGATAACAAGGGTTATGGAGTATGATGTACAGATTCATGTGACTAAGTTGATTAGAGGCAAGGGCCTTTGTGCTCAAATGGAAAAAGAGGAAGAACAAGCTGAAGTTTTTGAAGAATCTAAAAATTTACAAGGTGATGTTATATTATTCAATGATCTTACAAATTGGTTGTTAGATATGACCAGATTCTTGCAAACTGGACAATGCCCAAATAATCTTGATAAGGCAAAGAGGAGGTACTACAAATTAAAATCTATTCCCTTTATTCTTATTGATGGTATACTATATAAAAAGGACTATTCTGGAATGTTTCTTAAATGTATTGATTCACTAGATCAAGACATAATTTTTATCTGAATTTCATGATGGATCTTGTGGAGGACATTTTAGTCCTAAAACTACAGACTGGAAAATGTTAAGGGCAGGCTATTATTGGCCTGATTTATTTAAGGATGCTCATGTTTGGGCCAGAAAATGTAAAAAATGTGCAATATTTGCAGGTAAACAAAGGTTGGCAGCATTTCCATTAAAACCAATTGTGGTTGATCAGCCATTTGCTAAGTGGGGAATGGACTTTATTGGTCCTATTAATCCTAATTCTAGTGCAGGTCATAAATGGATTTTGACTGCTACTGATTATTCCATGAGATGGACTGAAGCTATTGCACTAAAAGAGGCTACTAGACCTGCTATGTTAAAGTTTTATGAAGATATTGCAACCAGGTTTGGAGTTCCTCAATCAATTATCTCTAATAATACTATGGCTTTCATTGGTTTAACTATTACAAAATGGGCTGTGAAGAATGGGATTTATTTAAATACTTTTTCTAATTATTATCCTCAAGGTAACGGTCTTGCAGAATCTACAAATAAAAATCTAATCAGAATTATCAAAAAGACTCTGCAGGATAACAAGAGAGATTGGCATTCTAAATTGAAGGCAGCCTTGTGGTTGGATATGATTACACCTAAATAGGTAATTGATAATTCCCCTTATGTCCTAGTTTATGGTAAAGAGGCAAGATTGCCAGTTTCTACTGAATTTCCAGCCTTGCAGCTAGTGGATCAGATGTTACTATTTGAAGAAGAAGATCCCCTTAAACTAAGGTATGTTGATCTATTACAGCTTGAAGAGGAAAGAAGAAAAGCATTTGAAACAATGGAACTTAAGAAAGCTCAAACTAAAAGATCATTTGAAAGGAAAGCTAAGTTTAGAGAATTTAAGGAAGGAGATTTAGTACTTAAGTGGGATTTATTAAAGAGCAGGCCAGGGCAGCATGATAAGTTTGATAATTTTTTGTTAGGCCCTTTTGTCATAACAACCTGTAAGGAGAAAAATGCTTTTCAGTTGTCCACAACTGAAGGGGAAGATCTAAAAATTCTAGTTAATGGAATACACCTCAAGCTTTGCTTTGAGAGATAGGTTAGTTTCAGTTTTTCAAGTTCAATAAGTGTTGTCCAAAGCACTAGGTCTCTAGGTTGCATTGAGTCTAGTTTAGGTGCATTTTCATTTCAATAAAAGTTGCACTTATGGTTTCAATTTTTTCTAAATTTTGTTGCCCTATGAGAAGCCTACAGGTCATGTCTACCAGGTAGACATCCACCAGAAGTCGCCAAAATTGTTACTCAAAATACAACATACAATACAATAAACATAAGTAGGAAAAGGTTGCATTTGTTTGTCTAATTAAAACTACCTTGCAGGTTTTGTTAGTTTACATGTCATTATTGCATTCATTCTAGATGTCATCATTGTACTCTAAGTATTGATTATTATTCCAAAAATTCCAAAATTCATAAATAATCATTACATTGTGCATTCAAAATGAATGTCATATACAAATGTCCTTTCTTGTTTCATGTTTCATCATTAAGTAGAGCACATTGCAGAATTGAAAGAAAGATTGAAGTATGGAATAGGGGTCCCATGCATTGCCTTTTGTATTGGTTTGTGTCAGCTGGTTGTCTACTAGGTCTCTACATTTAGGTCTTCATAGTCCAAGTTTCCATCTGCATCTAGGTCTTTAGGGTTTCATATCTGCATGAGAGAGAAAATATGGTTAGATCCTGTTGGATCTAAGCAATACATGAGAAAAAAATAACATACTATAGCAATCAAGTTTTCAATATTGCATATCAATCTGGAAAATTAAATGTGATAAGGAAATGTACACTGACACACACTGCAAGGTAGTATTGAAAGGACTTGTTTCTGACATGAAACCTTTTACTACTAATGATCATTATGGTGTATGTTGTCCTTTTTATTAACTAGGTGTCTGAATTAAAGGGACTTAGTATGTTCCAAACTGAGAAACCTTTTTCAGATAATGTATTTCATAATGATGTTATTTGAGAGCTTAATAGATATTTTTGCAGAAAATAGTTGACTGGTTTGCACATTCAGTCATTGTCAAAGATGCAGGTCAAGCTGAATTTCCATGATAAAGTGCTACAGAAAGTGCTAATGATTGAAATCATTCAAAGCTCAAGTTACAAATAAAGTTGCATAAATACTAGTATAATATGTCCTTGTTATTTCAAAAGTACATTTTCAAGTTATAACATTATTGTTGCTTAATACAGAAAGAGTGCTTCAAGATTGAGCCATAAAATTATAAAATGTTTATAGTTTGTTTTTATTGAGTGTCACGAACCCGTGTTTGAACCTCATTAATTAACATTCTAGTGTTTTTTAGTGTCACAAGCCCATGCTCGAACTTCATTAACAGTGAAAAAACATTTTCATGTTGTTGTACCTCTCATACCCTAAGTGCAGATTCAACAGAAATAAGAATTGTATACAGTGGACAATGCTACAGGAGCTATAATGCTAAAAGCTAAAATTTTAAGTTACAAAATCCAACAAGATGCAAGCTGAACAGAAGTAAAATATGTATAAACTAGAACAGAGTATCTACAGCTAACAAAGGAATATCATAAAGGAGGAAGGTACTTATCTGTTGCGGAATAAATGATGTTACTCTTGAGCATCTCTCAGTCATAATCACCTTCTAAGGTTTGCGAAGGTTATGACTGAAAGATGTTATAGTTTTGTTTATAACTGTATATCTTTTAACATTTTTCAGTCATAACCTTGCAACTTTAGTAAGTTATTAGAGGTGTTTCATGATTTCCTGGAACAACTGTCTGTCATTGTTGAACTCATAGTACATGATTTTCTTTCAAGAATGAGTTCACCAGTTCATCAAGTTCATCTACGGATTGATTACACAGATTCATTTTAGATCAGTAGAATGAAACAGTTTGAATGCTATAATCATAGTTTATGTACAAACTGTAGAAATATTTTAAATCAATTTCTAGTTACTCTCTTTTTTATACAAAGTATTTTTATGAAGCTAATCAGAAAAGAGAAATTATTTGTTTATGTTCAGAATTCCCTATCAAGGTTTTTGGGTTTCATGTTATGTTGTCACTGTCATTTATTAAATGAAGGGGAGACCGAATTTATCATGTGCACTATAGACATAATGGGGAGTTTATATTAATGAATGGTGAAATAATAACTTCCTATTATTATCCATAGTAAAGAAGCTTCATGTTACAGCAGAGAAGATGAAATGTCTATCAATGAAAGGGCTCAAGCAAGGTTGAGACAACTGTGAATGTTCAGAATAAGCCGAGTTCTTTCTCAATTAAGAAATGTGAAAAGAAAGCTTCAGTTACAAACAATAATTTATATAATTGGTACACATAGTGAAAAGAGTAATAGTCAAATTCATTAGACCTACAAGCTGAGAATCAATCACCAAGTTTTGGTCATGCATATACAGCCTAGGTAAAGCTATAGTTACAAGTTGTGACTATTGTAGAATAAATGAAAAATGAACACTTCTCATAACTAGATTCAACAAGGCTGGAGCTATATAAGTAGCTTATGAACCGTTGATATCTAAAGATAGTCACAGTGAAATTAATGAATAGAAATTAAATGCCATTCTCGGTGTATTCACGACATATCATAACCCACATTGAACGTGACTCATAAACTGGTGTCTACATAAGTTTTGGCTAGTACCATTAATAAAGTGACTCATAAAGTCATGACTTATGTAGTCACAAATCATGGTGTATGGAAAATAAAGAAAATGCTCTTTTCATTATCAAAGAATTAAAGCCAAGAGTTCCAATTCAAGGCTCATAGAGTGAGTGTTCGAGAGATACAACAAAAGCAAAGGGACCTAAGCTTTCACAAATAAAGGAGATGAGTTATCTAAAATAAATAACTTGATTTATGAAGATACAAAGAGAGAAACAGATCACTTATCTCTAAGTGTCGAGCCTAGCTTGATTTTGTAGCTATGAGTTTCTTTTCTATTAATGTTGAACTCTAGCTGAGAAAAGAGTTCACTGCCAGTCATAAGCCAAGCTTAGCATCAATTGCAAACCATGCTTCAATCAACAACATAGTCATAGTTATAACAAAGGAAAACACCAGTCAGAAGTAAAAGCCAAATAAGATAGATACATACTGAGCATATGAATGAGAAAATACCAGTCGACTAGGCGAGATGGGAGGATCAAAATCTTCATCTACAGATAGCTAAAGCTTCGCTCCTTCTGTTAGGGTTTTTGTTTTTCCTAATTCTTCTCTACGAAGAATATGATCAACACAAGTCTTGAAAAGAAAAACAAAATGTGCATATGTCTTTGGAGTTCGCCAAGCAGAGTATATTGAATGCCTTCATTGCAAATGTCATTCCCTGCAGTTTTTTGAAATTTGTAAAATGCCACCTCATTCCTTATCTTTCAAAACTTGTGCAAGTGGGTTAAGTTTGTTAAATCCTCACTTAGCATTTGTTTTCACCTAGTATTTTTTGAGGATAGGTTATTTATTTAATGTTAGGTTTTTATCTAATGTTAATTTTTTAGAATTTTGGCAAATATTATTGTAAAAGGATTTTTAAATCCTTATTAGGAGCCAAAATTTTAGGCATTTAGCGGGGGAAACATAGACAGATTTTTGGCACATGTTTTGGCCATTTTTAGGGAATTTTGGTGGGGTTTAGATTTATGGATTTGAGGCGTAGGCAGGATATAAAATTAATTTTTGATGATCAATTGAGGGTTGCAGATTTTGGAGAGAGGGCATGTAGTGAACACATTGTTCCTAAGTGCTTGGAAGGCCATTTTTGTAATCTTTTTTTTTTTTTGTCAGATTTTGGAGGGAATGAACCAGAGTTTTTAATTCATATTTGTGAAGTTGTTTTGATATGAGATCTTGTTTTCATCTTTTCTAACAAGTGTTAAATTATTTATTATCCAAAGGAAGTGAGTAAATTTCTGTTCCTTCTCAAGATAATCAATTGCTTCAAGACCTTGTATGAGAAATGTATGTTTGTTGATTATCCAAGCTATTTGTGGTAAAACCCTGATAGTAGGTTTTGTCAACCTATATGTTGAGCAGAGATTCAGAGTGTTGAGATCTTCATTTATGAGTTAGGATTGATGTTTCATCTTTTCTGCAAAGTCTAAAATATTTCTTGGTGTATAACCTTAATCTTTTAGTTATAGTATTCTTTTCCCTTTTCCCAACAAATTGCAGATCAGGAAAGTGATATTCCATATTTTATAGGAACCAGCCTAGAATCTGGAGATTCCTCTTCATTCATAGTCTACTCACAGCTAGGAGAGGTTTCCATTGTCAGGATAGAATTGTTGTGTTGCCTTAATGCCTGAGTTAGGGTAACAATTCTAAACCTAAACAATTATAAAATTGCATCTACTCATATCTAAACACATATGTTTAACATGTATATAAAAAAAATGCATACCAAAACCTTAGATGACTCTCCTGTACTCTTAGGAGTTATCGCCACTGACTAGGAAACTACGACCAATTCTTGTTTGAACAATCATAACATATGTCATATCCATAGAGAAACGGTTTCTAAGAGATTTAGAATGATCAAGAATGCAATTGAAAGTCAATACAAAAATGTTACCTCTTCTCTCTCCTGAACATCAACACCATCAAGTGCATTCATTAATTATATAAAACCCAACTGTTTCTATATATAGAATAAATAATTCAGGTGCATTCATCAATATATACTACAAGTACATGTTTTATCATGAATAATACATTTCAAAAAATAAACTTATATTCTATTGAATTAACTTTTGTCGTTTGGGTATGCTTGAGGATTTCTTTCTCTTCCCCTGTGTCCTCAAGTCAAGTGAGGTACCCTAGCAAAAAGAAATTAACATAAGATAAATGAACATGATACCACATGGGTTCAATTAAAATTGTAAACAAGAGATGTTCAAAATATTATACCGTAAAGCTTTCAAAACTAAAGTCAATGGCAAAAAGGGTGATATCATCAAGTTTGGAAATCTGAGCAGCTAACAAGCCCTATAAAACACCAAATAAATATGCATATATTAACAAAATATATTTTGAAATATAAATATTATTCTATTTTAAGGAATATTTTAAAAGAATTATCTTAGGTGTCGACGTTATACGTGTATGTCTACTCAAATGAACACTCTATGGTGTTCTCATATCGCCTACTGCACCCTGCAATGCATATTATTCATGTATCAATTTAAAGTATTCTCTAAATAAAAAAATATTTACTTTTATAAGATTTAGGTGATTAATTAATAACATGTCAAAACACAAATAAAAAAACATGTCCCTGCTCTCTAGAAAATACCATCATCATCAAGTAGTCTGTGAGGGCTACATCCTCAATAGTGAATGCATGCCATATACCCCTGTAATGTGTATATGAATGAGATGATGAACCATCCTCATTCCCATCAGTGTCTACCCCAACACATATACCCTAATGATTGGGGTACATATGCTCAATGGGTTGGGTTGATCCAAATGGTGAGTCTGATAATGATGGAGGTGGCGCAGGTGTTGATGCAAATTGTGCATCTGATGACAATGGAGGTGGAACAGGTGCTAATCTACCCTCTACTTTGAAAAACTGTGTGCCATGCTCAATGATGAAATCATTCAATGATGTGGCTACATGAAGGTTCTGTAAATCTATGGACTCCTTCACAACTATTGGGACTGTAACATGAACCATGGATTTTTTAGCTAGAGGCCTCCTATGTTGTGGTTGTACCACCCTAGAGCACCAAGTTTAACCTATGCAAAGCCTCTCCCTCTACCCTAGAATTATCTGATGTCAAATTAATTTGTCTTCTCATCGATGATAAACTCACAATATAGATTTCTCAAGAAATATAGAGGCACCTCCCAATTATTACAAGGTGCTTGGTCAAAGATCATATACCACCTATCCCAAAAAGATGATTTCATCCTATTGTGAACACACAAATGTATAGGAAACTGAGACATATTTAGTTATAGGGTGTTACTAGTACTAGGATTAGTAAAAAGAGAACATATATCACTTTTAAGAATGACCTTCTTTTTCACTTCATCATATCACAAGCCATCCACATAAAATGTTTGACACCTATGCCTACATGAACCCCATTTGGTAACCTCTCTAGAAACCTCATTCACACTATTGGCTATTCTTTCTAGAATCGAGGTGAGGGTTGAGTGGTGATCAAGACTAGAGGACCTCAAAATATTGACCAATATAGAAATTTGGGCACTATTATGTGTAAAGCATTTTATGAGATCATCTTGTGTGGCATCTACACAATCTAATGGAGGATGTGGAGGGTTTACAAGTGGTGGTGGCTATGCAGGAGGAGTTTGTGGTTATGTTGGAGGATTTTTTGGTTATCGAGGAGGATTTTTTGGTTGTGGATGTTTCTCAAGTTCAATGTTTTCTTATATTTCTTGTGCATGAGCTCTTTGTTTTCTTTTTCATTTTGGAGAATTCTTTGTAGAATCTGACAACAAAATCTAAAAATAAAACATAAATAAATTAAAAAACCCTATTTTAAATAAAATAAAAACAAAAATATTTGAAACACTAAAATATTACCTTTCCAACGAGGTTCCATTGACATGAATTGATGAAAAATGTAAATAGGACCAAAACACGCTTGCGTTATGAAGAAAAATGGCTTCCTCCATTGACCGTTCCTTTGTTTATCGCATTAGAAATGGTCCAAAGCCACGGGTTTTGAGGAATATAATGTTCCTCAAAACTCATACATATTTTGAGGAATATTTTTGTTCCTCAAAACCTGTACGCATTTTGAGGTGCTATTGGCATTTTTTAATATTTTTGGCTAGGCTTGGTAAAACCAAGCCTAGTACGATTTTGAATTTTGTATAACCCGCATGGGTAATGAATTTTTTTATTTTATTTTATGTGGCCACTAAATTTTCCACCATCTTGGTGCACTTACCCCATTGAAAGTTTTATAAACCTTAGCCCCTTCAAATTCTCAAAATTAGAAGGAACTTTTCCCTCCAATTCATTATTTGATAGATCCATGCATGTGGGAGTGGAAAGAATATATTGGTACGGTTGATATATACCTATTACAATCATGTCCAATTGATATTGATATAAATGGAAAATATTTATTTCAGTAGATAATTCAAAATTATTTTGGCTTTCATTTTCCATTGCTTGTAGGTATACAATTGTGTGTGGAATTGATCTTGAGATTTGATTGGAAGAAAGGAGAAAGATCTGGAGGTTTGTTAGTTGGCCTATCTCTAAAGGAATTTTGTTTGTAAAAAAATTCTCCTTCATTGCCAACACTCTTGACTCTAAAATATCTCCAATTAATGATGGTATATCACCTCCCAATAAGTTGTTCCCAATTTAAGGAACATACAACTTTGAACAATTTACTATTGGTGGAGGGAATGATCCACAAAATTTAATATTGTGTAGAAGGAATGAATATAAATCAATTAGCAAACTGAGCTCATGTGGTAAGCCTCCCTCCAAAGTATTATTTCTCCAATTTAGGACAATAAGGGAAGATAAATTAGACAATCTTGTAGGGATTACTCTATTTATGTTGTTGTTTGTAAGATTTAGCATTTCGAGTTCAAATAATCTGGCCAAGCTTGGAGGAATATTGCCACTAAAAAAATTGTCATTGAGCATCTATATTTTGATAGTAAAAGACCACATTGATGGGATGGGCCTAATTAATCTATTTATAGATGCATTTAGTTCTAGTAGTTGCATCCATGTTGAAGTTTTTGAGGATAAAATAGTTCCTTCCAAATGATTTCTTGAAAGATTTAGATATTTCAATAGAGGACCGGTTTCCCATAGCCAAGAGGGAATTTTTCCCACAAGCCTAACTTTAATTAATTCCAATGTTCAAAGTGATAATTATATTTAAATTCAAGGTGGTTTATCATCACAAAAAGTTAACATCCATAATTGGATGATTTAGGACCTATTAAACCCCATTTTGGTGATTTTGATGTCCAAATGTCCATCATACTTGATTCTAGCAGCCTATATTTTATGCGCCTGCTCCTTTTCACTCTCCCCCAAGCTCCAATTTAAAATTGAGCCCATTTCTCATGGGACATGTCACCAATGGCAACCTATCCCTAGGCTTTTGGTCACAAATTTCACTTGGGGCTCGATGTTGGGATCTCATTGGGATATTTTATTTTGTGGTCAGCTTGGATCAAATTTAAATCCAAAAATGATGGATTTAGTATAAAAGCATCTCATCTCTCCTCATTTTGTAACCAATATCTATACTCAAGCATCTTTGGAAATCAAGCTATCAAGATTTCAAGAAATTAAGAGCAAGTAAGAGAAATTGGAATTAATATTTGAAGTAAAACATCCAAGATCAAGATACCCAAGTCTATAATTCTTCAAGATCATTCAAGTAAAATGAAGTCTTCTCTATTTGATGCAAGTTTCTTTCTCATGATGGCCAAGTAGAGGAAATCTCAATCAAGAAAGAAGATCCATCCTTTCATCCACATTCTCTCTCCTTCTTTTCAAGTGGTTATTAATTATATCTAAATTAAAGATCTAGGAGTAACATTCATAGATTGATACATTTGTAAAGGCGTCATTGATTCTACATCACATTCTAAGGTCAAATCTTTGTACTTTAAGTACATTCAAGAATCTTCATGGGTGTGAGAGATTCATACATCTATCCATGAGGGTTTATGCAAGGTGAATCTATTATTTTCCTTCCTATTTAATTTCCTTTATCAATTTCATTTCATATTTCAAGGTTGATTTTTTTTCAGGGGTTTGACCAAGGAAAACCCCTTTAGATAACATTTTCTCTATTTTTTGTGTGCAAGAATAGGTTATGGAGTTTTCCAATTAGATCTAGGTAGATCGAGAATAGACGTATGATCTATGAAGAATACAAATGAAAACACCAAGAAGATGTTTCCATTACTATCATGTCCTAGGAACCCATTGTCATTACCATCATGTCCCTACCATTTTAAGCTTAGATTTCAGTCACACATCAAATCTCTCTTTTGGTTTCTATTTCCATATATTTCTACTCATTGTCTGTGTTATAGTCTATTTTACCAGTTCTTTAATGACTTTCATAGTTAATCATTTATATTACTTTATTTTATCATTCTCATTTCATCAGTCACATGCTTTAGTGAAGGAGCCATTGTTCCCATTTATCACTTGAGTCACCTCTTGAGACTATTAGGGGAATCTTCCTTCCTAGATGTGAAATTAATGAAAAGGGAGGTAATTATCCAACCATACATTCATTTTTTCCATTTTCACCTTTGTACAGATGAAAATTCAATGTCAATCATACATGAAACTAATTTCAAGTCATATAATTGAAAGAATGGAATCCATGTTTTGCTAATGTTTAGCACACAATTAGATAGATACAAGAAACTTAGGCTTGTAAGCTTGTCAAAAAAAGTTTGTGAGATCAATTGGTAATGGTTTAATGGTCCATAGATAGTTTAGTATATGATGTGGAAGTGAGGTTGTTCCATTAAATTGATTTCCACAAGAAGAAAAAAATGTAACTTGGAATAAAACTTAGAAAATGAAAGGGGAATGGTCACACTTGGTTATTTCTAACATCCAAATACTTAAGTGAGAAGAGATTTCCCAAGGAATCTAGAATTTTACCACACAATTGATTATTTTCAAGACCTAAATTCACTAACAAAGTGAGACTTCCAAGAGAAGAAGGTATGCTTCCACTAATTCAACTACGACTGAGGAAAATGTTAGTTAGAGAAGAAAGATTTCCAAGGAAAGAAGGTATGCTTTGATGGAAGAGATTTCCTGAAAGATCTAGAACTTTAAGGCAAGCGGTAAAAAAAATGGAAGTGGGAATCATCCCACCAATGTTATTGAAAGATGAATCTAAATATTCAATATAAGAGACATTGTCAAGGAAGGAACATATGCTTCCATTCAAGTTATTCCCTCTAAGATCAAGATCACTAATGTGGATGAGAAAACAAAGGGAAGTGGGGATCATTACACTAATGTAATTTGTAGATAAGTGAAAAGAGTCAATATGAGAGAGATTTCCCAAATAGGGAGGAATGGTAGCACCTGGCATTATTTATCCTCCTATGGTTAGTGATGTGAGAAAATAAAGTTGACACAAGCTCTTAGATATCCCTCTATGGAAATCAAATGGTCAATAATAGGTGGCACGACAACAGAGACACTATGGTTTCTATGAATGTCACAAGAAATGTCATCCCAATGGGTGCAACAATTTTTTCTATTTTCCCATGAACTTTAAGAGGTGTCATTAGAGTCATTTAAGGCCGCTTTGAAGTGAAGTAAAGCTTTGGATAAGTGAGAATGACATCCATAGACAAGATAAGGGAAGAAGAGGAGAAGAAGAAGAAATACAAAGGTTGCATAAAGGAATGACCATTTGATATAAGTGAGAGAGGATGAGGGAATTACAACTCTTCTATGTGTAGGCTATCCTTCTTAACTTGATTGGTTGTGTTTTGGCATATTTTGTGCATTTGATGGGTTTTAATTTTTGAAATATGAAGTTGAGATAATATTATGTTGCTTGTTTTTTCATGTGTGCTCAAAATAGGAATTTTATTTAATTTTTGTAATGTTTTTAATTGGGAAACCAATGAGTTTTGCCCATTTTCTTGATTCCAAGTTTAAAATTTTGGTGTTTTTGGAAGGATCATCAATGGATGTGAACTTCGAGACTAAATTTGAGTCCGCAAGTGAACTTTTTGACTAATGATTTTGGAGAATATAATTGATTCTTATGTTTGTGGGATTTCCTTATTCCTTGTGTGTTTGATTTGGATCCACCTTGGAATTTGTGCTCTTAGCAATGAAGCTAGTTGAGTGTGCCCTTATGCACAAGTATTTTGCCTATTTTTTTTTTTTTGGCTTATTCAATGTTTGATTTTAGATTGCATCATGATCCCTTGATGTTTGTGTTTTAGACCACACCATGAACATAATTGAGTTATTTGTGGATGTGATCTTTATGAGACTCATACTCTTAGTTTGAGACCAGTTGAATCCTCCTCTTAATTGTTTTTCTTGCTTTCATTTGTTTAACATTATAAGTTGTTTTGGTAACAAAATGATCATTTAGTGTTTGAGTAATGAAGTAGAGTGGCTCTCTAAGGTGAGATGTCATGCCCTGCAAGAGAACCGGGGAAGAGAACAATGATTCTCTTAGGAAAGAAAACCTATGTAACGAACTATGAAAATTTTTAAACTTTAAAAGATTTACATGCATAATAACATAAGCAAAGTTTAGCTTAGATTCCTCCCATGGTTCCCTACTAGGATACTAACCATCCATTTAAGTTTCATTAAATGTACTAAAAACTTTGAATAACTTTAAAACAACTATATCATAACATTTGAAGATCTTAAGAAGGAAAATATAAATGCATTCATTCAAATGTTTAACTTAACATTTAAGATCCATCTATATTCTTAAAGTATTCCTTTATGAACAACATAGCATTTAAATCATGAATCCCATATAAATGATTCATCTAAGAATTTGATTAAATATATGAAACCATCCCATTTGAATTACCATCCTTTCTTAATCAACAATAATACAAAATTCCATCTTACTTTGAAAATGTACTAAAGTCCTTTTCTTTTCAACAAACAAGCTTTACATAAAGATCACATTTCCCTTTTCCTTTCCCTAAATCTACCCATTCCAAGATACATCAATTTGAGATACAATAAAGATCACATTACATTAATCTCCTCTTGGGAGGTTACTATAATGACATAAAAGTATCAGATTTCCACAATCCATTTCGAATGCATGTCTGTGCTTCTGGATTTGATTGTGTATGTTTTTAAGCATCAAACATACACAATCAAATTCAGAAGCACACACAGACAATAATGACATAACTTTACATTTGTTTGCAAGTAATTAAAGCTAAGTAAAGAGTCTTCTTTTTTTCAAATTGGAACAATGTACAAGCAAGAATCCTTTCAACACTACAACTGCAACTGATACCTTGATAAGGAAATATTGACCACCCAACCACATGGATACCAAAAAGCCCACTCCCCCGTGCTAGGAGATAAACACCAAGATCCACGCTAGAAGAAATAACTAGGCCACAATCAAATCTAGAAGCACACACAGGCAATAATGACATAACTTTACATTTGTTTGCAAGTAATGAAAGCTAAGTAAAGAGTCTTCTTTCTTCAAACTGGAACAATGTACAAGCAAGAATCCTTTCAACACTGCAACTGCAACTGATACTTCGATAAAGAAATATTTACCACCCAACCACGTGGATACCAAAAATCCCACTCCCTCATGCTAGGAGATAAACACCAAGATCCACACTAGAAGAGATAACTAGGCCATTCCTAGGGTTGAGGTAACCTTTCCCAAACAATAGCTAAACAAGGAAGATTAAAATAGAAATCACTTCTCGAAGGTTCAGAAGACTTGGCAGAAACTCTAAGCGACAAGCTAGGTGAGTGTCATCGCATAGCTCTCACCCCTTGGGTTGTCCTAGTACTAGCCACTCTTGGCCCCGGCCCCCAAGTAGGCACATGTAGAATCGAATGCCTTGCGTATAGATACGTGTCATTTAGTCATACCTACGTATAGGTACCTTCTCCTACTCCCATCCATAGCCTTTACTAGTACTAATGACATGAGCAAGGCACATATTTATCTTTTTTAGTGTTTGTTTCCATCCTCATTCATTTAATTAAAGTTATTACTTGATTAAAATAACTCATTAGTGGGTTATCCTGGTACTAGCCACTTAGGGGCCTGACCCCACACTGAGAGCCACTCACCTAGTTTCTTAGGTTCTCTCCCCTTACCCAAACATCATAAACATACTAGATATGCAATAAGACAAATCATAAAACACTCTTGAGTGCTTGCAAACAATAATATGAATGGTTTGTTGATTGGTGGGAAGCCTGGAATGGCACCAGTCATTTGGGAAGTGAATGCCTCTAACATACACGACATAAAATTTGGTCATTTAGATAGTAGGAAGAATGTATTTTACTATCCTAACCCTGGAGAAGACCATGTATCATTGAGAAATGAGATTTGATGGAAGGAAGTTGGTGGGTTGTTGGAGAAAAATGAAGAAAAGACAATTGCAGAAAAACAAATCCCGATGTGGGAACCATATCTCCTATTTTGACTGTTGGATTGGGCTTTGTTTTGGATGTGTTGGAGAGAGCCAAGTTACACAACTTTTGACCAGAGCAATCGAGGAAATGTTATTGGAGTCCAAAGATATGGATGAATGTGTACATGTCTTTCAAAAAGACCAGTGAGAAAAATCTGGGAATGATAGGAAAGGTACAAAATCCAAAATGCAAACAAGGAAGGAAAATAAATCTTCCTAAGGTCTAAGAGTTTCTACAGACTTCTAAAACCAATAGAAAGGTAAAACATGAAACCTAAGGAGATCCTAGACTCCATCAAATATAGGGATGAAGATAAATAATTCATACAGAAAGTGAAATCATTTGTGCAGACAATATATTCCAAAACATATACATAGTTTCTCCATTCCCCTAAAACTATCTCATTTCATAATACAAGCATAATACAATAGCAAAAACATCATATAAGATAACAAGTAAATAGATGGAATAACATTCAAGCAACATATAGAAACCATACATAAAGATGATCATCTCTAGGATAGATCCTACTTGGAGTCCTGCGGAGATACCGTTGGAGAAGCAAGATCCTGACTATCTAAGCCTACTTTAAACAATCTTGCATACTCCCTCTGAATGGAGCCACAACAATCCTCTGGAAATATTATGAAATCCAACTAAAACAATAATGAAGCTTCTTGAGAGATTATTTTTCCAACCAACTCTCCATCTCACAGGAATCCTTCCCATATATAGATTAAGGGAGTAGTTGCACGGGGAAATCCAACTGATGCAACTATTCAAACTAATTGTTGGTTGATAGTGAGAATTAATGTATTTAATAAAGCCATTTCTGAGAAGAGATATTGTTTATATGTATTAACAATAATTTAATTTATATCTCCTTTACTTAAGGAAGGCAATGGTAAATATTCATTTTATTAAAATTACTTATATATTTTTTCATTTGCTTATAATATTCATTATTATGCCACACAAATTGGAGATACATTGGGCGAGCTATTCTTAACCTGCGTGCTCATCAACAGGTCAATCATTATTTTATTTCTAAACTGCACAAGTGATTGTTTTATTTCTACGAAATTTGAGATAAGATCTGCCTTTATTAGCTATGCAAAGGTCAAATACAAACAAATTTTTCTTCAGACAAATTCCACACATAGTACCAGACTTTTCTGCATTGGATTTTTCTTCAGACAATTCCACAAAATTCCAATCTTCAGACAATTTTGTACATAATACCAGACTTTTCTTGTCTGTGTTGGATTTTTCTTCAGACAATTCCACAAAATCCCAATCTTCATTATGCAAAGATAAAGGACAGATAAACTTCTCCTCTCAATTTTCCATAAAATATCAAACTTTTGTGTGTTGACGTTTACTAAGAACAATTTTCCACAAAATACCAGACTTTCGAAAGTTGAAGTTGTTCTTTCTTTCATTTATTTCATTTGGTCTTCCGACTATTATAGCTAGACAACGTATACTTTGCCTTGCACTCCATGCTACTTACTTTGCACCAAATTTAAACCCCTCCCATACGCTAGATGCATCAAATCACATCCAAAAGTCATAATTGATCCAAACATGATGTTCCTTGTGTTCACTTTTATTGAGATGGGATTCAAAATGTCTACTTACCTCATCGTTCACTTGCAAGTTATTTTCAAATATTTGAGTACTTAAATTGGTGGTTTCTTCTTAGTCTTTCATGGGCATGCATTTTGTTGTACAATATGGGTTAAGTTCCTTTCTTGAAATCTATGCATAATTTTGACAGATTTGTTATTTTGTACCAAATATAAACTATTATCATATGGTGCTCAAAATGTTTACCTATCATAATATATATTTTTAGATTACAATTATTTTGAAATAGTCTAGAGCTTACAGTCAATCAAGTTGGTAGCTAGTAGTCTTCCACATTTTTCAGAGTGTCCTGGTCTTTCATGTGTCCTAGGCTTGCATAAAGTAGACATGTTGTTTTAGGATGTGAGTTGAGTTTAATTATTGAACTCTATACATAATCTTGGTAGATATGAATATTACAAGTTTTCATCTCTTCAACAAGACAGAGTTGAATGTTATAACGATTGATTTTTGTGTCTAGTATTTAGTATTTGGTTTTCTTGATATTTTTCCAATTCTTCTCTTGCTATGGAATTCTTGGTGAGTCACATTCATGGTTCACATCGTGGCTACTTGTGGAATAATATGATAAGATGGCAATAGAATCTTTCCTCCACCTTTCAAACCTAATGTTATGTATTCATGTGTTTTGAGATGGAAAAGTACTTGAATGTTAGATGACCGGGTTCGATAAATTGCATGTTAGAGCTTCTCTTTCATCTTGTATTATGTTGAAAAAAAATGAAGATATGTCATATTTTTATTGGGTCACTAAGATATTATTTTTGTTAATTATCAGAGGAATTAATATAAGGTGTATTATTTGGTCATTTGAATAATTCCATGAATGTTCATATTCTTTTCAATGCTTGGAAAACTATCTTTATTGCAATTTCTAATCAAAGTATTGCAATTCATGTTTGGTTCTTTGCAATGAATATGAAATTCTCTTGTAAATATTTTTATGAGGTATAATTTTAAACTAATGTGGGACTTATATGGAGCCATTTTTTAATATGTAAGATATGTTCTTGTAATTGATTTCAAATATCATTTATTTTTTGTCTTTACATACAGATCCTACCATATGTGAATATTTGTTAGGCATGGATCTCTATGTCATGAAATATATGTAGTGTTGGTTAAAATTAAGCTTTTTCACACTCCTCGATTAAACAACTATTTACAATTAGCTCTACCAAGCCACAATCCCACTAAACTTAATAGAAAACATAAACACTAGTAATTAGTTTGGAGTAAGTACATGCATTACATTGTTTTGGTTTCACTAACCTACTACAACAAAGTATTTGTAGGCCTTAAGGAGGTTATTCATAGTAAAATCTATATTTTGGCTACCATCACATTCATGTGTGAGGTGAGAAAAAATAGTACAAATATTAAGTATTTAGAATTAAGCATCATAATATCCACATGCCTAACACATCTATTTATGAGGTGTTATCTATTTATGCTAGGGTAAAATAGCCATTTGGTTCTTAATGGATTTTTTTTTAAAGTTCACATGTTTTAAAATATGGTTTATTTGAAGGTTTTTTACATCATTTATTTCCTTCACTCATTTACATACCTTCAAGGTGTGTGTGTGTGTGTGTGTGTGTGTATATATATATCCTTATTCAATATTCCTTTCATGCCACAATTTTTTCACAAGCCTTGTTTCCTAGTTTGATCACACACTCATAGCCTTAAGTGTTAGAGAAAGCATTTAAGATTTGTAGTGCTACATGATAGAGCACCACAAACTTAATGTATTTTCTTAATAAATTTTAATATTATTGTATCAAGAGTATTTTCTTATGTATATTGCTCTAATTTTATCAACTTTACCCTTAAATTAGCACAACAATATGGAGATGAAATTCTAGTTCATATTTGGAAGACTTTGCAAATGAAGTGTTTGTTAGGAATTCATGTTTGTGTTCACATGAGATAGAGTGTGTGTGAGGTAAAGTAATAAATCACATAGTAATTATGTTTATTAGTAATATTAAATTTTGTAGGGAGTATGTGTGTTTGAGTTGTTATAACATCTCTAATAATTAGTGATTTATTCCTATATTGAAGGAACCCAATCTCCTATAAATATGTAATGTTAGTTAGAAAAAGGATTAGAAATGGATCTAGTGATCGAAATGTACAAAGTGTTGGAATGCCTAATCATATTGCTAGAGAATAGTAGGTTGGTTCTCATCCTACATCCCCTACTTTCTCAAAATTATATTTAAGAAATACATGACTTTTCATGATGGAGATCATGAGCCCACATAGTTGGTGAATGACCACTATGAGAAATAAATCAATCAACATTTAAAGTCTTCACTACTTAATGTGTGTGTGTGTGTGTGTGTGTGTGTGTGTGTGTGTGTGTGTGTGTGTGCGTGTGTGTTTATTCCAAGAACAAATTGATAGGTTAAGGTGTAGTTAATCAATTAAAATAGAGTGGGGTTGGTTATGTTCCACATCATCAAGATTAGAATTAAAATATTATAATCCCAACTACAATAATATTTGTAGCATAAGAACTCCATTCATTAGAAATGCATAGGGATTCCCACTAGAAATGGAAATATATCATCAATTGGATATCTTTGGTAACCTTGACTAAATTAATGTTTTATCTGATAAAATCAAGAAAGATACAAAAATTCCAACACAATAATATCATGGTTATGGGGGACTAACATTCAAGATTCATAAACATTATGTATTGTTACATGACAAAATCCTTTGTAGATAATTAACAGACAATCAATGATGACTTTGCTAAGATTGTCATTGCTAGAAAATAACATTAAGTATAGAGATGAAGAAAGGAAAGATATAGTGACATAGACACTATCAGAAAGTGTTATCGACATAAAAGAAGAGTTATTAGAAAAGTTTATCAGAAAGCATTAGTAGTGAAAAGAAAAGTTTACAATCAAGGATGACAACAAATTAGAAAAATGGGTTATGGAAGATTGAGAAACCCTAATCAGGGAAAAAAACTATAAGAGGAGATCTAAGGAAAACATAAGATAGAGAGATATACAGAGATAGAAATCATAGGATGCAGATAAAAGTGATGAATAATGTAGACTGATGTTATCGACAAAGATCAAAGGATCAGAGATCAAAAAAAGATTGTATTGGGAATGGGAACTGATGGGGAGATGGGGATAGACTAGTCTAGTCTATTCTCCTTGATCCCTTTATTGGATCTCTAGTGTGTTCTACTCATACCCTGTGGTCTTAGGATATCTCTTGTCAATAGGATCCCCTGACCCAACCTAATCTAACCACCAATAAACAACACTCCTTCTCCTAAGCTCTCCTTCACACTACTAGGCTTCAACCCCTTACATAAGCTAATAAGGGCTTCTCTGCTTCCATACCTTCTCAGAGTCTAGCAAGGCTGAAAATATGTCCTAAGGTATTTTTAAAACCATCCATGTCACTCTAAGGGCTTGGGTAATCTATCTTGCTACTTGATCTCATCATTTTCTCCCAAAATAGGGCTACAAGGATTGAGCCCCAATTAGGTGTCCATGCCGGATTTATAGGACTTTCACCTACAACCTTTACCTAAACTTGGCTAGTCTTCTAAAGAGACTCCCATTAAAATTACTAACACTCAAGGATTCTCAAGGTTTTAGGACCCCAAGTGTTCGTACAGTGCCCTAACCAGATTTGAAGGTTTATAGGTATTTTTGAGCTTGATAGGGTCACAAGACTGGTTTGTTTGTTTAACCACCTTGTCTAGTTGGTGGAAACCCCTCCTTCTCACAAATGATGCTTCTTTATCCCTTCTTGAATTCCTCCAAAGGATTTCTTTTTTAATCTTCACCCTTTCTTTTTAGAGCCTTCACAATGCTGACCTTACCTAGCTGGGCACAGTCTAGGCTCGCCTAGGGCTTGGTCTAAAAAATGGTTGCCTGCACTTTCTAGGGCCCTGCTTGAAATGAAATTATGTACAAGGATTGCACTTCCATATCCCATAGTTTCATGGATTTTACACAATGGGGATAGGAACTACATGCCCATCTTTACAAACCAGTCAAAACTAGCTAGAGAGATAGAAACTTCAAACTATTTACAAAACCACACACAAACTTGAAGATAAACCTAAAATATGAATTGGAAATTAAAGATTATATATTAAGAAAGATCCACAACATAATAATCAACTATATTCAAGAATTATCATTCATTCTTCATTCCATATGTGCAAACTGGCACACTGAAAACAATCACGATCTAGGTTTCTTCTCTCACAGCCATACAATCTGACCTCCAACCCTTAGTTTAGGGTTTTATCGAAGGATTTATGGTCTCATCCTGAGGGTATGGGTTTGATTAGGTCTTCTAGCCGCTAGGTTAGAGTTCTAACTTATTTTGAGGAAAGTTGCTAAGCAACTTTTGAGCAACTTTGTATTGCTTGAGCACTTTTTGCTCTTCTTAGACTCCTAGACCTTCACAAGGCCTTCTCCAATTAAAGCTAAACTCTATTTTGAGTTGAACTCTGCTTTTGCATGTTTTTGTGAGTTAAATATCCTTTATTTAAAAATAACTCATAAATCAACCTGAGTTATTTGAGTGATTTATGGCTTTCTTTCATGCACCTCCAAAGCCCTAGATTTCTATAAATTAAGGCTTCAGCTCTTCATTTGAGATCCATCCATCCACAGAATCCACAGAATTTGCATACTTACTCTGGTGAATTGACATTTGAAGAATCAAAGCTTCTTTACGAATCAACAAATTCTGTGAGATCAATCTTGTCATTTTAGTTTCATATTTAACATATCATTGTTAGATTAATTGCATGCATATCAATTTTTCATATCACTATTAGCATAGATTCATATCAAGTTTTCATTATCATAATTGCATAGAAAATACAAAAATATAGATTAATTGCATCATTCCATATCTAGATTTTGCATTCAAATCCTTCGTTTAGGTGTCGTCAAGGTCACTGATCTCGATATAATCTTAGAATACATACTCGCATCTACTAGAAGGTAGTAAATCACCTAGTTAGTTTAGTTTTTCATTTATTGCACGATTTTGATTTTAGCTAACCTCTAATGTTTTACTGAAGTGTTGTGTCTACAGATCAGGTACAAAATTCACACATACATTTTTGGTGCCCGTTGTGGGGCAACCAACCTTTACATGTTGGTTTTACTTATTTCTTTGGAGCTAACTCCCTTGTGCAGATTTACTTGGAGACTAAAACCCTAAATTTTGAAAGATTTAATTTTATCTCCCAAACGGCTTGTAGTTTTGGTCTAAATTTTTTTTTGAAAGTTGTAGACATATCAGGGAAGCTTTGATAAAAAACTCAGAATTTTTTGAGATGTTTTGAATTTTTAATAATGTTTTTTCAAATTTTCATAAATAATTAATTTTCGGCGCAAGTAATCATATTTTTTAAATTTTTTTACATTTTCAGAAAGATCTTAGAATTATACAAGGGGTCCATTCTTTATGTTTTAAATTTGGATGCAATATAATAGCTCAAATAGTCAATTTACAAAAACTGGTCTGTTTTGGTAAAATGGGTCTCTAGGGCACAAATGAAGAGATTTTTCTAAAATTTTTACATTTTTGGAAAGCTCTCTTTTTTTAGTATGGGTCTCTATTTTTCATTTCTATTTTTGTGGATGAAATAATATCAAAAAAATTAGATCTTGTTGACTAGGTCAAATGCAACAAAAAATAAATAAATTTTGTGATGGGTACGCACTTATTTTTCATATGATTCAATGCATGATATGAGTTGTCATTTGGATTATTTGTTGGTTATTATTGCTCCTAAAAATTGATTTTCAGATCTAACCCTAGGGTTTGCATAAGTTGAATATACCTTGCATATCTTGTTTGGTTGTTTGGTTGTTGGCTTGTTGGAGAGTTTGTTGCTTGCTTGCATGGAAAAGCTCAACAAAAATTGCTAAAATAGGTAAAATCTACTAAGCCCATTGTGAAAAACTTAGGTATTCTATTACATTTGATAACACTTCATTTTGGGACATAAAACAAACTCTTTTGTGTCAAGCTTGTGTGACTTTTCTTGCTTTCATATCACACATTTCATTTGGGCTCTAAAAATGAACATAGATTTTCTTTCAAGCATCTTTGTTACACATAGTAAATAGGCCCTATGAACACTATTTGTGGTTCTTGAGAGAGTGAGTTTCTAGAAAAACTCTTCTCAACGAAGGAACCCTTGTAGGTAGGGAGGATACTGAGGGAGTCTCACGTTCCACTAGATCCATGTGTCTTCAACTTTTGATTGAGACATTCTCTCTCTGGAGAGGTTGATAGATCATAAGGGGTTGACATCATGGATAGTTGTGAGATAATCTTGGTCTTAGCATGTCAAATTAATCTGTCTACTTTGTTTGGGTTAAAAGTGAAAAGGCTAGGGGATTATGCTCTACTTCCTTTTTGGATAGTACCAGAACCCAAATCCTTGAATCTGGAACTAGTCTCCATGTGGTATATCTTGTGAGTCCCCTTTAGAGATGGTTAACCATAGTGGACATTCCCTTAATTAGGTCAACCACTTTGATGGAACCTCAAGCAGTAATAGCCATTTTCACCATGGTAGTGACAACCGCTATATAAATGTCATGTTGGAAGAAATCTCCACAAGTGTGGTCTCTTGTTGGGCTGTCAAATCTCCCTAGTAGATCCTGAAGATTAAGTTCTTGGACTGTGTCAAAACCTCGGTGTGCCTAGATTGGAGTTCACCCTCTTGGATCATAAAAGTTGCAGAGTCAAACCATTACTAAAAACCCTAGCGAGGCCAAATTTTCATTTTCTAGGAATATGTGTGTTAATGCAAAACTTTTTGGAACATACACAATTAGCACTTCTAAGGATTAGCACAAATAAGTCACTTGATTGTTCATGCACAAGGTTGCTTTTTCCCTTGTTCATTGTCTTCAGACATGTTTGAAATCACTTGCTTGCTCTTTTGTGTGCTTTCTTATCTATTTGGTTACTAAAAATGAACAAATTTGTTACAATCCTCAAATCTGGACATTGAAATTTGCAAACAATCTGAAACTGAAAACCCAAAATTTGCAAAAATTGAAGTAAAACACCTTTCTGGAGTCAACGGTCATTTTGTAAAGTCAGAAAGTCATACAACTTTTGGCTATTGTCATTTCAGAACCCCTAGATTGTCGTATGGTATCAGGTATATTGTCATACGAGTTTTGCTACCAGTCATTTTCAAAAATCAATTTCCCTATTGTCAACTATCGTACGAGCTTGTCAATTATCATTTCATGCTATACCCACTGTCGTATGAGCCTGTAGAGAGTCATTTGAGAAATTTCAAAAAGTTGTCAGAACTATCAGAGACCCGACTTTTCCAGCCTATTTCTAGAATCTGTCAAACAAATCACTGTGTCAGGAACAGAGCAGCAAATACTGAGAATCCAATCATTTTCCTAAAGTGGCCTTTTGAATCCAATTTAGCCTTTTGTTTAATCAATTTGAGTCTTTATCATCTTGTGTCAAAACCTTGTCATAACTATCAATCTTTAATCAATCATCAAACCGACTAAGTGTTGTGATATCTTGTCCGCTATCTTTTGGGCATCTATCTATACATCCAGGGCATAGTATCCCTCATCTACGTCCAACCTATGCTTCAATCAATCAAACCTTGACAAGGTTGCATCATCTGATCATCTTGGTTCAATTCATTCTTCAGTTGTCTTCACCTTATTCTTTTGTTTCACCCAAGGTTAATGGTGGAAACTAGAGCTTCCTCTCACAAGAAATCTAGAGAAGCATCCCATACCTTACCTATAACTGCTACCAGGGGTTCAACTTTTGAGCAACTCTACAATTGTGGTCTTTACCGAGATGACGGTCTTGGCAACTTTTTATTAAAATCTAGTTACATTCCTCCTTCATCAACTCATGGAGGTAATCAACAAAATCTACATCAATCTATTCGAGGGAGTCCTAAAACTCCTAACATGTCTCAAAGAATCAGTACACATGAGGAAGAAACTCTAATCACCGCTATGAAGAAACAGATGCACGCTATGCAAGTCAAGCTTAACAAACTTGAGAAAGAAAAGGAACCTAAAGAGTTCTCCATGGAAGCTCTATGCCCTTTTCCATTTGATAAAGACTTGTACATGTCACCATGCCCCCGGACAGAATGTGAGCAATGTGACAATCCTTATGATACCTCTTCCATAGAGAGTGACACATCCATCTTTGGAGACTATGATGACTATGATGAGGGACAATATAGTGATACCTATGACACCTCTATTTCTAAGAGTCCTCCTCACCGTGTGCTCATGCTTACTAGAAATGGGATGTCACATTGGATAGATCGTGATGGTGATCCATATGATTCTGATTTTGAAAGAGACTTTGATGATTTTTGTGAACAATACCTAAATGATACATCTACTTCTATTGAGGAAGAGAAAGCTTACATAGCTGATTATAAATGTGCATACTATAAGGATCTCTCCTCTAAGAATTCTCATGCTGAAAATAAAGATTACACTCTCAAGAAAGATCATGTTAGTATTGAACCTTTGTCTTGTGATGGTCCCCTTCCATCCCCTACTTCCTCCAATACCCTTACATTTTCTAAAGATTCCAAGCCTATCAAATCTTTCACAATCCTTCATCCACCAAAGGTCCTAATACTTTTCATGTAGTTTCCTATAGTTATCCTCAAGGGCTGCCTCTTAAAGATACTCAAGCTAACCTTCACTTGGCTGAAAATACTTTCAATAATGCTAAACCTAAAGAGCCTAAGCCTTTATACGCTATAATTCCCACTTCAGATAGTCCTCCAACATCTCTTCCAAAGTCTTCCATACAATTCCAACATGCTTCCTTGTCCTTAGAAGTGGCTCCATGTCAAGAGGACCCTAAAAATGATAAAGAAAAGAACATAAAGAAAGATCAAGATCAAGAACCCTCCATGTCATCCAATCCTTTTCATGATGTCTCTTATCCGCTTCAGGGCTCTTTTGATCCTGCACACCCTTTTTCATGCATTCCACCATGTCTTAAGTCTTCTCCTAAGTAAGATCAAGCTACTACTTACACTATTGAGCTTATTGACGATCAAAATAACCTTACCCCACTTCCACTTTCCAAAGATGATACTTCCATTAAAGTTGGTAAAAATAATGTTGTTACTTCCAATGTTAAGCCTATTGAAAACCAAGAGACAAATTATGTGCTTATGCTATCCAAAGATCCTTGTCAAGATCAAAGTCTTCCATCTTCTTATTCTACCACTTCATGTTCGTTTCCACTTTCTACTCTTCCTAAGTCTTTGCAACCTCTAAACAATCCTATCAAAGAAGTTGCTCCTATTCAAGATGTTCATGATTCTATTGAAAATCCTAATGCTCACTCTAAAGATACTGATGTCCTTGGTTGTCACATAGATGATGATGAACTTATTGATTATCCTTTTTCATTTTCCACATCCATCCTTGGACCTCCTCCACCAATACTAAGGGCTTCACGTCTGCCTTCCATCTTGGGCCCTTATGTCCCTTCACTTTCCCCTCCTAACTCTCCTAATTTTCCATCCATCTTGGGTCCTTACATCCCTCCATCCCCCATCTTTCCTCAAGATCAACATAGATGCATACCCTTGAATCCTTTTCATCCACCCACCCATCTAAACCAGTCACATCATCCCTCTTCTTCCACAAGTCCCAAGTCTTTTGGAAGTAACTTGAATGTTCAATACAAGAAAAAGAAGCAATACAAGAATCCATCAAAAAGAGAAGATCACGATGTCTCCTCTAAATGACATGAAGGCATAAAGTTAAAAGAGATATCTAAGAAAAAAACTACAAGACAAGTATGGGTTCCAAAATCCATCATTAAAGATATTCTCTCTAGATTATCAAAAAGAAATGAAAAGCCTACGACTATATGGATTCCAAAATCTCTCTTGAAAGAGTCTGGTGTTGAGCAAAAAGTGAAATTGACATTCAAGCTTCCGAAGGCTTCCACTTCATCTTCTTCCAAAAACATTCTTCCATTCCATGCACCTAAACCACAACCTCTGCTATCTATTCACCATATTCCTTCATGTATTCCTTCATTCATGTTTCCTCCATCCTCTCACCACCCTTCAAGGTGTGTGTTGATGTTGATCTTGCCTTCCTTTCCATCTACCCTTTCACAATCCTTCCATTCATTATCCTTCTACCTTATATCCTTTTTCCTCATTTGCCTATTCCTCCTATCTTCCAACCTCAATCGCTTTACACAAAACCCTATCCTCCATTTTTCTTTTCCATATTCCTTTCCCTATCAGCATCTTTGAGCATATCAATTGAATCCTTGGCATATCATGGTTTATCCTTTCAAGGAACATTATCTAAAAAGCTTGCCTTCTTCCAAAAAAAAAGAAAAAAAAGAAAAAAAAAGAAAAAAGAAAAAATAAAATAAAAATAAAAATGTGCCTTGGTGAAAACCTGGAAACAAGCGCCTTGGTAGCAAAAGTAAAGAGAAATAAATTCATCCTATGGTGAAAACCACTCCCTTGTGGCACCTTGTATAAGTACCGTGATGAAAATTTGACAATCAGGAATCATGCGTAGTTCTTCTACATATTTCATCCATTCCATTTTCTCTCTTTGATCTTGACAAGGTTGACCTATACATGAACATTTGGCTATTTTGCGAGTTGTCTTATGATGATCTTGCTTTCATACCTTCCATGTTTAGCCTTCATATCCATCTTCCTCTATTCATTTTTGCCTATCACTATCCTTTTCCTCTTTGGTCTTGATCTAATAAAAAAAGAAAGAAAGAGTAAAACATGATACTTTGAAACCTCTTGACATGTCTACTCCTTTGGACTACATCTTGTCCTTCTTTGGCATTATAATTTTGTGACTTATCCTATGCTAGCCTTTCATTGCTTGTCCAAATGTGCTTTACATGAAAATTTTCCCTAGCTTGGGTATTCTTGAGGAGTTTTCCCTTGAGGAATTCTTCCCTTCATTCTCCTTCATTCTCTTGTCTTCCATCTCTTCCACTAGCTTGCTAATCCCTCTTGTTCTCCACCTTGCTAGACATTGGGACTACATGATGTGATCTTTCTTGGGAGTTCGATGCCCATTCTATCTAGGGGCATCCTTTTTACATACTGAAGCGGTACTACCTATTGAGGTTGAAATCCCATCACTAAGAATTAGAATGCATGGTCTAGTAATTGATGATGACTACAGAGTGTCTAGGTTGCAAGAATTTGAATTACTAGATGAGCGTAGACAAGCAGCGTATGATCATCTCAGAGTATATTAGAAGAGAATGTCTAGAGGCTACAACAAGAAAGTTAGACACAGAATTTTAGGTTGGTGATCTAGTCTTGAGAGAGGATCCTAAAAATCAATCACATCGAGAATGCAAGGGGAAGTTTGAACCCAACTGGCTGGGTCCCTTTGTAATCACTGCTACTTTTGGCTCTGGTGCCTATCAACTCTCAATGACTGAAGAAGAACAACTCTAAGAACCAATCAACATTCTTCATCTGAAGAAATTCTATGCCTAAGGCATTTAGTCTATGGTAAAATATCCTGAAAAAATCTTAAAAATTGGAAAAAGTCTTGAAAAAAGGAACATCTTGGTGAAAACCTAGCAATAAGCGCCTTGATGATTCACAAAAAAAGTAAAAAATATCAAAAATATCAAAAAAATTGAAAAAATGAAAAATACAAAAAAATGAGAAAAAGAAAAAGTGCCTTGGTGAAAACCTGGAAACAGGCGCCTTGGTAGCAAAAATAGAATCTCTGCCAAGATGGTGAAAACCCAAAAAATAGGCACCGCTTGTTTCAAAATGCTCCATCTATCAGTGCAATCTTGGTCTTTCCCATCTTTTAGTCTTTCTTTAGTTTGTACATATCTCCTGATTTGTTTCTACGTTCCTATTTTCAATAAGTCGATCTATACACCAATTAGCTCAAGCATTTGTATCCTATCAATGTTCAAACTTGGGGGCAATCAAAGTCATATCCTATGGCCTCCAATGTACCTTAGAAGTATCGTATCCAGTTAGAGTCCTTTGAAGCTTCATCCAAGTCAATCAGTCAGTCTCCTCTCCAGAAAGGATTTTGCATCTATAACAACGCAATCAAACATCAACACAAACTAAAAACAATCTGTGCTTCATGCTTTTATCTCCTTGTATGCTTACTAATTCCCATTGAGATTTTTGCATATTATGTCCTTTTGAGCTCTTTGATGATGTCCTTTAGAGGATTTAGAGAGTGATGACTGGGGGGCATAATCTTTTCTTTGTCTTCTGCTTGTATGTGAAAATCTAACAACTTTGGAAATTCTAGATTGAAATTGTGTCCGACTGTAAGAGCCTCTATCTCGAATTGGATGGCCATGCGTACCTCGACCATTGATACTTGGAAAATTCAAGGGAGTTTGGTCTAACTATTGTCTTTTTGAGTGAGTTCTTTCTCCTATTGTGAAACACAATCTTACCTAAAGATGTGAACAATAAAGGGTCACTACAGGTAATTCACATTGGATTTTGAATGATCTCTTGACTGCTTGATGTGTTTGTACACAAGGTGTATTCTGGTCATCACGACGTTTATGTTTTGATGCTTATACAAATTGCTATATCAAAATGGAAATGATATTCAGGTCATCCTGGCGTTTGTGCCTTGGTGCTTATATCTAATCCGACATTTTGAAAACCAAATCAATATTCATATATCCATGGTTTCCTAATCAGTGGGTGTTATATTGATTCCTGCATATACAAATTGATATTCATATGTCTATGGTTTCATAATTAGTGGGAATTCTATTGATTTATCTGGTTACCTAAAAATTCAATGATGAAAATGACTGACACATGATCAGTGACTAGGTCCTAGGTCTTAGGTTACATTTCATTTTGCATGTTTGCATGTTTGCATGATCTCATAATGGTTGGATAAACTTCAATGCTTAAATGATTCTTTAATCACATCTTCAAATCTAACAAGAGCTGAATCTTACATAAAGGTTCATCCAACGAAACAACAAGTAGAATCTTTTTTCGAGATCAAAATCAAAATCTGAGATCATTCATATTATTAACTGCTTGCATATTCAACCTTCAATCATCATAGAAATCCAGTATTCAACTTAACTGATTATCTTACGTCAAACTATCAAAATTTTAACTTGGTCAACTATGGTCAACTCATGGTCAAACCTAGTCAAACTTGGTCTTCAGGACCTCTTAACGATGTAGAATGCATTCTCAACCATGTTTAATCATTCAAAGTCTGTAATCTAAATCTAGAAATTATATCTTTCCTCAGTAATCGAGACAACAACGACGTCTAGTTGTTGATTCATCAAAAGACCTCATCGCTTGGGGCAAATCAATCATCACTTGGGGCATATTAGATTCATCAAGATCCATATCAATCTAGTATTCTCTTAATCTTGTAAATTGTATCAGTTTTGTAACTATCGGTTCAATTGTGTTATTTCCTTGGTTCTTTGAAAACTGAAGGGTTCAGATGTGATACCAATGTGATTCAATATAAGGACAATTGGGTCTGGAATTGGTCACTCACTTCTTTGCAATCATAAGGTTTAGAATCAGGCATTTTGACAATTTTTCACAATCATTGGTTCATTTGCTGTTATAGTTAATATTATCTTTGGTCATTCAGGACCTATTATCTTCATATCAATTTCAATCAGTTTCTATTTCATATCAATATCAATTTCAAACATCAGTTTCAATATCATACACAGACTATCTTTTAACCACTGCGCTTCACACAACAATTCAAAGAGGGGCAAAATGTAATACCCCAAAAATGGGCTATAGGTTCATTAACCTCCTATATCAACATATTGAATGAAATCGACATCGAAGTCCTAACCTAAGGCACATCTGAACATCATCGAATCCTAATTGATTATCATAAATTCTGCATCAGGGAATATTCTTGGTAATATTCCTAATTATCCTAATTATCTTTAATTTAATGATTATTTGGCGATAAATCTTATTTATCCTAAAGTTTGATTAATTGAATATTCTCAATATTTAATTAATTAGATTTAATTCTGCCACTTAATTATTTAATTGAAGTTAATTCCAATTTTTCCTAAATTGTATTATTTAAAATTTGACAATAAATCAAAATTCCTATCATTAATTGATTAAATTATTATTTAATTAATTAAAGCAAGTTGTCATATTTAATAATACTATTTTTGAATAAAAGTTTGAAAAATAATTGATTAACCCATAAATCAATTGTTTTATTTTTCAAAATCAGTTAAGTTGGAAATAAATCACTTTATTATTAACTTAATTCATAAATAAATCATGCACAATCAAGAAAAGTAGACAAATATCAATTATCAATTAAAGCTAAACTCTATTTTGAGTTGAACTCTACTTTTGCATGTTTTTGTGAGTTAAATATCCTTTATTTAAAAATAACTCATAAATCAACCTGAGTTATTTGAGTGATTTATGGCTTTCTTTCATGCACCTCCAAAGCCCTATATTTCTATAAATTAAGGCTTTAGCTCTTCATTTGAGATCCATCCATCCACAGAATCCACAGATTTTGCATACTTACTCTAGCGAATCGACATCTGAAGAATCGAAGCTTCTTTGTGAATCAACAACTTCTGTGAGATCAATCTTGTCATTTTAGTTTCACAGTTAACATATCATTATTAGATTAATTGCATGCATATCAGTTTTTCATATCACTATTAGCATAGATTCATATCAAGTTTTCATTATCATAATTGCATAGAAAATACAAAATTATAGATTAATTACATCATTCCATATCTAGATTTTGCATTTAAATCCTTCATTTAAGTGTTGTCAAGGTCACTGATCTTGGTATAATCTTAGAATACATACTCGCATGTACTAGAAGGCAGTAAATCACCTGGTTAGTTTAGTTTTTCATTTATTGCACGATTTTGATTTTAGCTAACCTCTAATGTTTTACTAAAGTGTTGTGTCTACAGATCAGGTACAAAATTCACACACACAAGTCCCTGGTCTAACACAAAACTAAACAAGACTATGACTCTAGGGCCCCAAACTAGACCCTTCACACACACTCTAAGCTCATGGCTCTTATTTTAATTACAAGGATTCATATATAGAAGCAAAGCACACCAAAAATTTCAATTGTGGGAGCCCTTAGAAGGGTGCTCCTGCACCATACTCCCCCTCGGTATAAAATTAAGGCACTTTGGGAGTGATAAGAGCTAGATCAATACCTAGCCCTTTGAACCTACTCTCTTCAACCCAAGCGGCTTCAGACTCAGGTTAACCTACCCACTTCACCAAGTGTTCCATGTAAACTTAGTTTCTTGTTGATTTCTTCACTCTAGACTCCAAGATCTGCTCTGTTATGGGCTGCTTCATTTAAGGCATGGCATTCTTGTCTAGGTCCTATAGCACCTTGGTTTGACTCTCAGTCCACCCTGCTATTTCTCCTTTATTTATGACCAGGTCAACTACATTGAAGACCGGTGATATAGCTAGGTTTGATGGTAGATCTACTTTATATGAATTCTCACCATACTTGGCTAGAATTTTACAAGGCCCTACTCTCTTCATTTGCAGCGTGGTAGGCATACCCTTTTGCATTCTAGCTTTGCTCAAATGGACCATCACATAGTCACCCAGTTTGAACTAAACCTCTTTCCTTCTCTCATCCACTTTAGCTTTTAGTTTTTGAGTAGACTCTAGGATAGCTTTCTTGATCTGTTCTTGTACTTCCTTGATGGTTTGGGTGAAGTCCTCTGCTTGATCACTCTTCATCTCCATTGAACCTAGTTCTCTTAGTTCACACACCCCTCTAGGATGTCTACCATATACAACTTCAAAAGGACTCCTTCCTATGGTCCTATTAACACTATCATTGTAGGCATACTCAACTTGTGGAATGACTAGATCCCAAGTATGCCCATACTCCTTGGTTAGGCACCTCAGCAAATTGCCTAGTACCCTATTAATAACTTCAATTTGACCATCAATTTTTGGATGGTAAGCTGAGCTGAATGATAGGTTAGTTCCAAGCCTTTTCCATAAGGTTTTCCAAAAATGGCCCATGAACTTGCTATACCTGTCTAAAATAATGCCCAATGGGAGTCCATGAATCCCTACAATCTCCTTAAAGAAGAGATGTGCAATATAACTAGCATCATGAGTAGTTCTACAAGGAATGAAATGACTCATCTTAGAGAACCTGTCTACTACCACATATATGCTATCCATACCTATTTTTGTTTTAGGGAGTCCAACCACAAAGTCCATGCTCACACACTCCCAAGGCCTATTTGGAACTGGTAATGGTTGATAGAGTCTTGCATTTCTTGAGCCTCCTTTAGCTCTTTGACACACACCACATTGTTCCACATACTTCCTCACATCCCTTGGAAACCTAGGCCAATAGTAGTGCCTTTGTACTAGCTCCATAGTTTTATTGATGCCAAAATGTCCACTTAGGCTCCCATTATGCTTCTCCTATATCAGAGTTTCTCTCATGGATCCTCTAGGCACACATAACTGATTACCTTTAAACAAGAGGCCATTTTGAAGAGTGTAATCTGCATACTCACTATGGAAGTGATTCTAAAACTCATTACATACCTTATAGGCTGTGGAGAAGTCTTCATCCTCTTCATAGAGATCCTTGAAACTTCCTATCCCTATGATTTGCAATTGCACTTCTTGGATTGTCAATAACTTCCTGCTTAAAGCATTTGCCACTTTGTTGAGCTTCCCCTTCTTATGTTTGATGGTAAACATAAATAATTGGAGGTACTCCATCCATTTCAAATGTCTATTGCTAAGATTCTCTTGAGTTTTAATGTAACTCAAGGCTTGGTTATCTGTGAATGCCACAAATTCCTTTGGGAGTAAGTAATGTCTCCACTTCTTGAGGGACTAAACTAGTGCATACAACTCTAAATCATAGGCTGAATACCTCTTCTTTTCTTCATTGATTTTCTCGCTAAAAAATTCCACAGGCCTTCCCTCTTGACTCAATACACCCCCTACTACAAGACCACTTGCATCACACTCTAGTGTAAATGATTTGTCAAAAGTAGGTAAGAGTAGGATAGGTTTGGTGGCTACCTCTTGATTCAATAGTTGGAATAATTTATCAGCTTCCTCAATCCTCTTGAACTTATTTTAAGTCCTCCTTTGATGGTGTCAAGTACTAGTGCACATATACCACTAAAGTTCCTCACAAATTTCTTATAGAATTCTGCCAAGCCATGAAAACTCCTAACTTTAGTCCATGTTTTAGGGGTAGGCCAATTCAAGATTGCCTCCACTTTTCTTGGGTCCATCTTCAAGGTACCCTTGGATACCACAAATCCTAAGTAGACTAGCTCCTACTAAAAAAATTCACACTTCTCTAGGTTGAGTGCCAATTTCTCCTCATGTAACCTCTTCAAGACTAACCTCAAATTTTTTAGGTTCTCTTCTTTGGTTCTGCTATAGATGAGTATATCATCTAGATACACCACCACAAATCTGCCAGTGAAGTCCTTCAAGACCCCATTCATCAACCTCATGAAGGTGCTTGGGGCATTGGTAAGCCCAAATGGCATTACAAGCTATTCATACAACCCATCTGTGGTCTTAAAAGTTGTCATCCACTCATCACCCTCCTTAATCCTTATTTGATGATAACCAGTTCTAAGATCTAATTTTGTGAAGTACATAACACCCCTAAACAGTCCATCAAGTCTTCTATTCTAGGAATTGGGAATCTATACCTGATTTTAATCCTATTGATGGCCCTTGAATCAGTGCAAAGTCTCCACTTTCCTCCCTTCTTTGATGCTAGCACCACTAGGACTACACATGGGATGATGCTCTTCTTAATCAGTCCTTGATCTAATAACTCTTGCACTTGTCTTGCCACCTCCTTGTTTTGATCAGGTGTGAGCTTGTATGCTACTTTATTGGCCAGAGATGCATCAGGTACAAAATGTATCTGATGGCTTATAGCCCTTCTTGGAGGAAGTGTTGCAAGTGCTACATCACTTACTATGTCTTTGTATTCTTCTAACATTTTCTTTATCTCTTTAGGTGTCTCCATATGCAACTTGTTTTCCTCTTCCTTTGGCTTCACTACAATGGCACATCCCACTATTTCATCATCATGAAATAGGTGTAAGAACTCCTTGCCACTACTAAGAAAGATAGTAGGTGTCCTTGAGGCTCCTTCATCATTCTCTATCAAAGACTAAATTTTAAATGTTTTGCCATCCTTTTTGAAGGAAATGGAGTTCTCCTCTCCATCATAGATCACCTTCCTATCAAACTGCCAGGGTCTTCCTAATAGAAGATGGTAGACATCTATGGGTAGGACATCACAAAGGATCTTGTCCTTATACTCTCTAATGGAAAACTCCACCCAAGTCTATTTATTGACTAGCACACTCTGCTCTTGATTCAACCAAGTTACCTTGTATGGGTTTGTGTGGGGAATCTTTGTGAGTTTCAACTTCTTTGTTGCTTCATTTGATATGATGTTGTCAATTGATCCTAAATCAACTATCACCTTGCAGACCTTTCCTAAGATCTTGCACCTAACTCTAAATAGAGCTCTTCTTTTCTTGGGTTCTCCTTGAGTAGGATACCTAATCAATACTCTTCTAAACATTAAGTTTTCCCCCATCTCTGGTTCTAATTTTCTAACCTCACTGGTGCATGAGTTGGCTCCATCTTCTTGGGCATAGGCTACCCTCTTCTCACTGCTAGAGCTTGTAGGTTTATTAGGACACCTATAAGTAGGGTGTCCAAGTTGACCACATTGGTAACATTTCATTGTGGCAAAATAGGAGCTACTTCTTCCTGCACTCCTTCCTCTACTTGTCCCACCATGAGAGCCTCTTCCTCTACTGAAATTACCTCTTGTACTAGTCTCTACAATTTGTTCAAGGAGTCTATTCTCTCCTTGGCTTCTTGAATCACCTCCTCTGCCACTAGAACCTCCTCTTTGACCCCCTCTAGAGTCTCTACCTCTAACTCTATTTTTAGAGTTGGGTTCTTGCTTCCTTCTATGCTTTTCTTCTATCTCTTTGCAACATATGTTGACACCCAAGAACTATATTAGGAGTGAACAAATTCATCTCCTCTGCTATACTCCACTTCAACCCACCCAAGTAGCTTGACACCTTAATGCTCTCCTCTTCCATCACTTTGGATCTCAAACTCAACTTGTGAAACTCCTCTATATAGGTGGAAACATCCATCTCTTTTTGTTTGATGTTCAATATTCTTCTATGCTGCTAGATTTAAAAGTCTACAGGAAGGTAGGCTTCTCTTACCTTATTCACCATGTCTTTCCAATTAGCTATTGGATTATTTCCCTCTTTCTCCCTTTCTTCTTGGAGATAGTTCCACCAAGTTAGAGCTTGGCCTCTCAACCTTGATTTGGCCACTTTGATCTTTTGTGCTTTAGAGATCTCTTCACATTCAAAGTGATTCTCCATACCCTCGATCCATTGCATAACTAGTTCAGTATCCATTATACAAGTGAATCATGAAAAAGGGATGTCATGTATTTTATATAACCATGAATGAGTTGGATGAGGTTGAAACTAAGGAAAAGACTCTTGATCATCATATACTTTAGGAATTCACCGATGTCTTTCCTAGTGAGATTTTGGGTATGCCACCAAATCTTGACATAGATTTTTGCATTGATCTTGTTCCAGGAGCACAACCTATATCTAGAGCTCCTTATCAGATGACCAAAAAAGAGTTGAGAGAGCTTAAGCTCCAATTATAGGATATTTTGGCAAAGGGTAGTATTCGTCCAAGTGTTTTTCCATGGGGAGCACCTATACTCTTCATTAAGAAGAAATATGGATCTTAATGCTTGTGCATTGACTATAGACAGTTGAACAAGACAACGATCAAGAATAGGTACCCTTTTCTAAGGATTGATGATCTCTTTGATTAGATAAAAGAGGCCAAGGTATTCTCCAATATTGATCTCAAATAAGGATACCATTAGTTGTACATCTAGGATGCATATATTCACAAAACTGCATTCTGCACCCACTATGGACATTATGAGTTCACAGTAGTTTGTTTTAGTTTGACAAATGCTCCATTTATTTTCATGTGCCTAATGAATGAAGTATTGCATTCTTACCTTGATCATTTTTTTATCATCTTCTTGGATACTATATTGATATATCCTAAATTCATAGAGGAGCATGAAGAACATCTACGACCGGTTTTGCAGTGTCTTTGTGACTCACTTGTATTCTAATGTAGAAAAGTGTGACTTCTTTTAGTTTGAAGTTAAGTAATTGGGACATGTAATCATACGTAAGTTTATTTTAGTAGATTCTTCCAAGATTCATGCTATAGTAGATTGGCCAAACCCCACAAATGTATCTGAAGTTTGTAGTTTCATGGACTTGGTAGGATACTATGGCATGTTTGTTAAAGAATTCTCTAGGGTTGCATATCAAATTGCTTCTCTCCAAAGGAAATGGAAGAAGTATGTTTGGATATAGAAATATGAAGAGGCTTTCTAGAACCTCAATAAGTGTTTGACGAGTGCACCTATCCTAGTAATACCTGACCAAATGAGTGATTTCATGGTGTGTGTTGATGCTTCTTTGGAAGGTCTAGGATTAATCCTTATGTAGGAAGGATGTGTGATTACTTATGAATATCACAAAGTCAAGGATAAAAAATTGAACTATCCTACACATGATCTTTAGTTAGTAGGAATAGTTCATGCAAATTAGTCCGATGGAGACATTTTCTATTGGAATATTGATTTGAGATTCATAGTGATGATCGCAGCTTAGAGTATATCTTTACCAAGCCCAATCTAAATGCTAGGCAGAGGTGATCGATGGAGTTTCCTTGTGAGTGTGACTTTGAGGTCAAGTACATCTAGGATAAGAAGAATATGGTAGTTGATGCCTTGAGTCATAGGAGGCATGAGATATCAACTTTGACTCTTAGTGTAGGTTTGCAGAGTTGTGTACTCCAAGCACTTCTCACATATACTTGATACGGGGAAGTAAGAGCTGACATTGAGCTAGGGAGACCTTTGGAAGAAAGGTTTTCAGGTTATGTTTTGGATTCAAATAGTATTTTGCATTATGAGCCATATATATATTTACCTCCATCACATAATCCTCATACCTAGATTTTATTTGAGGCTCATTGTGCACCTTATTAGACACATCTAGGTGTCAAGAAGATGCATGCAAACCATCAAAAACTATATTACTAGTCTGGTATGAAACATGACATTGCTGATTTTGTGGCAAGATGTCTAGAGTGTCAAATGGTTAAGGAAGACCACTAGCATCTAGCAAGAATTTTATAGCCTAATCTTGTTCCATCATGGAAATGGGATATCATCTCGATGGATTTCATTATAGTTTTTCCTATGACTCCCTGCAGATATGATACCATCATGGTTACTATTGACCAGTTGATCAAAGTGGCACACTTTTGTCTTATGAGAGTATCCTATATATAGCTTTAGTAGTAGAGTCTTTATGCAGGATATTATGATATTACATAGTATTCTCCACATGATTATATCAGATAGGGATCTAGTATTCACTTTTGCATTTTGGACTTCTTTGCAGCATGATCTTGGAGCACAAATGAATTTTAGTTTGGCATAATGTCTCTTTTATATAATTTAAGAATCATTTTCTTGATTCAAGGAACGAAGAAAGAAACACCAATTAAAAGACTAGCTAGTAGGTGATTAAATGCTGGTGGGTTTCTCACCATTGATATTGGTTAAAAAATACGATGGATGTTAGAAAGGTGAACTAGTTTTTTGGGGAATACTTTGTCCATATGCATTATAGATGATGTTAATGATAGTCCATTGATGAAGGAAAAATATATAATGATTTAATAGAGTGAACACCCACACATTTTAAAGATATTATGACTTAAAAATTGGTAATTTAATTTTTTGGGGATCTACCTAGACTTGATGGTATGAACAAGAGACTCAAACACAACTATAGGAGATTATTGATAATACTATGTTTGTCATCAAATAATAGAATATGATTTCCTAGTAAACTTAGAGCTATTGCCTAACCAATGTTCCAATTATGCATTTGAGTTAGATTAAAATAGGTATCTTGTTATAAATTACCTTCAAAACATGCTAGATAGGATTGGTAATTCTTGTTATTATGCAGTAAATATACTCAAGTTCATTTTTTTTAAATGGCCCATTTCATATACAATGTACCTCACACTTTATCAAGGATAATAATCATACATTCTTCTTCATTCTAAAAGGTCATCATCCACTAATGAAAACTATTGTCTACCTTATTTGAAAACAAAATACTCTACCTAGTAGTACTAGATTTCTTTTTGTATTTCCCATTGAGCAATATTTTTAAGTAAACTAAAAAATAGACCTCTTCTATATTGTATCAAAATCTTTAGGGAGGTGATATAGACCACTCCATGTAATATAATATCCATTTATAAAACACATGACAAAGGAGATTTATTAAGTAAACTCACCTTCATACTTGTATCCACCAATTCATTGAACAATAGGTACCCATTTAAATCAAGAGGTAAAAGTAGTTTGGCACCATGCCCATTTAATTTGAGTATTATGAATTGGTTTAACTTCTGGCATGAAGAGTTAATATTTTCCACCTCCCATAATCAAATGGGATTTAGTTTGCAACTGTAACCATTCTTTTCAAACATTGGTTCAATAATCATAAATACTTATTGTAAACATCAATTTATTCAATTATGACTAGAGTTTTATTTAGGATTTTAATGAAAATTACATAGGTAACTTCACCCACCCTCAACCCCTAAATCATACATTAGATTTTGACAACTCTTTTGGTCATCTGTGTATGTAATTTAACTAATTATAGCTATTATTTTGACTTCTAGTTAATCAAAAAAAAATTTGTGAGATCCATTATGCATGCAATGGTCAAAAACATATTCCCTATTGCCCTATTCCCCATTGGCTTTCTACTTGACCAAAACTTTACATTATTGATCCAATAATTTTTCACAAGTTCCCCAATAATTGAGTCTTACTGGTACTAATAAAGTTGCATAACTAATCTAATTACTAACCTATCTTCCACAAAAGACAACTATTGGCCCACAAGATAAATTTTTAATGAGGTTTATATCAAGGAAATCTAATGAATGGTAGCTGGAACATGAGTGGTAACTAGTGCTCTTCTCCTAGGTTAGTATTTGAGGAAATTTCAATGTATGAGAGTAGTGTTAGCCACCTTTTAGGAACTAGGGGAGAGGACCTAGTAATCAAGAACCCTAACTTCACACCTCTCAAAATCTTATATGCAAATTTTAATTCACTTCCATTTTTTTTACAGAAGCTTATTTCAAAAATCACAAGCTTCTCAGATTTCAAGAACACATCACCAAATATGATGTCATATCAGCATGCTTTTTACCAAAGCGTACAAGTTAATCTAAAAAAAAAGTGAAACCAATGGCCATGCAAAAGAGAGACCCGTATTTGTGCAACTAATGTGGCATCACATGATTGGTTTGTTTTTAGAACTAAGGTCCATACATTTTCATTCAATTATAGGTAGTAATTATCACCAATAATAATTTAAAGTAACAACTATTGGTACAAAGTTGTCACAAAATGTCAAAGATAAATATTAAATCAATAACTACGACTACAACTATTAGAATGCAATCAAATACTAGATCCTCTAATCTCCATGCTTTAGTGTTTAGATAATTTGTTTTGAATTATGTAGTAGTGATTTCTTTATTTAGGATAATTTTATCAATTCATAAACATTTAATAACATATCATGATTTATTTATTTGATGTCCACAAGGGTTCCTAGGGCAGCTATTGGCCCACAATGTTATGTTACATATAGTGTTATGTGGATACATTTATCAAATAAATATTGTGTTAGCTATAATATTATGAAAAATTATACATTTTCTAATTTATCATTCCTTCTCCAACTGATTTTATCAATTTTATCAATGATATTATAACCCCAAAAGATATTCCATATAGGTCAATCTCAATGCTATATCATACCATGAATATGCAGTGCTTTTCTTTATTTGAGTAATGTAAATTGGATGAGGAGAAGGAACAAATTGTGGGCAAGTACAATTTCTAGGTACTTGAGACACCTCCATAGATTAGGATTCCTTGAACAAGAGGATTGTTCAAAACCAATGATATATGTTCCTTGTGGTATACTTCTTGAAAGATTGTAGTTTGATAGATTCGGTGAACCTAAATAGCTTAGAGATTCAAGCCCTTCAGAGACTTGTCCTGAAAGATGGTTTTTCAAAAGGTCTAATGAATCTAGTTTATACATTCTCCAAAAAAATTTAGAATGCTTCCATTCAAATTATTCATGGAAAGATTTATAAGCCTTAGCCCTTTCAAATTACCAAAATTAGAATAAACTTTTCTCTCCAATTCATTGTTTGAGAGATCTACAGATGTGAGAGTGGAAAGAATGAATTGGTAGTGTTGATCTATACCTTTCAAAGTCATATCCAGTCTATCTTGATATAATACCCCAGTAGAACCAGTGGATAATACAAAACTATTTTGGCTTTCAGAATTGAGCAATACAATTGTGTGTAGAATTGAGCCTGAGATATGATTGGAAGAAACGAGCAAGATTTGGAGATTCTTTTGATGATTACGTATACTTTGCCTTGCACACCACGCACCAAATTTAAACCCGTCTCCTACACTAATGCATCAAATTACATCCAAAACTCATAATTGATCCAAACATGATGTTCCTTGTGTTCACATACACAACTATTATTGAGATGGGATTCAATGTGGACGATGGGGTATTTGAAATTATGTATATTGCTCCAATTTTATCAACTATTACCATCAAATTAGCACACAAATATGGAGATGAGATTATAGTTCATGTTTGGAAGACTTTGCAAATTAAGTGTTTGTTAGAAATTCATGTTTGTGTTCACATGGGATAGAGTGTGTGAGGTAAATTAATAATTCACATAGTAATTATGTTTGTTAGTAATATTAAATTTTGTTAGGGAGTATGTTTGTTTGATTTGTTATAACAACTCTAATAATTAGTGAGTTATTTCTATATTGAAGGAATCCAAACTCCTATAAATATGTAATGTTTATTGGGTGAAATTAGAGAAGCATGATATTTTCTTGTATAATATTATTCAACTTCAATCTTTCTCTTTCCATATTTCTTATAGTATTTATCTTTCAAGAATAGAAACTCTATTGAAATAAACTTAATTTAAAGATCAAAGAAGGTTGAAGATGGAGAAAAGATAACCTCTAGTCTTTAAAGAAAAAAGAAAACACTGCATCCCATATAAGAAATCAACAATCCAAATGGAGAGAAAAGATGTTGGAAAGTTTACGAAGTCTTCTCTACAAGATATTGAGGTAGGTGCATCTAACATGGATGACACATTTTCTTGGTTTAAGGAATCATTATAAATACATTTTGATAATTGTACTAATAATATACTAAGAACTTAAAGGATAGCCCATCAACTTGAATGTGATGTATACAAAAATGAAATGTTAGTTGGAAATAGGATTAGAGATGGATCTAGTGATCAAAATATACAAAATATGGGAATGTTTGATCGTATTTCTAGAGCACAGTAGGTTGGTTCTCATCCTCCATCTGCAACTCTCTCAAAATTATATTTAAGCAATACATAACTTTTCATGATGGATCATGAGTCCACATAGTTGGTGATTGACCACTATGAGAGAGATTCTTCACTACTTAATGTGTGTGTGTGTGTGTATGTTGCAAAAATATATCGATAGGTTAAATTTTAGTTAATCAATTGAATTAGAGTGGGGTTGGTTATGTTCCGCATCATCAAGATTAGAATTAAAATATTATAATCCCAACTTCAATAATATCCTTAACTTAATAACTCCATTCATTAGAAATGCATAGAGATTCCCACTAGAATAGAAATATATAACCAATTGGATATCTTTGGCACGCATGACTAAATTAATATTTTATCTATTAAACTAAAGGAAGATACCAAAATTCAAACACAATCATATCATGGTTATGGGAGACTAACATTAGAGATTCATAAACATTACATAAGAATATAAGGTTAAGCATAAAGATGTGATTGTTAAGTTGTCCATTCAATCCTTGGATAAAATTATAAATGAATGGTAGCACATTTTTTTGGATAGAAATATAGAGTTATGGTGGAGTACAAATTCACATTTTGAACTACAATATGGCGATAGGACTGGTCCTAAAATTATGATACATGAAAATAAAGAAAGGAGAGAATGGAGTAGTAGTTAATTTCAATTGCATGTTCATTATAACCATAAGAAAGCTCCTACTTAATTTGAGATCAACTAAATTAATATTCCTAGTAATGTATTATGGCTCATTTGATGATAAAAATGGATATTCATTAATGATAAAAAAATTATAGACATTGTGGAGTGCATATATCAATATAATTAAAGAGTTAAAAACACCTGGGAAACACCCAAAACAAGAACATAAGTAAAAGAAAAAGAAAAAAAGTGTAAATTAAAGCCACTAGGTAGCTAAATCAAGTGACAATTATTGGTGGAGACATATCTTTTTCATCCCTAGGACTCCATACATTAATAGGTTCAACATTGATATCTAGGAGGGATCACCCTTCTTCTATAGAAACCTCCCTTTCATCCTTTTCCTCTTTTAGTTTTTCTTTATCTTGTAGTTTGATAATAGTGATTGCCATTTCTTCACACATGTACTATATATTTACACAATGTGTGTACAATTTATATGATGATATCAATACAATTGTTTACTTCTAATAAAATAGAGTGATCATGCTAAACTCAACATCGTCAAGGCCAACATCAGAGAGCTGATGCCCTGCACTGACTGAAGGGTCTATACGTTGTGCCTCTCCCTGTGCAACAATAGAGTGGTCAGTAGGTGGATCCTCACAAGCACTGCCACTATGGCCACGGTCTAGGTGAGAAGGATGGTTGAGCGTATCTGATAGTACCCACACAAGATCTAACCTCTGATATGGGGATATCATGCTCTGTTGCTATAAATGCATATGCATCCAATAGATCCTCAGCCAAACTAGTCAATGTGACATGTGTCAACTCTCCTGTAAGTCCCTCTAGGCTAGAAATTGAAGGGATGTCTACTGAACTGTACATGTCATGTGCGGTCCTACTAGAGGATGCTCCACCCAATGATTTGGAGTGTCATTGAGACATCAGGTATTGACCAACCTAATCCCTAGATATAGATGTGGCAGCTTCTGCAATGTCCTCCACACTATCAATTGCAACTCAAATTTGGGTGCTATGAATAACATCATTTGCAATAGGACCTAATGAAGGAGCTATAGTAGGTGTCCTCTGACCAACAATGGCCCAGTGTACTGGCCTCTGTTGATTAGCTCGACAGAAAGAATCTCTATCAGCAAGTATGTCACGCCCTTGTCCTAGATGTGCTGACAAATGATTGTAATTAATAGCCCTCCCTAAACAAACCATAACAAAAATCTACTGTGCAAAGTACAATAGAATATGGTCGTTATTCGGATAATGACCATGGGTAGCTAGAAATTGTGGGTATATCAATGTTGATATTGCAGAATCCTCACACTTGGTAACTTGATACCCCTTCACATAATTTTTGTCTGCATAAGATGGGAAAACTTCACTTTTTAGGGTCTCTTTAGGCACTAAAGCCTATACCTCCTTAAGAGAAAGACCAGAGCCAACCTCTTGTCTCTTCCTGTCAAGTATGGCCTCTATAATATTTGGGGCATAGGGAGTGGTACCATGAATGTCATCCCTAATGCTAATCAAGCTAGTAAGGATGGATTGACATGTGCTCTTATAGACACTAGAGCTAGATGGATTATTTATGGATTCTTGCAACCGTTCAATCTCTCTATTAGTGCGTGCAAATAGTTCTGCAGGGGGAATCAGTGCATCTACCATGTGATGTGCAATAATATGTCTGATAGATCTAGAATATGTATGTACTTGAAAGATTTTATTTATTGTCAAATAAAGTCTACATATATGTATGTTTTCCTAATTTAATTAAAAATAAAATTAATGTATGCACATTTCGCTACATTATTTGAAAGTAAAATCAATTACATAAATTAAATTTAAATGTAAATAAACATGTACTATACATATGTATGTACACACATACATATAGGTGCATATATATACATGTACACATACACATGCACATATATATATACACATGTACACATGTATGTTTGACATGTATACATGTCATATATATATATGTGTGTGTGTCTGTGTGTGTATACATATATATATATACATATACATATACATATACATATATATACATGTATACATGCATGTATATACATGTATATATGCATGCATACATACATACATGTACATGTACATATATGTACATGTACATGTATGTATGTATGCATGCATATATACATGTATATACATGTACATACACATGTATACATATATATGTACATGTACACATGTATACATGCATATATACATATATACATGCATGTACATACATGTATACACATGTATGTACATGCATCTATAGATGTATATATGCATGTATACACATGTATACATGCATATATACATGTATACATGCATATATGCATATATACACATGTACATACATATACATACACATGTATATAGACTAAATCTATGTACCAAAAACTTGAAATAATGAAAAATCTATATATATACATGTGTATACATGTATATATATACATGTATACATGCATACATGCACATGTATATAAGTATATATACATGTATACACATGTATACATGCATATATACATGTATACATGCATATATACATGTATACATGCATATATACATGTATACATGCATATATACATGTATACATGCATATATACATGTATATATGCATATATACACATGTACATACATATACATACACATGTATATATACTAAATCTATGTACCAAAAACTTGAAATAATGAAAAATCTATATATATACATGTGTATACATGTATATATATACATGTATACATGCATACATGCACATGTATATATGTATATATACATGTATATATGTATATATACATGTATATATGTATATATACATGTATATATGTATATATGCATGTACATATACATATATATACATGTACATATACATATATACACATGTATATATACATATATACATGCATATATATACAAGTACATATATACATACATATATGTACATGTACATATATACTAATTTATTTATATATCAAAAACTTCAAATAATGAAAAATCTATATATAATATATACATGTGCATATATACATGTATATATGCATGTATATATGCATATATACATGTCTATATATATATATATATACACACACAAGTATACATGCATATATATATATATATATATGTATATATGCATATATACACATGTATACATGCATATATACATGTATACATGTGTATATATGCATATATACTGAATAATGTTAAAATGGAGCCTTAATAATGCACCTAACATTCAACACTATTCATTTGTATGTATCTTGAATTGGAATAGCATAAGTAAAGTAAACTTGGAAATACTTGAAAATTAATTAGGTTAAGATACATACCCCATCATGGAATAGATTTAGAAATACCTATTTTGTGAAGCCTCTGCAGAGTTTCAAAAGATTCTGCAACCAGATCTGGGACTAGGAAACTGTAATGGAGAAAACATAGAAAACTTTCGTCTTTCCAGCAGCAGGTAGTCTTTGACCCTAATAAAAGGTCAAAGGCTACATTTTTATTTTGACGGTTGATCTTGGAAGTTTGTTGAAAAGGGTACTCAGATCTGTCTTCTAATTATCGAAACAACGACCATAGATATCTAAAAAATGGTGTTTTTAGGGTGGCTACATAGGGTTTTGCCTTAGTCAAACCCCCATTTTGGTGATCTCCACCTCCACGAATAGCCGATTGAAATAGAATGTGTGTGTATGTATTGAAAGTGTAATGTCAAGATCTAATCTTCTAGATCAAAACCCTAGCATGAATATGTATGAGACAACAATGCATAGATTTGAATGAGATAGAAAAGTATACCAAGCCCCCAAGGCTAAAGTACTCCTACCAAACTGAAAATCTGTAATTGCTACCCCATGATTATATCTTTGAATGCTTGAAAGTTGGTAATGGTGGATCAAGGAAAAAGGGATCTCTCTTGCTCCAAGTATATGTTCACAATGGTGTGTACACAAAGATGCTTGATGTCAATAATGGCTTGATCTTCTATATCATCCTCTTGCAATCTTGCATCTTCACTTCACCATTCCTTTCTTGCTTGAATCTCCTTGTTCATGAAATTGTCTCCTTGAGAGCCCTTGATCATGAAATTACTTGGTGTTGTTGTGTGAAAATGAATGCAAATGAGAGTCTTTATATAGAGGTTTCAAGGTGAGGCTCCTAGAGCAATGTGAGGACCCATAATTTAAATTTTACCTCAAATTATGGTCCAATCATAATAACAAGCTAAGGAGGGAAAATAATTAAATGAATTTTTAATTAAAACCTTTTCACACTCGGATCCGAGGGCCTGACATTGATTTCGAGGTCCCCCAGGGCCAAATTTGAAAAAGGGGCACAAATTTTGGAGGAGGTCAAAGATGACCTCGTCTCTAACCTAGGTCAAGGATGAGCTTGACTCTACCTAGGTCAGAGATGACCTTGACTCTAACCTAGGTCATGGTCTAGGTCGTCTTAGAACTAGAGATCCAGATCCTTCCAAAATCAGGGACAAGAGGTCCTAGGGATGCCCGAAGACCTAGAAATGATGCCAGAATGGGATAGAGTGTCAGGGAGAAGCACAAAATCCTATGATGATTGAGATGAAGGCCAGAAGGACCTATTTATAAATCCTACCTAGAAGATACAACCATGGAAGAGGGAAATTAAGGAGAATCATCCGGATCCTAACCCTAATTTCACCTAAAGTAAAGGACTCAAGTGCAAAATGCATCCTAAATGCAAGTCTATCATGATAAAAGTACTAAAAGAGGGTGCTAAATCTATCAAGATGGAAGTTATTCCATTTTAAGATGATACATTTAGCCCCCACTTTAGCTCAGATATGACACTACATGAATATGCAAGCTAAAGTAAGAAAACATCATATTAAATAAAAAGGATATAGCGAAGTCCTCGATGTAAAGATCCGGCAGAAAACTGTTAGAACCTGCAACACACAAGGTTAATGAAAATACATGAATCACCTAGGGCTTACTATATGACAATTTGAGAAGTGCATAGAGCCCCTTATGCCCCCTTGTTTTGGCTTTCTACTTCGGAAGGGTGAAATAGGGTGATAAGAAAAAATCTATATATTGGATATGCAGTGTGTTGAAAATCTCATTCCTAAACCTATTAGGAGGATTCCTAACCTTCCTAAAATATTTCAAGGAGTTTGGTAATTGAATCATGATTCTAATGCCACTGACGGTACTAAAAATAGAGCTACTGAGCTCAAGTTATGATTAAAAGAGTGGATGTTTGTCTAAATGCATAAGAATGGAAATCCGAGTTTACCATGAGTAAACCCTAAAAGAAACCCTAATTTGAAATTATAAAATAAGGAAAAGAGAGAAATAATTACTCAGTCTTACCATTTGCAAATTTTAAATGAGGAAGCAAGATGTCGAAGAGAGAGGAACTTCGAGCCACACACCTAGAGCTTCTGAGACATAGCCTAGCTACTAGATGATCACTACCTGAGGTGAGTTTGCTGTTGTATGCTTTTGTACTATCCAAATTCCTATTTTTTAGAGTCAAGGTCAACTTTACCCTTCTTAGGTTGACCCTGACCCATCTAGGTCAACATTGACCCATCTAGGTCAACTTTGACCCATGAAAGTCGACATTGACTAGAGGTTTTTTGTCTATTTCTGGGATGAGGTTGACCATGACCCAAAAAGGTTGACCCTAACCCAAAAAAGTTGAAATTGACCTAGTAAGGTCATCCTTGACCTAACTAAGATCGAATTTGACCTAGTTTAGCTAGATTTACATATTTGATGATGTAGATGACTAATATGATATCTGTTTGTGCTTGCAGGACTTGATCTATTTTCGAGATCATCCCTTTGGAGAGTTGCTAGTCATGGTCAAAGAGAGACTGTCTGAGCTTGATGATGAGGAGATGTAGTTACTAAAGGATGTGGGACTATATTGGGTATCAGTCCTTCCATAGATCAGACTACACTGAGCCATGCTATCAGCTCTGATAGAGAGGTGGGATGAGGATACATGCTCCTTCCATCTTCCCTCTGGTGAGATCATAGTGGCATTAGAGGATGTCTATAGGATCATGTGGCTTCTAGTCTAAGGTAAGATTGTCAGACCTAGAGCATAGCATGCTTGTGAGGAGATTTGTGTAGACATAGATTATTGTATAGGTTAGATGCCACAGATGTGGACCAGGTTAGATCAAGTCCTATTATCATCCATACTATCAGGCCCTACACCTTTAGTACAGAAGATGATGCTTTGCATAGTATCCTTGATTGTGTTACCCAACTCGAAGGGTACTATATTTTGTTCACCTCTTACACATCACATAAACAAGATGGAGAGAGAGAGAGAGGACCACAATCTCATGGGGTTGCAACATGCTAGCTTAGCTATACCATGAGCTAGGTCAGCTAGTGAGGTATCAGAGGGAGAGTTTGTCTATATGCATGCTCTTGTAGATTTAGTTGTTCAAGCATTTCACATGTATACATCCATAGGGAGTTCCAATGATGGTAGATGTGAGTACAGTGAGAGTCTTTGCATATCCTCTAAGAGATGTTTGGCAGTTTGGAGATATTCTCTATCGGAGAGTACATCTAGACCACATTTTGAGCACTGCTGTGATATGGAGACCCTACTACCGGATGATAGAGTGGCATGATACATAATTCTAGATGAGACATTCACAGTAGCATAAGCTGCTAGAGGGTCATCAGATTCATATAGTGATGCCCTACTATTATGATCAGGTGATGAGGTAGTTCAACCTATTACAGGGAGTCCCTAGAGTAGTACCTCACTATGTGCATCCAATGAGGTACTATCAGAGACCCAGTGCTATGCACTGACCATCGATAGAAGACATAGAGGATAGCGATGCAGATGAGACAAAGGACATAGAGGTACCATCATATGTGACCTATTCAGGTGTGAGCCAGGATTACATTAGGTACTAGAGTCTGCAGAGGATCTATCCTATCTTTCCTAAGGATTATACCACAGGTGATCTAGGTTCTACAGAGAGGACACACTAGGATAGTGGTTCAACAGAGGAGGATGAGGATATCAGAGATGAGGAGGAGCACATCTCTGAGGGGGATCCCATGGAGGAGGAGAGAGCAGAGAGAGCTGAGGAGATGCCCCCAACTAGTGATACTAGTGCAGATATACCCATTACTCACTCATCACCACTGAGATCAAAATGGCCCCCACGACCCCACATAGAGACACCACCACTGAGACCTAGATATAGAAAACATGGAGAGAGTACTCACTCCATGCCCCCACCATCTAGACACTTTAGTGAGGTCCAGGAGGGAGACCTAGGTGTGAAATATGAAATTTGATTGAATATGTGATTTGATTTGAGATAAAAAAGACACTAGACTGTAAATGTTTTCATTCTATAGCTAGCATCGCAGAGTGTAGGAGCTTTGTATCCAAGATTCTCAAGGATAAAATAATATCCTACCGACTACCAACCGATGAGTGAGATTCTTCCATTGGTCATAGAGATCCCAACAAGCATGCCGACATCTTTGCATGCATCCAATGAGAGCTGAGATTTTGCAGAGAAAGAGACGAGAAGCTGATAGCTGAGCTACAGAGTTCCCAAGGATGTTCACATAGTATGAGCATATCTTGGAGCCACACACAAACACACAAATCTTCATCTTCCCACCATAGGGTAGAGAGATCCGGGAGCCATCAGCAATCAAAGTGTAGTGATAAACATAGTGATAGATAGGGCCATTGGACACATATGTATCAGAACTTAAAAAAAACTCTTTTTGATGAATGAAAAAATTTCTCTACTAATTAATTCTATATTTGATTACTATGCTTTCATCAATATAAAACTTAATAGAAAGAAAGAAAAGTGCATAAATATATTCAATATGTAATTTTTCTAGAACTACATAACCTATAAAATAAACTTTATAAGGAATACATAAATGCACAAGGAACCAATGAAATTAAGGATAATAACATTTAAGATGCATAATATTAATGGGTTTCTTAAAAGAAACACCATCCATATCAGCAAGTTTATAAGCACCCGAACCAAAGTCTTCAATAACAACAAAAGGTCCAAGCCAATTAGGGCTAAATTTTCCTTTTTCGCCTAGTAAAGCATTCACATTCCATTGATTCTCATAAAGGAATAAATCACCAACCCTAAATGTTAGTTCAATTACCTTATGATTGTATTATTTCTGAAGAGATTTATGATAAGCTTTTATATGTTCTAATGCATGTATTCATTGTTCATCCAACATTTCTAGCTCTTGTAAACGTTGTTCACAAAAAGTATCTTTATCAATTATCCGATGAAATGAAACACATAGAGAGGGTATTTCCAGTTCCAAAGGCATAATAGTGTCAGTAGCATAGACAAGGTTGTAAGGAGAAGTACCCGTGGCAGTACGAACACTAGTCTTATAGGCCCATAAAGCATAAGTCAACTGAGTATGCCAGTCTTTCGCATGCTTACTAACTATTTTTCTCAAAACTTGTTCAATGATTTTATTTGATGATTTAGCTTGTCCATTAGATTGAGGATAATAAGGAGTTGAAAATATATGTTGAATTCTATATTTCTCCAAGAATTTTATGACTTCTTTATTCTTAAAAGAGGTTCCATTATCCGAAATTATAATCGAAGGAATACAAAATCTTGTTATGATATTATTAAGGATAAAATCACAAATAACATCTGCCATTTTTGAATGAAGAGGGACAGCTTCAACCCACTTCGTGAAGTAATCCGTAGCAGTCAAAATGTAAGTATGTCCTTGAAAAGAAGTCGATGAGATTTTTCTAATAAGGTCAAAACCCCAAACACTAAAAGGCCATGGAGAAACCTGATTATGAAGCTCACAAGCAGGAGCATGAATCAAATTACTATGTTGTTGACATTGAGGGCATTTCTTAACAAACATGAAAGAATCTTATTCCATTGTTTGCCAATAATATCCCATTTGAAGCAATTTATTAACTAGGGATTTTCCACCAAAATGTCCCCCACAAGAACCAGAATGAGCTTCTAACAAAGCTACAGAGATTTCATTTCTATTGAGACATCTTAATAATAATCCTTCATAAGAGTGTTTGTAAAGCGTATCTCCTAAAATGATGTAACGTGCTGCAAGCTTCCTAATACGATTACCCATGTTCCTTGTTGCTGATTCAGGAAAAGTACCATCCTTCAAAAAATGAAATATATGTGAATACCATTCATCCAAATGCAAATTGAAACAATCAGAGGTAATCTTGTCAGAAATTTCAAGGCTTTTATGAGTTTGTATAGTAAATTGAAAGTTTTTTGCATTATTCTCAAGACAAACCAAAGAAGTTGTACTTGCCATGGCATCTGCATGTTGATTATCCTTTCTAGCTAAAGTTTGAATCGTATAAGAGGAGAATTGTGAAAGCACATCAAGATCTAAATCTCTATATTGTGTCATTTTATCATTCTTAGTTTGATATCCTCCTTTAATCTGTTTAACAATCAATTGAGAATCTCCATATATTTGTAAATTTTTGATGTTAAGGGATGAAGCTGCTTGTAGACCAGCTATAAGAGCTTGTTATTAGTACAAGAAAAAGTTAATTTATATGATAAAGGGATGGGATTTTTTGTAGGGAAATCAAGATGATACCCACACCAGAACCTATTTTACACTTAGACCCATCAAAATATAATTCCCAAATGTCATCTTGTTGAATAGCTAGAATATTATCATCAGGAAATTCTATTGAAGTAGAACATGTATCTGAGTGAGGACAAGGAGCTTCAGCTAGATAATATGTTAATTCTTGTCCCTTAATAGGTTTTTAAGAAATAAAATTAAGATCAAACTCTATAAGAAACATCACCCATTTTACCAACCAACCAGAGAGATCAGTTTGTGAGAAAAGATGTTTTAAAGGATCAGATTTGACAATCACATTAACCTCAACATTTATAAGATAATGTCTAAGTTTCTGACACACATAAAATACAAATATACATTGTCTTTCTAAATATGTGTATCTTATTTCATAATCAAGTAAAGTCCAACTAATGTAATATACAGGTCTTTCCTTACCATCATCATCAATTTAAGCCAACAACGCACTCACAACCTGCAGAGTCAATGAACTGTATAAATGGAATGGTTTATCAAAATTAGCAGGTTGTAAGATAGGAGGATTTGAAAGATACTTCTTAAATTTCTCAAAAGTTTGTTTACACTCGTCATTCCAAGAGAAAGTGGTATCCTTTCTAAGCAAGGAAGTAAAAGGGATAGTTCGATCCACCAATTTAGAAATAAAGTGATGAATAGCTTGTATTTTTCCTTTGTAAACTCTGTAACTGAGAAATATTCTTAGGAGGAGGCATATTAACAATAGCTTCAATATTTTTAGTATCTACTTCTATGCATCGCTTAGAGATTATAAATCCTAATAATTTATTGGAATCAACTCCAAAGACACATTTCTTAGGATTCAATCTCATATTGTAACTTCTAATTCTTTCAAATATCTGTCATAAAATAGTAACATGATCTTCTCTCTATATAGATTTTGCTAAGATATCATCCACATAATCTTCAAGGATCTTATGAATATAGTCATGAAAAATCAGAGTCATAGCTCGTTGATAAGTCGCTCCTGCATTTTTTAATCCAAAAGGCATCATGACCCAATAGAAGGTTCCCCAAGGTGTTATAAATGCAATCTTAAATTGATCTTCAGTCGGGATAAAAATTTAATTATATCCCAAAAAACTATCCATAAAAGATAACAAGGCATGACCCGTTGTTGAATCCACAATCATATTGATATTAGGTAATCGGAAATCATCTTTCAAGGATGCCTTATTTAAATCTCTAAAATCAGTACACATTCTTATCTTATTTTCTCCTTTTGATAAAGGAACAATGTTTGAAATCCAATCTGAGTAATCAATAGAACAAATAAATCCAAAATCCAATAATTTTTCAATTTCACCTTTGACTAATAAAGCAATTCGTGGATTCATCTTTCAAATTTTCTGTTTCACAGGTTTCATATTTGGTTTTAAAATGATGTTATGAGTAACAATACCTGGCATATATAAATATGTCCAAGAAAAGATATCCTTAAATTCAAGCAAAGGGGAAACCAACTGATCACGTTCATCCCGATTCAAACATTTCCCAATTTTTATCAACCTTTTAGAGTTGTTTTCATTCATTTGAATATCAATAGTTTCAGTAATTAACAAATCACTTCTTATCAAAGGATCCATCGGTAAAGGAAGAGTATCCTATTCATCATGTTCTCCAAAATAAGCATAAGTTTTTAAACAATAAGGATTTCCTCTTTTGTGATGAAACTTAGGTAAATCTTCATAAACCCCTAAAAATTCCATGAAGGCTTCATCTTTAGGAAAAATATCCAAAGAAGGTTTTTTTATTAAGGTCAATAAGCAATGGGTTAACCAACTTCAATTATCCACTACAAATATGATTAACATTAAGAGGAAAAGCCAATGGTTATTGATAAGGATTGAATCCTAATCCATATGTATGATCATAAACTTCATTATCCAAAGGTACTTGTATACCTTGTTCATATTTACCACATCCTTTCCCATTAAATCTTGATTTTTTAAGAAAATGATAACTAGGACCATATCAATCAATCATATCAGAAGGAGTCCAAGGAGTGGCATATGTCACAATATCATAAAAATTAGGTTTTATGGTTTCAATCATTTCATTAATCGAAGCGGCAATAAAATTACTTTTTAGTTCTTCAGAAAGCGGAGGAGCAAAAACTTTTTTATCAAATTCATTTTGTTGCTTCATGAATTCCAAATCAAAGACCTTGTATTCTCCAATAAAAGTAGGATTAAAATCCAATGTCCCCCAATCATCCTCAGTCAAAGAAGAAGATGGAGCTTCTTGTTGTTGAATCTCAGGTTGTTTCATCTCAAATTGTTGTATCTCTGGTTATTTTTCAATCTCTTTACTAGGTTGAAAAGTCTCAGAGTTCTTGGCACATTCTTCATTTAAGCAAGGATTCAGGGCATCATCCACATGTAATGTATACATTAAGTTGTTATAGATTAACCTAACCTTGCGATGAAGATTAGAAGGAACTGCATACATAGTACGTAACCATGGTCTTCCTAAAAGAAGGTTATAATTGAGAGGTCGAGGCATAACATGAATAGGAGTATTTAGGATAACCGGACCAACTTTAACAAGTAATGTAATAATGCCCAAAGTTTTCTTCACAATATTGTCAAATCCACGTATAGGAACATTATCAGGTTGAATAGTAGTAAGATGAACCTTAATTCCCTTGAGCATATCCATGCTACAAACATTAAGCCCAGATCCATTATCAATTAAGGTTCTTCAAATGATACTATGATTAATAGAGACAACAACCATAAGAGCATCATATTGATTCTACACCTCTAGGGAAGGTAAATCATTATTAGAAAGCACAATAGGAGGTACAGAAGGCATAGTATGCATACAATCCAAAATTAAATGAATGTTCTCTTGATTAGGAGGCAAAGTAGGAAGAGTAGATAAAGCTTTTTGCAATGCCTCATGATATGTTGGGAAGTTTGGAGTAATTCCCATAAAGATATCTTAGTAGGAGTAGCATGTAATTGGTCAACTAAGTTATACTCCTTCAAGGTAGATGGAAACCTAGGTGCTTGAGGAAGCATAGGTTGAGAAGGCGGTAAAGAAACTGGAACAGTAGGTTGAGGGTTATTCTATGTGTGATAAGCATGTGAAACGGAATCAACGTTATTGAAGAAATCCAAAGGATCTCTAGGTTTACCCTTAATTTTTATATGAGGACATCCTTTTACCATCATCAAAGGTGTAGGATATATCATTTTAGGTTTATCAATATTGCAAATAGTGGGATGTGAAGGTAACCATGCACACACCCTATGGTAAAGGTCAATTGGAGAGGTTGTGGAGGAGGGTGAAATAGGAATAGGATCCATGGAGATCTTATGTGAACCATTTTCATCCTCACTACCATGTACCTCATTAGGGAATCTATCCTCTTGTACAATAAAAGCCTCATCAAAGTACTCAAAACAAGAATCATACATGTTGAATACAAAGAAATACTAAAAGCATGAAAAAGTAAATATTTTTGTATTTTTAAAGGGATTTTGCAAATTTTTTGTATTTTTTTAAAAATATAAGCATGCCAAATTTAAATCTAACAACAAAAAGAAAGAGTTGTCATAAATGGGTTCACCAAAATGAATAATGTTAAAATGGAGCCTTAATAATGCACCTAACATTCAACATTATTCATTTGTATGTATCTTGAATTGGAGTAGCATAAGTAAAGTAAATTTGGAAATACTTGAAAATTACTTAGGTTAAGATACATACATCATCATGGAATAGATTTAGAAATACCTATTTTCTGAAGCTTGTGTAGAGTTTTGAAAGATTCTACAACCAGATCTGGGACCAGGAAACTATAATGGAGAAAACCCAGAAAAATTTCATCTTTCCAGCAGCAGGTAGTCTTTGACCCTGATAAAAGGTCAAAGACTACATTTTTATTTTGAAGATCAACTTTGATTTTGTTAGCATATCTCAGAAGTTTTCCAAAAAGGGTACTCAGATCTGTCCTCCAATTATCAAAACAACAACCATAGATATTTGAAAAATGGTGTTTTTGGGGTGGCTATATAGGGTTTTGCCTTAGTCAAACCCCCGTTTTCGTGATCTCCACCTCCATGTATAGCCAATTGAAATAGAATGTGTGTGTGTATGTATTGAAAGTGTAATGCCAAGATCTAATCTAGATCAAAACCCTAGCATGAATATGTATGAGACAACAATGCATAGATTTGAATGAGATAGAAAAGCATACCAAGCCCCCAAGGCTAAAGTACTCCTACCAAACTCATAATCCATAATTGCTACCCCATGATTGTATCTTTGAATGCTTGAAAGTTGGTAATGATGGATCAAGGAAGAAAGGATCTCTCTTGCTCCTAGTATATGTTCACAATGGTGTGTGCACAAAGATGTTTGATGTCAACAATGGCTTGATCTTCTATATCATCCTCTTGAAATCTTGCATCTTCACTTCACCATTCCTTGCTTGCTTAAATCTCCTTGTTCATGAAATTGTCTCCTTGAGAGCACTTGATCATGAAATTACTTGGTGTTGCTGTGTGAAAATGAATGCAAATGAGAGTCTTTATATAGAGGATTCAAGGTGAGGCTCCTAGAGCAATGTGAGGACCCATAATTTAAATTTCTCCTTGAATTATGGTCCAATCACAATTACCAACTAAGGAGGGAAAATAATTAAATGAATTTTGAATTAAAACCTTTTCGTACTTGGATCCGAGGGCCTGACATTGATTTCAGGGCTCGTCGGGGCCAAATTTTAAAAAGGGGCACAAATTCCGAAGGAGGTCAAAGACAACCTCATCTCTGACCTAGGTTAGGGATGAGCTCGACTCTGACCTAGGTCAGAGATGACCTTGACTCTGACCTAGGTCAGGGTCTAGGTTGTCTTCGATCCAGAGATCCAGATCCTTCCAAAATCAGGGACAGGAGGTCTCGAGGATGCTCAGAGACCTAGAAATGATGCTAGAATGGGACAGAGTGTCAGGGAGAGGCACAAAATCCTATGATGATTGAGATGAAGGCTAGGAGGACCTATTTCTAAATCCTACCTAGAAGATGGAGCCATGGAAGAGGGAAATTAAGGAGAATCCTCAGGATCCTAACCCTAATTTCACCTAAAGTAAAGGAATCAAGTGCAAAATGCATCCTAAATGCAAGTCTATCATGACAAAAGTTCAAAAAGAGGGTGCTAAACCTATCAAGATGGAAGTGGTTCCATTTTAAGATGATACATATACATACATATATACATGTACATATGCATATATACACATGTATATATGCATATATACTAAATGCATACATAAAAAACTTCAAATAATAAAAAATGAAATACGAAAAACCTGAAAATGACGTTTGCAAATTTGGAAGCCTTGGGTCCATGAGTTTCTCTATCACCAAAAGTGATAGTGAAAGTCACTTTCGGCGATTTTATTTATTCCAAGTTAAACCTAATTTGTGACTTTCGATCGAAAGTCACATACTAAGGACTTTCAATTGAAAGTCCTATATTTACTTTCGATAGAAAGTGACTTAAGACTTTCGATCGAAAGTCACTTGTCTAAGGACTTTCAATCGTAAGTTTTGTACTTATGATCAAAAGTATGTCATAGTTTCTATCAAAAGTGAATAAGGATTTTTGGGCCGAATTCACTTTTTAGGCCGAATTTGTTCCTCTAAAAATGTGTAACCCACTATTGTGGGTTCACCCACCATGGGGCTATCACTGCGAATTGAGATGCATGTGACTCTATCATGGCGAAAGGGTCTCATAACATCATCAGAAACCACCCTCTATCAAATCAACCATGTAAATTAAAAATGAGTACGCACAACTGACAAGTATACATGTATGCATAAACAAACTAAATTAATTAATTACCTTCCCCTTATCAATGCCTGATGCCTAAACCCTCTCACATTTCCCCCTAGTGGCAACTGCAGACACCTACATCAATATGTAATAAGATGATCGTAAAAATTAGAAAACACATGTACATATACTGTTATAATAAAAGGAAACTAATGAGTACATTAAAACATATGTATCGTGGAAGTGTCAAGGCCAAATGATATGGCCAAACGTGTGGAACTCTCCACCTGTGCCATCTCCTCCTCTGTCATCAACTGAACATAAATGAAACACATAAAAAAACATAAGTGGGAAATCATTATAAGAAAATTTTACTAAAAATATGAATGTTTAAAATTAAATATAATGTAAAAAGTGAAATGTTTACCCTTACCATAACAGTAGGAGTCCATGGCTCTCTATGCCCCTAATGCGCATCTTCACAAGGTGCTTCAATGCCTATAGTGTGTTGTGTAGTATTGTTCACCTTGAAGATGTAGTTATATGAATCACTATCATTCAGGGGACCTAAGCACAAATTCTTGCACATAATGCAAGTGTGGGGAACATAAACATGTGAGCTTGTGGAGGATGTGGAAGGGCCAAAAGTTTCAATATGAGGAAGCAAAAATGTCACACTCTGTGTAACCAGTAGATCACTCAAGGTGTGAATGGCTCGAATAGTCTGTGAGCCAGCCTCAACAATAATATCAGGATGTTGCACTATAGGAGGTGGTGAAATCTTGGGAGGGGGGACATATGAGCAAGATTTCACCTATTGTGCCCATGGCCTGTCCTAAGAAGCACCTAAGCCTAGACCCTGGTTCAGTCTCATATTCCAATAATTTACCTTGTGACCAAGCACAAATTCAGCATAACATTTTTTAATGAAATAAAATGGGACATCCAAATTTTTGTGAGGTGGTCTATCAAAAACCATCCACCAGTAGTCCTAAAAGTTGTCACATATTGCATCATTTGTGCACCATTTAATTGACAACTTGGGTTTTTTAGGGTCCACTTTTAAACCAGTTTTGGAATCCACAAAAATATTATATATGTCATGTTTTGTTATGTTTAGGTGTATAACTTGATCATAGTCAAGCCCATCATCAAACAAGGTGTGCATGGAATCGCACCAAAGAAGTGCAACATTATGTTTCTATGTAAGTTTCTCCATACTTTCAATAATGGAGTTCAACATGGAAAACATGGGGTGCAATGTGGGGATATTGGTATATGTGGTCTAATATCCTCTAAGTTGATTTAGATTGTCTCCTATGAGATCCTCTAAATGGAAAGGGTTTGAGATTGGTTCATCTTATGAAAGTGGGGGATTGTTTGGAGGTGGTTCTGGATTATTTGCGGGATCATTGGGAGGGTTTTTTGGTTGATTTGAGTCCATTTATGATTACAAATAGAACCCAAATAGACAATTACAATCAATTTAAAAAGACAATACAAAATCTCATTTAAACCCTAATTTTTATATAAAAAACTACAAATTTCAATTAAAAAATAATAAAAACTTAAAAATTTAACTTACCTTTTCTTGTTGAGCAAATTGGATATGAGAATCAATCGGATATCTGAAACCTAGAGCTATGTTCAACATTTTTACAATGAAAATTTTGAACACATTTGCGGTCTAGAAATATAATTTTATGGCAAAAATTGGATATTTGATATTATCAGATATCTAATTAGGCCTATGCTTTGGCCAGGTGTACTAACACCTAGGCCTAATAAAAAGTCAAAAAACTTTTTAGTGCACTTTTGGATGAGTGCAAAGTTCATTTTTTTTCACATCGCCACTTTTTGGGATACCATGATCCTACACATGCCCAATTGTCATTTTGAGTATATTTATAATGGAGAATTATTAAGTTATAGTAGTATTCTTGATCCATTAGTCTAAATTTGTACTCATCATTCATTCTCACTTTCTAAGTTGTCATGTATGAATCAAATTGCAAATGAGAGATAAATAAATATGTCCTTATAAATAGATAGGGATACGACATTCATGAGTCTTTTAATACATATTTTTATCTAATCTTTGTATCTCAATGATTTGATTGCTAATTTTAATATCATATTTAGGCTTGTCATACACAAAATTACACACATACACCTATCTATGAGATGCAATAGCAAGAGGTTGATCATGGTATTTTATTATCCTATTCCACTAGATGGAAGGGGAAGAAAAGTTGAATCCATGTTGCAAAGAATAGTCTTTCCAATTTAGAAACTTATACACTTCTTACCATGCTTTCTAAATGGATTGAAGAGGGAAAGGTTCTCTCAAATATAAATATGGTGCAAGAAGTATTTTGTCCACCCATCTAACATCATACCATTTCTTTTAGACAACAACATAAATAATACGATGGCAAACCAACTATTTCCAAGGTTCTTTTCCTAAAACAACCCTAATAATCCATTTGGAAAAAAGACAAATACCGTGTGCCCTTGTATATAATAGGTCCAAACTACCTTTATATTTGTACTAAATACAATGAATCTAGGATGTGGACTTAAAACCAACTTTCTCATTCCAACTAGACCACAACAATTGATAGATGATTTTAATTAAGTCCTCATATCCTTTCTTGGAAGCCATCTGACAAGATGAAAATAGACATGAGAAGCAAGGAATATATGATTTACAACTTGAACCTTTCCATCTAATGACAAAAAATTATTCCCCAAATTCAAAAGTTTATTTTTCAACTTAGTAAGAAACTAGTTCCACATACTAGAAAGGAGGACCCCCACACTAAAAGGAAAACTCAAATACTAGGTGATCTATTAATGTTTAATATGATTCCATTCTTTAGGAATCTAGTTCGATACAAGATCATATCTTATAAAAAAAAAGTCTTATGATGAGAAATATTAGAACCTAAAACATAGCAGTATAGATTTAAAGGCTCAACCATGTTACTAATTTCTTACTCAAAATTTTGAACTAAGAACTAAGAATAATGGTATTGTTGTGAATGGAAATACAATTTATAAATTTAATTTTCCTGTATGTTTGTAGTAGATAAGAAAAAGCATCTGTAACCAAAACATAGAGAAATGGAGCCCATGGGCATCCTTGTTTGATTGATCATTGAAGAGGGAAAGTGTTAGAATTAATCTTTCCTTGGTGAATATATGTAATTAAAGGATAAACCAAGGTATCCTATATTGTATTTGTCCTCTAGTCCAAGTGGGAGGACATGTCACTTTTTTGTAATTCCTTTAATAAGGAAATTAGATATTCCTCCTTAAGAAGAATCTCACATTTGTCACACACAAAATATGAATGTGGCATTCATTTGAGATGGTAGTTACATGAAAACTCCTCCACTCATCTCTACTTAAGAGATGCCTCTCACACACTTGCTCAATAATCTTCTCTATTCTCTCATTCTTGCTCTCGATATTGTAATGAGCTTTGAGCTCCATTTCCTTCTTCTTCCTTAGGCTTTGAGCCTCATTCATATAATCTGCAAGGGGTTTTCTTTGCTTTCCCTTTTAAAAATCTCTTGGCTCATTGTTTGGACTCTTGGAGCACTTTGGTGATCTTTTGGCTTGATTCTTTGAAGCATTTCCTCTCTCTCTCTCTCTCTCTCTCAGATCTTGGTAAATTTCTTTCATGCACTCACACTTGGGTTCTTTTCTTTGATCTACTTCTTTTTTAATAATTTCTAACATGGTATCAGAGCAGGTTTAACCCTTGTTTGTTGAGTGTTGCATGTAGGGAAATCTGAAAAATATTTCGGTTGTGAAGGAGAGTTTTTTGTCTAACCATTTGTTGCAAGGATTTCTTTCATTCTCTTTGCATATCTAAGTTTATTCATCTATCTTCAAGTTTTTTTTTAGATCTGAATTTTTCTAGATGGTTTGCCACCAGAACTAAGTTCATTCAAATCTTTTTCAAAGTTTTTTTTCTCTCTAACAATTTGAAGGCTTTATCTACATTTTTTTTCAGATTTCTTTATATCTCTTATATATATATATAGAGAGAGAGAGAGACACACACACATATATATACCTACATATACATACATACATACATACATACATACATACATACATATATATATATACACACACACACACATACACATATATACATACATACATACATAGATATATATATATATATATATATATATGTATGTATGTATGTATGTATGTATACATACATACATACATATATATATACATACATACATATATATATATATATATACATACATACATAGATATATGTATGTATATATATATATATATATATATATATGTATGTATGTATGTATGTATGTATGTATGTACATACATACATACATACATACATACATATATATATATATATATGTATGTATATATATATATATATGTATGTATGTATGTATGTATGTATGTATATACATATATATATATATATATATACACATATATATATGTATGTATATGTATATACATATATATATATACATATATATATATATATATATATATATATATATATATATATATATATATATATATATATATATATATATATATATATGTATGTATGTATGTATGTATATATATGTATATATGTATACATATATATATATTATATATATATATGTATGTATGTATATGTATGTATGTATATGTATGTATGTATGTATATATATATGTATGTATGTATATATATGTATATATGTATACATATATGTATGTATGTATGTATGTATGTATGTATGTATGTATGTATGTATATATATATATATATATATATATATATATATATATATATATATATATATATATATATATATATATATATATATATATATATATATAATCTAATCTCTGTGGCTTTCAACTCGATTTTTTTAAATATTTAAATCTTCCTTAGTTTATCTACCAGTTAAAGTTTGTATCCTCATTCTATTTGCATGCATATCTCTATTTTTTTTTAATCTATGATGGCTGTCTTCTCATTGTTTTTTGCAGACTTATCTGTAATATAAATCTTCATCTAACATTTGTCTGCAGTGTTGGGTGTAGTGTTCAATCCTTACATTTTTATTTTTATTTTCTGTTGAGGTGATTGGAAGGTTTTTTACTTTCAGTGCACGGTTCATTTTGGGCATCAATACTTCAAATTCTTTAGTTTTACTTCCTTCACTTTTTAAAATTTATATAAAGGATCCATTATTTTAGCTATCATGATTTTATAACATATCAATATTATGAATTTCCCATAAATTCTATTTGTATTATATTTAGAATTGTTTAATTTGGTGAGAGTAGTTTAAAAATATTAGAAAGAGGAATAAAGGAAAACAGAAGCTCAACAGACTCTACTCCAACTTCTTCATAGTCCTTCTCTAGAGTAGCCAGGTCCTCACGTGCCTCATAAAACTCTCCCTCTTTCATACCCTCACCAACATACTAGTGCACAAAGGCACACTTGGCATACATGAGATCAAACTTGTGATCGATAAGGGAGAATACTTCAGCAACGCTTGTGGAGTTGGATATCATGCAAACTGCCCTCTGAACCTTGGCCAAATCCTCTCTAGGAACCATAGGTGGCGGTTGATAATTGATACCATACTTGAACCCAGTAAGACACCAGTCCACAAACTGAATGGTCCTCTTAGTCTTAATGGTGGCAACAACAACATTCGTATCCTTGGGCAACAAGATCATGTTTTTTGCTTTTTAATGTTTCATTTGGATTTTAACATTTTTTTGCCATTATTGCATGAATCGTAATCAATATAAGGCTCTTTATTTAGAAAACATAATTAATATTTCTGTTGTCCATGTTTTTCTGATTTTTCTCTAGTGGTTGCAAGCATCATTCTCTTGCAACTCATTTTGAATAGTTCTGAGATTTCTTTTTTTTTCCTTGCAATTTGTGATTATCCATATTTAGTTCTAGTTTGATCATTCATTTTGAATCTTTGAATCATTTGTTTTATTTATATAATTTTGTTCAAATTGATATTTTCACAATAAAATTCTATTGTCAATTCTTTTTAATCTTAGTTTTAAAATTAATTAATTCAATTCTATTATTCAAGTTTATCAATTTTAGCATAGTATTTAAGTTTAGTTTTTTTGTTTATAACTATTTGTGTAAACAAACCAAAGTTATCTACTATACATTGTTTCATATATCTATTTATTCGCTTATTCACTCTTATATTTTTTTTTTTAATCAATTCTAGCTCATTCTTTTTTAAGCATTTAATAAAAATTTTAATTTTTTTTAATAAATCTCAATTTGTTGAATTCATAATTATAATTTTATTATCATTATCTTGCTATTTTCACCATGTCTAATCTTATTCCAGAAATTAAACTAACTAGCTCTAACTATCATCAATGGAAGACACATGTTTCTTTCCTCTTCCATTTTAAACATTTGCTTGAAGTTGCCACAAATGCAACTCTTGAACTAGCTACCAGTGCTTCTCAAACTATCAAAGATGCCTGGCAAGTTAAGAATGATGAAGCATTCAGTCTAATTGGACTCTCCATCGGTCCCGGTCTCTATGTCTTGATTGGACCTTGCACCAAAGCTCTTGTAGCATGGGACATCTTGAAGCAAACCTATGATAGCTCCTTTGAATCATGTAAGATTCAGCTCCAAGATGGCTTGGAAGACCTAAGGTATACAAATTTTAAATCAATGGATGATTTTTTACTCAAGTTTGATGCTATTAGAACTCAATTAAATGGTTTAAATGTTACTCTTATAGATATTAGATTAATTACTATAATCCTTAAGAAATGTCTCCCTAAAGAGTTTCAGCAATTTATCACTAACATCCACTCTCAGCTTGCTATTTCTAGTTTAGCTCCTCTTTTAACTTATCCTATTTTTCAAAATTTGTTACATCAAGAGGAGGCTAAATTGTTGCAATTTGGCACTATTAAATCTGTTGAACATGCATTTGTATCTAAAACTCAAAATCTAAATAATAACTCACATACTAATCATCATAACAATAATTATTCCAACAACAAAAACAATTAGCGTAACAATAATAATCATAATAATGGTTATCATAACAATTATAATAGACCCCATTGTAATTATTGTGGGAAAGTTGGTCATGTGATCAATAATTGTTTTAAGAAAATTAAACATGAAAAATCATCTCCTCCTAATAATGAAACCTATCATAATAATAACACTCATCATGCTTTTACTATTTGTTATGGGATGTCTACTTCTCATTTTGATGATAATACTATTTGGGATGAACCCTATGATGCATTCCAATTTGATGATTCTTGCTCTCATTTTAATGATATTGTTGAACAAGAAGAGGAAATTATCTCTAACTTTCTTAATGTTACATTGTCTTATTTTGATCATCCTATTACAGATATGTTTATTACTCAAAATGAAATTCATGATGAAGGTACTAATCCTATGATTATTGTGGAGGTTAATGATAATGATGCTTATATTAACTCTCCTCTCAAGATGTTTCATATTATGATGAACACGTTACAGATTTGTGTTATGCAAATGAAGATTGCATTTCCGATTATATGACTCATGATTCACAATGTGATTTTTCTTTCCAAAGTGTTACTAATTCAGCACTAGGAGATCCTAATGATGGGAGATCTACTAGTTATTTTTTCCTTATTGCAGGGTCAAGTGTTGATCCATCTCCATTTTCTATTGGAAATGAATATTTAGAATGTACACATGCATCTCAAGAATCTCAATGGTCACTTGAAGATTTGGGCTCCCCTCAACATGCACATACACCTTTGTCCCCTCAACATGCTATTCACTTTGCCAAAAGTCCCATGTACCATTCAAGCTCCAAAGCACAAGTTGAAGAAATGCAAGATGATCAAGCCAACGACATCCTAGTGAAGACTCTTTCAAAATAAATAGCTCAAAATCATTGTAAACATTTGGGTTTGATACATATTGATATAATCACCCCAAGTAAAGATTAAAGGGAGGTGTTAGAATTAGTCTTTCCTTGGTGAATATATGTAATTATAGGATAAACCAAGGTATCCTACATTGTATTTTTCCTCTAGTCCAAGTGGGAGGACATGTCACTTTTTTGTAATTCTTTTAATAAGGAAATTAGATATTCCTCCTTAAGAGGAATCTCACATTTGTCACACACACAATATGAATATGGCATTCAATTGAGATGGGAGTTACATGCAAACTCCTCTACTCATCTCTAATTAATAGATGCCTCTCACATACTTTCTCAATAATCTTCTCTATTCTCTCATTCTTGCTCTCCATATTGTAATGAGCTTTGAGCTCCATTTCCTTCTTCTTCCTTAGGCTTTGATCCTCATTCATATAATCCACAAGCGGTTTTCTTTTCTTTCCCCTTTCAAAATCGCTTGGCTCATTGTTTAAACTCTTGGAGCACTTTGGTGATCTTTTCGCTTGATTCTTTGAAGCATTTCCTCTCTCTCTCTCTCTCTCAATGATCTTGGTAAATTCCTTTCATGCACTCACACTTGGGTTCTTTCCTTTTCTCTACTTTTTTTGTATAATTTCTAATAGAAAGAATCAAAAAGATATTTGTTAATAACCAATAGTACATTGGCATCTTGAAACAATCACTGCACATGCTTACATAGTTTGGGACCAAAACCTTACCACTCCATCATTTTAAGAATAAACCTCCAACGCATTATATTTTAAGATTTATCAAAATCAATCTTAACAAGAAAAACATTTTTAGCATATTATTGGGCCCACTCGCTAGTATCCCAAGCCAACATAAGATTGTTAATGAATCTTCCACCAATGAACCTTGTTTGTTTAGGTCTAACTATCTCTTTTACTAATTATTTTATCCTTTTAACTAGAGCTTTAGCTATAATTTTATAAGAAGTGTTAAGAAAGCTAATATGATGCCAACCTGAAATATTTTCATTCTTGTCTTTTGGAAGAAGCTTCACAAGGTCTCTATTAATATTAGGCCCTAAAAATCCTTGATGAAAGACCTCTAATTATGAAAGATAAAAATCATCTTTAATATGTTTCCACATGGCTTGATAAAAATCAACAAAGATCCCATCAATTTAGATATTGGTTGAACACTTATAAATCCACTATCTTACATTTTTAAGATGTTTCTTTTCCCATTTTCCCAAATACATACATAGTTAATATTCTCTGTTTAAATTATTCTTTATGTTTTCTTTTATTTCACTTTTTGCAATGCTTGTAATTATTTAATGAATTTGTTCTTAATTATGTGATTATTTTCTGTATTTCTAGATAATGACATAATTTATTTAAATAAGACTAATTTTTGTTTTCACTATAAAATATTGAACTAATTTTCATTAGTACACTACTTTTGATAAAGGAAATTAACTAAATTAATTATTGCATTCAATAAATCCTACATGCATTACAATATCTTAAACCAACAATTAAACTTGATAATATATTTTTTCTCCATATTATATGTCTTCTATCTGCAAATTATTTCAATTATGTGTACACCCCAATCGACCACAACTAAATATTGTCTATCTACATATTCTTCAGGTAAAAATCTCTTATCTATAACTATGCATTGACTTACTTTTATTTCGATACACCATATAATAAAAATTACCTAAGATATATTTGACAATTAAGTTTATAAGTTTTTTGTATTTCCAGATATCTTGCTCTCTTTGGTTATTGTTAATTTTCTCACTTAAAAGGACAAATGCTATAATTATTGTCTATAATACTCAGCTACAATATTATATGTTGCAACGCATGTTTTGTCTTCTCTTGTTTTGCATTTTTTTTTTATACAAAAGTTTTCAATATTTAATGATACATGAGCTAAAGTTTTTGGTGCTTATGGCTTATACAAAAAATCAACAATTAAGGTTTGCTGTATTTTTTTCACTTTCTATAAATGTTCAACGATTTATTGAAGGCTTTTTTTACATTCTATTTCTTTAGATCTGCAAGCTTTGATTTCAATTTTTATTTGTGAGGGTTCTTTTTACACAATTAGAGTTAAATTGAGACTTTACAAGCTTTAATCATGGTGATTATAAATAGATTTTGTAAAGAATAGTTTTAAGGTCTATGCCATCAAAAGTTGAAATGGATGTGGTTTTCTGTTCTTCATTATTCATAGGTAAAATTTGCATTTCATTGGTTCTTTCTTGTTTCTCTTGTGCATTCCTAACTATGAAATCTTAAACTGCCATATTTTAAGTGGCATTTGAAATAAATAGGTTTACAATCCATGACATTAAAAACTAAAATTGAAAAGATTTTGCAAAAATTTTGTGATTTTTTTAAATGTTTAAAATTTTCAATATATTTTGTTTTGCAAGAGTTTCTTTGCCTTATCCTCTTTCTATGAGAGTTCATAGGTTTTTGGAAGGGTTGGTTTACCTCTTTGTTTCGTTATCTTTGCGAGGTTTGATTTTTGTTTTCATTTCTCCAGTTTTTTTTTAGACATTTAGATTTTTTGAGACTTTACTAACTTTAATCATGGTGAGCTCACATGTACATTTTAGGAAGAATAGTATGATGGCCTCTATCATCAAAATCTGAAATCGATGTGATTTTTAATTCTTTGTTATTGAGAGATAAAATTTATATTTCAACAATGATTTCTCCTCTCTCATGTGTATTTCTAATCATTAAATATTAAACTGTCATATTTTAAGTGGCATCTAGAAGGAATAGGTTTAAGATCTATGATGTTGAGAGCTAAAATGGAAAATCTTTTTGTAGATATTCTATAGATTTTTTCATATGTTTACATTTGTCACTCAAACTGATCTTCATGTTTTTTGTATTCTCATTTTGATAGGTTAGTCTCACCAATAAGATTTTATAATTTTAAGCCCTCAAGTGTGCTATATAGTTTAAATTTTTTACCATATTTAAAGAAAACCCTATTTATTAGAGTTTTTATTAGTTATGGAAAAAAACAACAATGAGAGAAAGATATTTGCACTTTCTCACACTTAACAACTAAAAAACATGATGTCTATAGGTGCATTTCAATAGAATAGTTTAAAGTTCTATGCAATCCAAAGCCAAAATGATTTTTACCTTCTCTCTATTATACATAGGTAAAACCTCTAACTATCCCATTAAAATCCTCTCTCGAACAAATTGTTTAAGATTTTTGTCATTAAAAGCAAAAATGAGAAAAATATTCTTTTTTTTTCCCTTTTTGAGGCTTCTTTTTAGACACTTGTAGTTTTCAAGACCTTGTAATCTTATATCATAATGTTTATAGGTACATTTGGGAGAAATGCTTTAAATTTGTTTATCGTCCAAAGCTAAAATGCTTGTTCATATTTCTTCTTGGCTATTCACATGTAATATTGCTAAATATTCTTCATGCATGTCAAGTAGGTTTCTTGCATCCTTTTTTTTCCATCAACATTTATAGGTTTCTGTGAGATTTTCTTTCATTTTGTCTTGGACTAGAACTACAAAACGTTATTTTTTCCTATTGTGTTCTACATATTATGGGTATATTTCAAGTAATCTAAAATGGAAATTATTTTGCACAATTTTTCTACTTTCTTTTAAGCATTCTACTTATAGATAAAAAACTAAAAAATTATAGATATCTCTTCTTTATACAGGTTCAAAATCTTTAAATTTGTTAATTTCTATTGTTTGGTGGCTATTGCTCCTCTAAAAAAGTAGGGTTGCTACTGATAGCTTGAATTTCTTAGTTAGGATGACTTGTAAATCACGCATTGTATAATCAAGCATAATATGCGTAGCCATTGTATCTGATTTCTATATGCACATGTCTAAAAAAATGTTTACATAACTTTTTTGATGTAGAAAAATAACTTTTTTAGTATTTACCTTTTTCTTAAACTAAAAGATGGATAAAAATTTATTAGAACAAAAAGAGAAACAATACAAAAAGAGCTTAACAAAAATCTCTAATGAGTCCTATCATGATCAAAAAGTTGATAAAAATAAGAGATAAATCAAGATGAAATTACCTCTTATCAACAATACTCCAATCCTATATGTTTTATGAAGCCCATTTAGCCAAACAGTCAACAACACGATTCCACTCTCAAGGGATGTGTGTAAAAATGACAGAGTCAAGAGATCTTCTTAACTGGAGAATTTGATTAATAGACAAAACCAAGTGCCAGCTAACATCCTTAAGCTCCTGTCTATTGAGAAAGTTCACAACCACCTTGGAATCAATCTCACAAATAATCCAGTGCCACCCACATGCACAACATTGTTCCACAACAAACAAGATGGAAATGGCGTCCATTAAATTATTAGTATGAAAGCCCTTATGCATAGAGAAAAGAAATTGGACTTCACTAGAACTACTTCATCCAACTCCACCAATGCCTATAGGGCCTTGGTTTCCCCGAGAAGAACCATTAATGTTGATTTTTAAAACTCCAAGAAGAGGAGTGTAATGCCCCTCAAATAATTCATTGAAAAGGATGTTTGGGCCTACTACTATACCGATGACCAAAAAACACACGAAGCCCTCCCTAAAGAGGAAAATTGAGATGATTGAAGATAATAACATCCCCAAGGTCCATACCCCCATTCAACCTACACTCAGCTAGAACTTTCTCACAAAGAGAGTGGATAATTTTCCACCACATGTGCATGAATCTAATCCTAATATCCTAAAAAACCCTACTATTCCCATGATTATATTTTCTTCTCTTTTTTTAATCTTTTTGTACCCAGGTAAATTTGTAGGCATTTGGTTCATTTCTTAAGATAAGAAGAATGTACAACCATGTGGCCCACTTATGTGGGTAATAACTAGGCCAAATGCCTACAAATTTACATAAGTATGAAAAGAAATACAATCATAGAAGAAAATAATATTACCCGAGCAAAATTTTAATTTTTAAGCTATAGTTGTGTGGTGTACGGCACCCAAGACCTCATCGAGGATGTTCCTCATGTTTTTGGTTTATTTTGTTTTGTAATAAAAGGAATGGATCTTAGGGATCATTCCTTCATGTTTTGAATCCTCTTGTATGGTCAAGGATCCCTTAGGCATGTCTATGAGCCTTGGGATGCCTTAGTCTAGTTGGATCCTAGGTTGTTTGGGGATAGGAGACTTAGTGGTTTTGAGTCTTTTAGACTTGTTTTTTAATGTTTTCTTGTGTTTTGGTGCATTTAAGGGATTTATGAATTGGATTATCCTTTATGATCACTTTGTAAGTCATTTGGTGTCATTTTGTGCATTTTGTCAAAGTTGCAACAAAAGTTTGCACAAAACTTGCTCGAGCAACTTTTCAAAGTTGCTCGAGAAGTTGCAGTTTGGTTACCAATGGTCACAACTATGAGGAGACTAGTTGAAAATGATTTTTGGTAATATTCAAACTTTGTAAGACCTCTGAAAGAGGTTAGAACTGAAGAGAAAGAAGTTTGAATGCAAATTGAATAAAATCTACCATTTTTCCTATGTAAACTGGCAGTGTACAGAAGAATTGTTGAAAATAGTCCACATGTTTGGAAAGCTTCTTGAATCCATGTTTTTATGAATTTGGTTTGATTTTGATTGGTTTTGTGTAGACAAAGAAACCCAGTGATTTGTGGAGACAGTCAGGGAAGAGGGTTTTCACCAAGCATGTCTCACAAATGGAAGGCTAACTTGCATTTCCTCTAGTGGATAACCCTAGTTCTTTGGGGAATGCAAGTTAGGTGTAAAATAGTTATGTTCCCAAGAGAAATCCATAGGAACTAGTCAGTAAGGCAATTTTCCATTGATCCCTAGACTGAACATCTCTATGTGTTCAATCAGGATTGTTGAAGAAAGGGTGTGCATTCCGAGGTGTTGGATGAAACAAGTAGTTGGAGTGTATATTTAGAGTAAATACATGTTTTGGGAAGTTCCTAGAACCATCCACTCATCTTATGCTCCCATCCATAGTCATTACTAGAGTAAACTAGGGCTAATCTAGCCAATTACTCCTCTGTACCTAGTGGTGGTTAGGTGGTTCTGGAGTAGGATCAAAGTTAGGGGATTTAGGGAGATTTTTAAAGTTGAAAAGGGGTATCCAAATCTAGTATTATTTTTTCCAAATCCCTTGGGAGTCAAAATTTTTACACCCGGAAGTAGTTTGGAAGACCTGCAAGGGTATGTAGGTGAAGCCGTGATCAGAGTGTTGTGGAAGTTGGGGAAACAATCAGGTGGTTAATTCTCTATATTTGGTTGATAAATAGGTTGTTCCAATCATTATATTGGGTAAGTAACACCACTAGTGAAGAGTTTCATTATTTAGTCTCAATTAGGGAAGGAGTCCCTAAGACCTTAACTTGGTGAAGTTAGGAATTGTTGTTAATAGTTGGGAGTAACCATGGAAAAGGCTTAGACATCTTAAATTGATAGACATCCATCCCAATCAAAGATTGGATGAGTGGGTCATGAAGAGTTGTGGGTGTAAGGCCTTGTTACTTCTTACCACTATGTGCTCTACATCACTATGCCACAATTTTAGTAAATTTCATTTTATACATTATGGCAATTTTTTATTTTACATGGTCCAAAAAGTTTTAGCTGCTCATCATTTTAGTAGCTTCATGCCAGCATCACAAGACAAATTAGATTTTTACAGGAAGATAGTCCTCATGCTATCTAGAAATTGTAAATATTACTCTTTTTTTGGGAAATATGAAGGTACATTCAGAGGAGGGATTTTTGTAATTTTGAAGATACATATAGAATGGCACTTGGTAGAAACTTAGTTGAATTTGTTCATTAAATTCCCAGACCAACAACAACTAATAATCTATTTTCTATACCTTAGACTTTTGCAGTTTCTTGAATCTGTTTTAAAATGATGGGGATTTTACAGTTAGTAAAACCTTATTGCAAGACCACTAGCTAAAGGAGAATTTGGGTTTGATGCACTCTCCATGGACAATTGTTGTATTAGGTTCTATATTTTTGTGGATAGTTCAATGGACTTCACTAATTGTATTAGATTTGTATGGTTTCTTTATTCTTTAGGCTGGAATTATACTATTGGATTAGGTTGTACATCTTTGTGAGTAATTCATAAATTATTAAATAAATTTCACTACGTAATAATTCTATTTATATTCTTTGGGTGGTGGTCAACATGTGTATGTGCATTGTGATTCAATAATAAATTAATGAATTATGGTATTCTAATTTCATATGGTTTGGATTTTAATCAAACTGTCTCAAGCTTATTTTATATTCCTTTCCTTATGATCAATGCAAATTATTTTCTTCATTTTTTATTTTTTTTTGTTTTAGGTGTTTGGAAGCATTGAAAGAGTAAAGGTCATGAGGACTATGGTCTTCTTGTAAGCGAAGTTGCATGGAAGTAGACCATAATTAAAGAATTATTAGAGATTGTCGACCCTAAAGATGGGTCACTAGTCTTATAGTATGAAGTGTGCTTATAGAATGACCTCGAGTGTGGAGGTGCATACTTGAAGTACCTTCATCCACAAGAAGTTGGATGGAAGAAAAAGAAGTTTGACAATGAGGCTCCATACTCCATCATGTTTGGACCAGACAAGTGTGGAGCAACCAATAAAGTGCACTTCATTGACAAGCATAAGAATCCTAAGTTTGGGGAGTATGATGAGAACCATCTTAAGTACCCTCCATTTGTTCCATTTGATAGGTTGACCCATGTTTATACATCCATTGTATAACGTAATAATGAAGTGAGGATTTTGGTAGATGGAGAAAAGAAGAAAAAGGAAAATCTTTTGTCCAATGATTTTGAGCATGCCCTTATCACACCTAAAACTATTCTTGATCCAAATGATAAGAATCCTGAAGACTGGGATGAGAGAGTCAAGATCCCAGATCCTGATGCAACCAAAGCCCAAACATTGGAATGAGGAGGCTCCAATGAAAATTGAAGATTTGGAAGTGAAAAGCCTAAAGAAGAAGAAGAAGAAGAAGTATCCACAATTACCTATTTCCACTCCATAGAGGTCCCTAATTCAAGGAAATCCAAGATCTTCTCCTTGTCACACCGAAGTGCCATTATTTTTTAACACAATGCTTATTTATAACATTTCAATATTATTTTATTAGTATAATATTATAGCATATCTTGTCATCGATTAACCATTACACCTTGTTGGTGGAAGTGCTAGTTTAAAATAACTTGCAAATCAAGGTAAGTAAACATTTTGAATCCCATCTAAATAATGTTTATATTTGATACATAGGATGGAGTCAAACAGTAAAAAATAAAAGAAAAAGGAAATGTTTCCTACACAATCAGAAACTCAGTCAATAAATTAAAAAAAAAATCACTGTCCAAAAGTCTAGTTTCTGCCAAAAATTGTCAGAAGAAAAATCAAAGGTTGGGAAGTTTGGTTTAATGTGTTGGAACCAAGAAAGTTTAAGAGAAACTTGCAAGGCTGATCTTTATCATTGATCTCCATTCTAGCAAATTGTGGAAAACCAAATGCTAGAAAGTATGGGTAGCTCGGTCAGCATCAACATATAAAAGTCTGGTAGGTATTGTGTGAAAATTGACAGAAGAAATTTTTTTAGACATTTATCTTTACATTACAAAGATATTTAAGGCAAACTTTTCAGATATTTACGGTCTTTGAAAAAAATTGAAGGCAAACTTGTCAAATATATCTGGAATTTTGTAGAAAATTGATAGAATGACGATTGACATGGGGCACCTTAAAATATAAAGCTATTGAATCGTCACTTGGTTGGTGCCTTTTATTAACGTTGTAAATATCTAATTTAGAAATAAAGTAATCATTGACTTGTTGACTAGCACACAGTTAAAGAATAGCTCATCGTGCACTACAGAGAAGAAATGCAATTCCCTCCTCCACTCTCACTCATCCCAAATGGCCATCCCTTCACACACCCTATGTATTGTTTTAGTACTTCTCTTCTTCTACCCCTCTCTTTCCCAACGATTAATTCCCATCACATGTCCCCCCACGAATCCCATGCTCTGCTCCACTTCAAAGCAGCCATGAATGACAACGTGGGTGAATGGAATAGACTATTGCACTGACTGGGATGGACTCAACAAATCTTGGGCAAGACTGGAGGTTTCATTTACTTCATTCTTTCCTACTAGTGCCCGCACTGAATGAAGGTGTATTTGTATTTTTTTATTTCAAAATAATAAATAAAACTTTTGGCTTCGGCCTTTTACTTATAAAGAAAAATAATAATAATCAAATGAACAAATTATACAACTAAGAGTTAAAGTTTATTGAAAAAAATTAATTAGTATGTAAAAAAATTTAAAAGAGTTGAACACTAGATCTCTCGTTAAAAATCTTATTAGAGTTTAAAATCTCAAGAATAATTGCACCTAATTAGTTGGATTGAATACTAAGTAACTAAGGGTCGAGTCTCATGGAGTTTAGCAAGTGTGACTGGGAGTTTTTAGGATTATTTTAAACCTAGTCGTCCCATGAATTTCATATTCAACTTGGCTTAAAAGTTTAAGCTGCAAAATTTAAGGAAGATGGTAATATAAATAGAACAAGTGCCACATAGTGGCTAGTACTTTTCTTTAGTTGTAGTTTTAATTATATTAGCATATAATTTAAAAAAAATTAAATTAAATAATTATTTAAATTTATTTTATATATTATTAGGTTAGGTTAAATATTTAGTTTCTACTTATGTGAAAGTTCAATTAGAATTCAAACTTTAATTTATATGTAAAATAATTTTTTTGACCTTTTTAATTTTGTGATAATTGTAATATTGATTTGCATTGAGCTCACCAACTAATTAATATATATATATATATATATATATATATATATATATATATATATATATATATATATATATATATATATATATATATATATAGACACACACACACACTCTTTAGTTTAAAATATAAATATAAAAAATGAATGAATTTATAAATATAATATTATGATTATATTTTAAATAATAAAGTGGTAATATAATTGACATAATTTTATATATTTGATATTAAAATATAAAAACTAAAAAATAATAATATATAATTTGATATTAACTATTATTTTAATAATAAAAATTTATAATAAGAAAATTAATATAATTACAATATAAAGATTATAATTAATTAATTAAAAAATGAATTAAAATAAACTAATAGCATGCCCTTCTATTCTTTTATTTTTAAAAATACATGAAATACATATTATATATTTACTATTTAAAAAAATTAATTTCAATATTTATATCATAACAATTATGGGCCAAAAAAAATGTTTCAAGACCATTTAAAACCATGACATTGATTTCCAGACTGGATCGGTTTTATCTCAATAAGAATTTTTTCTCGGTGGCTCTTGATGACCAGAATAATTTAGTCTTAGTTATCCCCACTACTTTGTCAGATCATCACCCTATCTCTATCTTCATCAGATTTAGTTGTTCCCCTGACTGTAGTATGGTCAACAGTCCTAAATTTATTCTTAATACCAGCCTTTTGGCTAATGAAGATATCCTTTCTGCCATTGGCATCATCAGACTTATTAATAGATATCACTACCCCTCCATTTCCCATGCTAAGAGGTGGAATATGAATGTGCTCGCTTGGTAGAATCTGCTTAGGACTGTTGGTCAAAAGAAAGCTAAGGATTTTAGGGGCTTTGAGGCTAGGCTTTTAGCCAAACTTTATGATGCTGAGGTCTCTATTCAAGATAGCCTAGATGATCCATTACTGATCCCTCATCTTGTGTGTGCTAAGGAAGCCCTTAGGCAACACCAACAGCATAAAATCCATGGTGCTAGGATTCAATTCTGGGCCCATTGGCTGCAATATGGTGACAGGGGTAGTAAGTTCTTCTTTAACCTCATTAAGAAAAAGCATACTAATGAAACCATTGAGAAGATTTTTGTTGATAATCATGAAATTTATGACTTAAATAGCATAAAAATGGAGTTTGCTAACTTTTATGAAAAGTTGGTTTCCTCCGAAGACTCCTTGGAAGCTAGATCCCTCAAGGAACAATGCGGAACCCTTATCCCCAAGAGAATTACCCACAGTGATGCCTTTCTGCTTAATAAAGATATCTCCCTGGAAGAAATAGAGAAATCTATTAACTCTCTTAAGAATGACAAGACTCCTGGCCCTGACGGTTTACCGGTTGAATTTTATAAAGCTAATAGTAATTGGATTTGCAAAGATCTACTTGAGATTTTTAATGAAGCTATTAACTCTGGATCCTTCGGTTGCTCCATTAATAGAGGAATTATCAATTTAATTCCCAAGGATGGGGATAAAACCTTAAGAATTGGAGGCCTATCACTCTCTTGAATGTCTCCTATAAAATCTTTGCTAAAATTTTGGCCCTCAGACTGGAAACCATTCTCCTGAAATTTATGTGCTCCACCCAAACCGATTTTATTAAAGGAAGGTACATTCTTGAAAACTTGATTACCAATTGGGAGGTGTTGGATTGGGCTAAGCACTCTAATTAGAATTTCTCTATGTTTTTGCTAAATTTTGAATAGGCTTACAATAGGTTGAATGGAGTTTTATTACTATGATGCTGGAAGCCTTTGGATTCCCTCCTAGTTTTTGTAAGTATGTTAATATGTTACTTAGAGATGCTTATGCCCAAGTTGACATCAATGGCTCCCTTTTGGAGCCTTTACCCTTGGGTCATTCCATTAGGCAAGGTTGTCCTTTGGCCCCTGCCCTCTTTGTCATTGCTTCCAATGCTCTTTTCTACATTCTTAGAGACAAGTCTCTTTCCCCTGTGGTTAAGGATATTACCCTTCCTAATGATAATGAGCTTATCAATTGTCAATTTGCTGATGACACTGCTATCTTCCATGAAGCCATGAAAGAAAATTTTGCTGCACTGAATAAAAAGATCAATATTTTTTGTGATATTTCTGGGGCCCATCTTTCTCAAGACAAATCCATTTGTCTTGGATGGAAAGACCAGTTACCTGATTGGTTTAATAAGTATGGTTATCAATGGGGAGGCCCTTGCAAGATTGTTAGGTATCTTGGTATCTCGTTCTCTATGGAACCCTCTCTTAAGGAGATGTGGTTCTGGGTCAAAGATAAAATTTTCAAAAAGTTGAATAAATGGCACAACAAATCTTTATCTCTGGCTGGTAGAATTCAAGTTTGCTAGAAAATTCTCTCCTCTTACAATATTTATTATGCTTCTGCTTGGATGTTCAATGACTACCAGGTTTTTGAAATTCAAAAAGCCATTAGGAATTACCTTTGGTCTGATGACAAAGGTAACAAAAAACTTCATGTTGTTAAATGGGAGTGGTGTCATGTTGACAAGCTCCTTGGGGGTTTAGGGCTAAAGGACCTTAAAATTAGTGGCCTAGCTCTCGCCTCCAAATGGATCTTTCACTCTCTCGATGGAGATGATCTATGGAAAGTTCTTATTAGAAGCAACATAGAAAGAGGTTTCCCCAAGAAAGCCAAATTCTGGAAAAATCTTCCCTTGTGTGATCTGATTTGTGGCAACTTTCCTATCATGGTCCAAGGTTCTGTTGTTTTCAAATCCATTTGGAAAGCTTGGAACCATGTTAGGCCTTACATTACGAAGAATAACTTTTATGATGACAAACAACTCAATGGTGAAAGATCCATTTGGTGGACCCTGTAGCTAAGTGATAAACCTTTAGCCCTCTCCCAAGGTTGCTCTGCCAAGCAGTGGGCTGCCTTGGGGATCACTCAATTTGCAGATATTTTTGAAAATGACAGACTCATCTTGTGGGATGAGTTGAAACATAAGTATAACATTCTTGCATCTCATAAAAAGACTTATAACATGATTCTCAGAGCTAGCAAGGATATTCCTTCCCTCTGCCACGTTGATTCTAGCAGATACATGAACATTAAGTGGCCGGATGGAACCATTATAACCAAACTTAAAGTCAAAAATATTTATGCTGTTATTGATTATAATGTTTCCATTATCAGCCATGTTAACAAGATTTGGTATACTAATCTGGATGTCTCCTCATGGAAGAAGTTCTTTGATAAACTTTGGAAAAGCTCTATTGATCCTAAAATTAAATGTTTTAAATGGCTCTTAATTCTGGACAGACTTCCCATTAGGAAGGATTTTTCTAATATTCCTTATTGCAACATCTATAGGACCCTGAAAATGGGGAGGCATATTTTCTTTGACTGTAGCTTTGCTAAAGAGGTTTGGCTCATGTTTGGTATCTCTATCCCTACCAATTTCAATATTTTTAAAATTATTACTGGATATATTGATGGTACTAAAAAGGACATTAATTTTTTATGGAATATTCTCTCTTCTAACATTTTATGGAAATTTTAGAAATGCCGGAATGAGGAAAGGTTTCAAAATATTCCTAGGGTTCTTACTGAGTCTTTTCGAAGTCTCACTCATTTTAAAATTTTCTCGCAGGTTCATATTACTATGAAAGTTGATAAAGATAAATTCAAAAGGCTACTCAGAACTGGATACGCCACTTTCTTCGCCACTGAGCTGAAGGATGGGTACTTTTTGAGGCGGCATATGGACAACCTAAAACTCTTTAAACAAACTATCAAGAAGCTTAACAAGGAAGTCAAGAGGAATAACAAAAACACTACTGGAAATATGATCCTCATGCTCAATCAAATTCAGAATCAAAAGAACATTGTTTGGATGGAGGGCAGTATGGGGTGGATTGCATGGGTGGATACTCATGAAGACCTTCTTCATTAGTCTGTTTCTCCTGTGGCTCTTTTTTGGATATGTTGTTGGTTTTTACTTCTCTTTGATGCTCTCGTGTTGAGGCTCTGCCTCTTGTGAATCTTTTTTGATACTCTGTGGTGATATTTTGTATCTTGAACTCCTTATAACTAATACAAAAAACATGGAGCACGTCTTTAGTTAATATGGTTTAAAAAGTGGAAAAACAAAAATAGCATGCATGCAAACTTTAGAATAATACAATAAATTTAAAAAATAAAAAAATAACTTATTTATTATTGGTTCATTAACTAGTCCAAAAGTGATTACAATAGTACTATGGCTTACGAGCAAGTACTAATAATTGAGATTCTAGTCTTTTGAATTTTGACAGTAAACAAAATAAATTACTAAATAAAACTACAATATTAATGAATTTAATAGAGAACAAATTTTAAAATAAGTAAACTTGATTTTCTTTCTAAAATTTTATTTTCCTAGTACAATAAATTATATTATTTTTTAAGCAATTCAATTTTAAACTTGGATAGAGCAATAAGAACAAAGGACAATGTATTTTTACAATTATTTTAAATAAAATTAAATATAAATTTTAAATAAAATTAAATCTAAATTTTAATTATTTTAATCAGTGTTAAAATAATAAAAAATATAATTAAATAAATGCAATAGTATTCTATAAGAAGTAATAATATGACATGAACACAATACAAAATGAAAGGAAAAACTCTCACTTGTCAAATCAAACCCCATAATCTAACATTCAACTCTTCTCTATCCCTAGCACATTAATATAGAGCATTTATGTTTGAAAGGTAGAAGGAAGCCCTTTTCTTGGGAAACGTCTAAATCATACACTAAAACGTATTTCTTACCAAGGGGGATCTACACAATATTCGAGAAGTCAAATACTTTAAAATAACGTACAAATGAAGGTAGTTAAACATTTTGAATCTCATCTGAATAATGTTTATATTTGATACATAGCATGGAGTGGAACCTAATAATTGGAAGACAAAAGGAAATGTTTCCTACATAATCAGAAATTCGGTCAATAAATTAAAAAAAATTAACATCCAAAAGTCTGGTTCACTTCAGCACACGTCAATACAAAAAAATCTGATATTTTGGGCAAAATTGTCAGAAGAAAAATCAAAGGTTGGGAAGTTGGATCACTTCAGCACAGGTCAATACAAAAAAGTCTGATATTTTGAACAAAATTGTCAGAAGAAAAATCAAAGATTGGGAAGTTAGGTCACTTCAGCAAACTTCTATAAAAAAAAGTTTGATATTTTGAAGGAAATTGTCGGAAGAAAAATCAAAGCCTGATATTTTGAAGGAAATTTTCAGAAGAAAAATCAAAATCTGATATTTTGAAGGAAATTGTTAGAAGAAAAATCAAAGGCTATGAAGTTAGGTCACTTTAACATAAGTCAATACAAAAAAGTCTGATATTTTGAAGAAAATTGTCAGAAGAAAAATCAAAGATTGGGAAGTTGGATCACTTCAGCACAGGTCAATACAAAAAAGTCTGATATTTTGAACAAAATTGTCAGAAGAAAAATCAAAGATTGGGAAGTTAGGTCACTTCAGCAAACTTCTATAAAAAAAAGTTTGATATTTTGAAGGAAATTGTCGGAAGAAAAATCAAAGCCTGATATTTTGAAGGAAATTTTCAGAAGAAAAATCAAAGTCTGATATTTTGAAAGAAATTGTTAGAAGAAAAATCAAAGGCTATGAAGTTAGGTCACTTTAACATAAGTCAATACAAAAAAGTCTGATATTTTGAAGAAAATGTCAGAAGAGAAGAAAAATCAAAGGCTAAGAAGTTGGATCACTTCAACACACGTCAATACAAAAAATCTGATATTTTGAAAAAAATTGTCAGAAGAAAAATCAAAGATCAATTGAAAAAGTCTGTTATTTTGGGGAAAATTTGTGATAAGAAAAAATTTCGGAGATTTAATCTGTTGAAACCAAGAAAGTTTAAGAGAAACTTGTAAGGCAAAAGACGGATCTTATCGCTGATCTCCAAAAGTCTGGTAGATTGTGGAAAACCAAACGCTGGAAAGTACGCGCAGTTTAGTCAGTATCGACAAAAAAAAATCGGGCAGGTGTTGTGTGGAAAATCGCCAGGAAAAAAACTTTCTAACATTTATCTTTACATTAGGAAGAAACTTAAGGCAAACTCTTCAGATATTTACGGTCTTTGCAAAAGATTGAAGGCAAACTTGTCAGATATATCTAGAATTTTGTAGAAAATTGATAGAATGACGATTGACATGGGGCACCTTAGAATATAAAGCTATTATTAAAGTCACTTGCTTGGTGCCTTTTATTAACGTTGTAAATATGTAATTTAGAAATAAAGTAATCATTGACCTGTTGACTAGCACGCAGTTTAAGAATAGCTCGCCCTGGGGAGAAGAAATGCAATTCCATCCTCCACTCTCACTCATCCCAAATGGCCAACGATCTGCACAGCCTGTGTATTGTTTTAGTACTTGTCTTCTTCTGCCCCTCTCTTTCCCAGCGATTAATGCCCATCACATGTCCCCCCCACGAATCCCATGCTCTGCTCCGCTTCAAAGCAGCCTTGAATGACACCGGTGGCTTTCTGAGTTCATGGGTGAATGGATCAGACTGTTGCACCGACTGGTATGGCATCTCATGCGACAATCACACTAACCATGTTGTCTCTGTTTCAGTAATACCCTTTGCCAATGGTTTGATATCTGAGAGCCTGTGCCAACTTCGTTTTCTCACATCACTGAGCATATCTGGAGTATCAGGTACTACCCTTCCCCCCTGTTTGGGAAACCTCTCATATATTCGATCTTTAGATTTATCATTTAATGGCTTTAGTGGTATGATTCCCCCCTTCATTTGTTTGCTCACCCGTCTTACAGATCTTGATCTTTCAGAGAATAACTTCAATGGGAGCATACCTTCCTGCCTTGGCAATCTCTCTCGCATTCAATCTTTATATTTATCTGGTAATGAATTTAGTGGTATGATTCCCCCCTTCATTTGTTTGCTCACCCGTCTTACAGATCTTCATCTTTCAGTGAATAACTTCAATGGGAGCATACCTTCCTGCCTTGGCAATCTCTCTCATATTCACACTTTAGATTTATCTGATAATAGCTTTAGTGGTATGATTCCCCCTTTCATTTGTTTGCTCACCCGGCTTACAAATCTTCATCTTTCAGGCAATTACTTCAATGGGAGCACACCTTCCTGCCTTGGCAATCTCTCTCATATTCACACTTTAGATTTATCTGATAATAGCTTTAGTGGTATGATTCCCCCTTTCATTTGTTTGCTCACCCGGCTTACAGATCTTCATCTTTCAGGCAATTACTTCAGTGGGAGCACACCTTCCTGCCTTGGCAATCTCTCTCATATTCACACTTTAGATTTATATTATAATAGCTTTAGTGGTATGATTCCCCCTTTCATTTGTTTGCTCACCCGGCTTACAGATCTTGATCTGTCACGGAATGACTACAATGGGAGCATACCTTCTTGCCTTGGCAATCTTTCTTCTTTAACCGCCCTTTACCTTGAGAGCAACCGACTTAGTGGAAGCATACCGGCTTCTCTTGGAAGTCTCACTTTGTTGAGGTATTTATTTCTTTATAATAATCAGCTAAGCAGTATCATTCCAAATTCTTTGGACAATCTGTCTTTACTCGAGTGGTTGCAAATTGAGGATAACCAACTGAGCGGGACCATTCCCTCTTCATTCTCTCAACTTTCCTCACTCGTTGTCTTGGTTGCTCATGGCAATCGTTTCAATGAAACTGTCTCTTCTTTGTCACTTCCACCTTCTTTAGTTGAACTATCCCTATCGCTAAACCATTACCTGTCGATTTCAGAAACTTTCTTTCACAAGCTTACCAGACTAAGTTATTTGAGTTTATCCGATTGTGTGCTAAATATTAGTACAACTTGGATTCCATCCTTCCATTTATCTATGCTATCTTTAATGTCATGTAGGATTGACAGCCAATTTCCATCTTGGATTTCAACACAATTCAGACTTGAACAGTTGGAAATAACAAATGCCAGTCTTTTGGGTGTAATTCCCTCTTGGCTATGGGAAACCAGTCCTCTGTTGTATCATCTAAATCTTTCAGGAAATCATTTGGAAGGAAGGTTGTCCTCAAATACTTCAACATGGATGCAATTAAAAGAACTAGATGTGTCTAGAAATAGATTGAGTGGATGCATCCCATCAATGTGGTCTTCTTATATGATCATATTGCTGCTCAACAACAATTTGTTCAGTGACGATATTCCTCCTAGCTTGGGCGAATTATCCCAACTCAAAATGTTAAATCTTGCAAACAACAACATAGCTGGAGTCATCCCTGTCAGCTTGTCCAATTGCTCTTCTCTTGTTGTCCTAAATTTGAGAAATAATAGTTTGGAGGGAAGGTTCCCACATGAGTTCAGTAAGCTAAGTGAACTATATTCATTAGTTGTTCACAGTAATAATTTGAATGGATCATTCCCTTCTTCAATAGCAAATTGTTCAAAGCTTCAAGTTCTTGATATTGGAAACAATTTATTTGGAGGTGAAATCCCGGCAATATTTGGAAATCTTTCAGAGTTAAGAGTGTTGGTGATGAAGGAGAACAATTTTACAGGCAATATTCCTTTACAGATAGGCCAACTAGTGAACCTCCAAATCTTGCTCCTTTCTTCCAATCATATCTCAGGCTCAATTCCACACACAATTGTATCCCTACAAGCAATGGCAAATGAAAGTCAAAATGTTTTTGTATTGTCCACTCTAACAAGGCCATTTTATCAGGATGGATTGTATATGACTGTAAAAAGGCCATTTTATCAGGATGTATTGGATATGACTGTAAAAGGTACAGATCAGCACTACTCATATATTCTTTCCACTCTCACATCCATAGATCTCTCAAACAATGAATTGGAGGGAGAGGTTCCTTCTAATTTTGGGAATTTGAAGGAGCTAAGGCTTTTAAACCTTTCAATGAATAACTTGAATGGGAGCATCCCAAAAAGTTTTGGAGAAATGCATCAACTGGATTCATTAGACCTTTCAAGAAATCATTTTTCAGGGCAAGTCCCTGCAGAGCTTGAGTCTCTAAGCTATTTAGGTTCATTGAATCTATCAAACAATAATCTTTCGGGAAGTATACCACAAGGAACACATATGACCAGCTTTGAAGAATCCTCTTATTCAGAGAATCCTAATTTATGGGGGTGTCCCTTGCCAAAAAATTGTTCTTGGCCACACTTTGTTCCTTCTCCTCCCCCAATTTACATTGGTAAAATAAAGAGAAGCACTACTTATCCATGGTATGGGATAGCATTAGGATTGTCGTATGGCATAGCTTTTGGGGGAGTAATATCATTGATCCTCATAAAAATCAGTTGGAAAAGGAATTACTTCAACAAAGTTGATGCAATCCTAAAGTTTTTATTTCCATGGATGAAGAATTTGACACTATGAAGGGATACATCTACAAGTCATTGAAATGTGAGTTTTTTTTTTGTTATTAAAATCCTAAAATTCAAATTCAAATTAGTAAGTTTTAAGATAATTTTTTCTTTTAAATAATTTTCTACTTGTTACTGATATATAACTTTGTGTACATGAATCTATCTTTGCTTATGATGGTTTCTTGGTGTATCTAAAGACTTCTTGTACTTGGTGGCAAAAAAATTCATCGCACATGCTTTTGGGGACGACCTACATGCAATAGAAAGCTCATATACTTTTATGAAGAAAGGAAAGATTTGAGAATTATTAAAGCCACTCATTTTGTTTAGAAATGTGAAAGAAAGAATGTTTGTGAACATATGATATAACATCAAATGATAAGATAATATTTTTTCATGTTGAAGTTTAAACTTGGAATTACTGGAATTTAACATCTAAATTGTGACTGGTAAATAAATAAAATAAGACATCTTTTGATATAATCTAATAAAATGCATATTCATAAGTCCAACTAACCTAGACTAATTTTATAATTTGAGAAAGTTGAGAACTAGAAATATTAAAATTTTCGCATCTTTACAAATGTAAATATTTTCTTTTTCCTTGATATTTTCTTCTATAAAAGTATCATATAATCTTTTTAATTTTCTTTTGGATGATGAATTTTTCTCCTTGACAATTTGAAAACTCAAAATTCTAAACTTTTTTTCTAATGAGAAATTTCATATTAATTCAAAGACCAGACCTTAATGCTATTATCACGACTGCAAAGAACTCATTCTATATTAGAAAACCTTTATTTCAGAAAGATATCTTACCCCATTCTCCTTTGGCCATCTCTGTTTCAGAAAGATATTTCTGCAGCAAACAAATGATGATGGCATTCAAATTTTTGAATCTTGTTATTGCCAATTATTCTGTAATTTTTTTTGTAGTATTATCTAGATATATTAGAAAAAAATGGATCTATTGACTCAAACTTTTCTAATTAGGAATATTTGCCCACCTCATGCATGAATATAAGACACGTGTTTTTAATCTGCTTGAAGTGAAACAGGTTTCTTGATGGCGTACAATAAGGCTTTGAATGTTCTCTTCCCCAGACCATCTCTTTTGCATTTTTGGTCATGTTTTAGTTTTGCTTAAGCCTTAGCCATGGTTTCCTTCATTGCAGCTGCTGAATTTCTGCCGATGTCTTCTTCATATGATGATGCAGTTTCTTTGTGTTGAACACAACCTTGAGACAGAGACAATCTACTAATTGTCATTAGGCTTTCCAGGTAGTGAAGTCCCCATTGAATTTAGGTTACTACAAAATGTAGTCTCTTCATGCAAAGAATGTTTATTGATATTTGAAGTATATTTTATACGAGCATCAGAAATGGCGCTTGTTATATAAAATTCTACTATAGGGTCACTTGAAGAAATCTTGGTATGGCTGTGACAGCCATGAAGAATATGACCATGATGATTTCTTTTAATTAACTGTTCCCAATCAATTCTCATGCATCTAGCTCTGTCATATAACTTTCACTGTCATTCTAGTCTTAGGTCTGTCTCCCCAAAAAGCTCTTATGGACCAGCATGACTGTCATATCTTTTAGATTACTATTTGTCAATCTTGGCATGTTGCCCCTTTCATTCTTAGCATGATGATAATATCATTGAACTTCACTATGACTGTCATCAAGATTATCCCCTGTTTTTGGCATGATGATAATATCATTGAACTTCACTATGACTGTCATCAAGATTTTCCTCTGTTTTTGCTCCTATGTTCACTTCCTTATGCATCTTCTTTGTTTTTAGTAGCATATATCTCACATTTTGACAGTTCACTGCCCTTGTAGTTGAAGCAATATTATTGACAGGCTAATAGGTATGAGAGAGCTAGATCAGATCTTCACATAAAAGGCATCTTTTCTAGCATCGTGGTGAGGAAAATCTCAGATCTATCATTTTGTTCGTTTCTTTCAACACCGTTTCTCAGATCTAACATGCTCTTTCACCGCATTCTTACTGTCAAATTCACAACCTGTCATGACTCACTACATTCTTACTGTCACATTACAAACTGTCTTGACTGCCCTTAATGATGACTGTTATGAGGTAGTCTGCTAGTCTTATTTTGTTCACATAACTAATTTTCTCCAAAGAGAATTGAAGATTTCAATTTTATTACCAATCTTAATGAAAAAATTGCTCCAAAGAGAATTGAAGATTTCAAAACTCTCATAAATGCTAGTATCCTAACGGACTACTGGACTAATTGCAAAAGGGGTTTCTTCCTGATTGCAGAGTGGTTTGACAGATTCCTGGTACCTCCTATTTGGTTAGAAGAAAATTTTCTTTTCATCTCAACCATTTTAGCTTGTATAAGCTTATATCATTTGCCAAAAAACAATTTTAGGTATTGTGACAGTTTCTTCTTCATATATCAAACCATCTTGACCTAATTAGGGTTTATAATATCATAGAAAACCTAAGATCAACGATGTAACAAAATAACCTAGATCTAACATTACATAGGAATCATCACCAAATTAATGATTAGATCCATATTTAATTATGTCTCGATCTTGGTAAACTATTCTCTGATCAGTGTGAACCGTTTACATAGATGTTTTTGCCTTTTCAGATTACTATGTGCTTTACTCAATAATCACTACATTCTCCATTCGATAAATTATTGGTGCTCGGTTCATATGAATACTCGGTGATCACTAGCTCAGTACTTGGTAATTGTCTATCGCTCAATGAGTGTACTTGGTCAAACTCTTGTCTGGTTATCTTAGAGATCTGCCTTGTCTTTTCTTGGTGTGTGGGCTCTATATGGTTGACCAACTGTCTTGATTGTCTCCTTTACTGACCTTTACCGACTGAATAACTGATTGATACTAACGATAATCCATTAATGCTCAAAATAGGAGTAACATTCTCCCCCTTTGGCATTACTATTAAAACCTTATGTATATGTATAGACTGCCAGAACAAATATATACAGACTCCAAAAATATACTAACTCCCCCTTTGTGCATGCTCTTGGTGTGAAGTACATAATGGCATATATATACATAGACTTCCCCCTTTTTGAAATTAATACCAAATAAAAATAATATACTTATAACATATAAAAAATGTGCTAATGGGTTTTCTTGAGTGAATCCAAGACATTTTCCCATTCCTCTTTCAGGTTCTCAAGGGCAATGTGTTCTAAACCAGCCTGTGCATGCATTTCAAAAATATTTTCTAGTACGAAATTTTTCCGAGTGGCAACTAAAGCTTTTTCCTTATTGACATGATGCTCCATGATCTTCAAATGTGGAAGAAACTCAGCCTGAAGCTCGGTGATTTGATCACTTATAGTATCTTCTTGCTTCCTCAAATCTATTCTCAACCGCTGAAGTTTTTGAACCTTCGAAATATGCTTGTGAAAATAATTTGTCTCGGTTAGAGAATTGTTTGCATCGATCTTGATTTCTTCATCTAGTTTCTTGATCTTTTCACTAATCTCGGTAGTGAATTGGTCCATGGTGAATAACCAGAATAAAAATTGAATTAACCTTTGAATTATGGTTTCAAGCTCGGTAATAACCTCTGAGAGGTTATCCTTATTAATTGCCACTTCTTGGCTTATTTTCTCAGCTAATTTCAACTGTATCTTTGCTTATGCTTGCTCTTCTATTCTTTTCTCTGCATCTATATCAGAGGCATTTATGTGGCTAGTTAGAGTTGCAAGTTGATCAATGATGGGAGTTTCCTTATCAACATTTATCTCGGGAACTACTTTTAGTAGAATATCTCTAACTTCCTCCAAAATTTGTTTGCTTTTATTCTCCTTTTTAATTTTCTCTTGTGGAGCCTTCCTTGTGCACAATTCCCCATATCTTCTCAATGCTTCAGGGTTTAATGTCCTAGGTTCACATTCAGGTATTTCAATAACCTTATCAAGTGTGATAGGACCCTTACCATGTTTCTTTTTATTCTTCTTCTTTGGTCTTGGTGACTTGGTATAAGGAACTAGAGCTTTAGTCTCCATATTTGTATTTTTTGTCTCATTAGACACACTTTCTTACTTAGCTTTCCCGGTGACTGGTGTCTTGGTAGCTTGTCCTTGGGTGTTTGTAGTGGTGTTTGCTATAGTTAATTCTACCTGTTTATTCTCTTTTGGTGCTTGTGTTGCTACCTTTGTATTCTTAGGCTCATTGGAATATTTTTTCTCTGTGGTACCCTGTCCCTCGGGTGTGTCCTTTGGTTCCTCGGGGGTTGATCCTTCAGGTTCCTTTTGTGTTACAATTTCAACTGCTTGTACCAATATCGGCAAGCTACCCAAAATTTTAGTTTTTGCTGCCTTAGTGGGTACATTCTCCTCGATTGTATCTATATCAGTTTTTATATCTTTATCATTATTTATGTCATCAAGATCTCCATTTGTGATGTCTTCAATTAATACATCATCTGCCCTTGGTATTGTTAACTACTCGGGAGGATCCTGTCTATATTCTTCTCTATATTTGGTCAGGTAGAAATCTATAGCAATGGTGTTATTTGCTACCTCGGTATCAGATAAGTCAATTGGCTCCTTGGTGGCTAGATCGACATCATCCAAGTGAATTTCTTTTCGTTTCTTCTTATTCTTCTTCTCAGGAATTATTTCCAATGCTAGTTGATCTGCTTCTGCTTGGGCTTTTAGAATTGTAGTCCATAGAAGCTTAATATTCTCATCAACTTCTTCAAGGTTGCCTTCCAAAATGTTAAGAGCTCTACCCTTCACTAGAAACTGTTTAGAGTATTGTTACATTAACTCTTCTATCTCGGGAACTGATAGAGTAGGCATAGCCAAAATCAATGAATGTTCCCTCATTTTCTTTTCGGTGTGCAAGGCATAAGTCCACCATGTTGAAACTTTCTCATACAATTATTTAGGTACATACATAAAAAATTCAATAGGTACCTTCTTAAATTTTATTATCATCTATATGATGGCCTCTTCAATCTTTTCCTAATCCTCGATAGTCATATGTACATACCAACTCAATTTGGGGTTACTTAGTCCACTTGTTTCCTTTATAATTTCAACTAGATCATCTATCGATTGACCTTTATTCACAACAACTTTTAATTTGTCTTTATCTTCTTCTTCATCATCTTCATCATCTTCATCAACATCATCTTTTTCTCTTATTAATTTTATCCTCTTTTTAGGTATCTCAGAGGTGGCTTGGGCACCTCTCTTTTTCTTTTGATAGGTCTTCGTGGGAGTTGGCCTAGATATTTTCACTAATCCTTTCTTTAGATGCAGAGAAGCAACTATTGAGGACCTTGTCCTTGCTCATGTAGGTGATTCTTCTTGTCTTCTCTTCCCTGCGGCCTTGACCGGTGAATTTTGAATATCTTTGTTAGACTCAATCTCCTCCTCATCATATCCACTATTCCCAATTAATAATTGTTCCTCGGTTTCCTCTTCAACTAGATTATCTATTGATGACTCTTCTTATCCAGCTTTATCACCAAACTATTTTAACAATGTATCCATCATCTTCTTTGATTTCCTACTTACCTTAACTCCAACTAGATACATCTTAATTCTTAATTTGACCTCTTCATAGGTACTGAACCTATTTTCTTGTGGATCTTTGGGCTTGGTCAATAGTGCTTGTATTGACTTGGAAGCTCAGTCAATATCTAGTTCATAGTCTATAGGGGGTAACCAAGTAGTCCTTGGTTCAAGCGCCTTAAGCAAAGTGGAGTCAGTGTCCACTAGGAAGAAAATGTCATCCTTATGTTGTTTAACTAGCTGACCTAGTATCCTACTCCTTTGATGCATTCTCTCCTTAAATTGCTCAAAATAAGTATCCATTACGCTAACAAAGTTCTAACCCAAACTTTGAATATAATCACTGATTTGCATAATGACCAGTTGGTCAACATCCCAGTCAACATTACCGAATGAGGGAAAGAAGTTTTGTACATAGAAAAATATACAAATCATTAGGAACCAAACTTATAGGTATTTGTCTTTGCCGACCTGATAGTTCTCATATTCTCATCTAATTATTTCAGTAGGAGCTCAGCTAGGTCGAATTGAAAACCTTTCTTAAGGATCTTGTAGGTGTATGCACCCAAAAATGGTTGCCTAGACTTTGGGCCCCATTTATTTGATTTATCAATCCTGAATCATTTTTATCAATAATCAATATTTTCAACATTATCAATTTCTTGATTAAATCTTAAATTCGATCATATATTGGATTTTTATCCTTGGGCTAACCATTTATTCTAAGTCTTTATTTGATTAAAAGGAATATTTCCTCCCCTTTTGATTAAATAAAAAGCCCCACCTTTTCATCTTATCCTAAGTTGCACAAATAAAGCATTATTCTTATTTTATAAAAAGGGAAAAAGCATTTTTTGTCTTCTATAGACACAAAAGTCAACTCTTATTTTCTCATTGGAGAATATTTGTGCACATGGATTGCTCTTCTTTGATGCTCCACCATTGATTAAGTCTTTTGCCTCTTAATCTCCATGGTCCATTCCTTTTAATTTCCTATAAAAGGCGAGCTCTCTTCTTCATTTGCATATAGATATACCATGTTTTTATGCTAATGTTATGCTACAGGTTTTAGGTGCATTTGGAGCTTTTGAGGATATTGAAGACTTTCTGCTTTCATCATCTAGTTCATATTTTTTTTCTTAGTTGCATGATAATGGCATTCTTAGTATAGATTTCCTTTTATGCAATAGAATAAGCTCACATAGTCTAAATAGGAAGGCTTGGTAATACTTGTTCTTTCCTTTCATAGCATAGTTTGTTCTTTCCTTTCATAGTTTAGATTGCATCACCATATAGCTTACATTGCATCTTCATAGTGATTCTTGGAGATATTGGCATTGTGCCCTTGTCTTCACTTGAATCTCTCATTGTGTGGTTGACTAGCAAGGTCACAAGCTTGTAGCTCTAGCTGAGAGCAAACACATCATAGTCCCTCGCAACTCCATGCATAGAGAGCTATGAGCCGCTTTGTGAGGCCTCATTCTTGAGCAACCTTGTATGTAATGGTTCATAGAAGTGCACCTTTTTAGTGTGTACAGTAGGTGATGTCTACCACTCCACAAGGTACACTATTCAGCCCACTTGATTGTAATATCTTATAACCTAATGCATAAGCATCAAACCTTGTCTTATGATCAATAATTATGTTGAATCTCATACCTCCGTCGTCCCATTTCACTCCGGTTAACTTCTCAATCTTCGTTCATGGTGCACTGCTTATAGATTTTACTTTGTCAGTTATAGGGTAGCTAGTGACTACATGTATGATATCCCTTGTGATTTTAACCAGATCATCTAGCCATAGTTATCCCTCATGATCTTGGCTCAAGAAAACCCTAATCCATTCAGTTTTGAACTCTCTCAAGAAATATAGGGTGTTCATTAAATCATTCACCTCCAAATGTTTATGCTCATCCTTGAGCTTTTTGTTAACACTTAGCTCCTAGAAGGTGGATAGAAGCTCAAAGTCACCTATTTCACTGATTTTATAGTGTATGTACGCATATATATCTTGAACCAACAAAACCCTAGGCAGAATACATGAAAATGTGCTGATTTGATCAATCTGTGAAGCAATTTCAGGATGTAACTTGTACTTCGATTCATTACAGGTTGCGGACTTTATCAAGGTGACCTTGTCATTTCTGGACTTGGATTTCATAACCTTAGATGAGGATGCCATCATTTCTAAAATTTAGGGCTTCGTAAATATGTTGTGAAATAACTCGATGGATGCGAAACTTACTTTTCTTGTGAATAACTTTCTCAAAAATCCTTCAAATCTCTGCTAAAATGCTCTAGAATCTCTTTGCTCAAATCTACTCGAAATCGCTTTCGCTATTCTTAATCGTTGTGTAAAAAAATGAGTAAGTCTATTGTGTATTTATACTACAAGTTTCATTTCTCGCTCAAACTTTTGCAATTAATGCTTTACCTACCATAGCTCAATAAACAAAATTGCACTCAGTTTACACTTTAAAGACTTTATCTCAGTTAACGTTTAGATATTACTTGGTTGATACCACAACTTGGTTAATCTTGCCAATATTCACTGACTAGAAAACTTTCACTCGGTCATGCTTTTACCAACTGTACACATTTTAAGATCTAAACATGTAGTCCCATAGTGCATCTTATTTCATGTTGATTTGGTGTACATTCACTAGATATAAGGAGCTATTGTATAATATAACCGATTTGAAATTGAGTTCCATACATACCTTTATGATTTAGATAGAGGTGGTGATGTCACCTAATCCAATGGATGAGGTGTCATCGATTGCAGTGCTTGATCCAACATTATCATTTAATGTTTTTCTCCACATTAGATTTCTTATCCTCATGATTTCCTCAATTGAATTTCCATTTTCACTTGTATGTGTCTCTGGTGCTTGGTCTCTCCAATCCTTGCTTAAGTGACCAACTTTGTGATAGTGTAAACATACCATACCAATACTTGTCCAGTTACAAGATCTTCCTCTCCAATTATTTCTCATGAAATTTGCTGCTATATGTCCATACCTGCCACATGTTGTGCAATTAACCTTGTTATCTCTATTTGAGCATTAGATGTTGTCATTAGTATTAAAGTGGGTCAGTCGGTTATCTATGCTGGTCAGTCAGTAAAAGGAAGAACTTCAAGCTACATTGTGCTGGTTAGTTAAACAAACAAGCCTTCATAAGGCAACACTGAGAGCTAAATGGAAACAGGTTTAACTGAGCACCAGAGCAGTTTTACCGAGCACCAAGCTTCAGTAAACACCAAGCACACTGGACATCGAGCACCAGTATATTCACCTAGTAGAATTGGTTGTGTTTACCAAGCAATCTAGGAAATGACTTAGTAATCAGTTATGGCACATTTATCTATGTAAACGGTTACAACAGATTCATAAAATGTTTTACCAAGATTGACGATTATTTATTATAGATGTAATCATTAAATGTAATGATTATCCCTATGTAATAGTAAGATCTAGGTTAATTTTGTACACCGTAGATCTTAGGTTTTTCCTAAGAAGATGTAAACCTAATTAGGTCATAGCAATCATGGAAATCAAAGCAATTTTCTATATATTTGTAATTCATGTCATATTGACATAAGGGAGAAGAAGAAGATCTTGAAGCAGTAGCCACCTTCAAGACACCAAAATTCATACATGGTTTGAGTAGTAATCAGAGATACAATTTAGTTTATTCAGAAGTAGTCAAGGCTACAGAGAAAAATAGAGGACAAACTACTACACACTGAGGTGATATTTATTCAATATATCATAGATCTAATTCATATAAAGTGTAGTTGTCATTTACAAATACTTTTTGTTATCTTCTAATCATTGTAATAGAGTTAGTAAAATCTCCTAACAAGGTAGACTTAATAGTCTGTTTGTAAATCTCTTAACTGAGTACACACTCAAGTAGTGTTGTTTAAATCCTTTAACAAGGTAGATCTAATCGATATGATTGTTACTCCTAATAGGGTAAGATCACTAGAACTGATCACAACTTGTAGCCTTAACCAACATACTTTATTATTTGCAGTAGTGAAGAATTTGTGCTTGTCATCCCCACCGTAGTTTTTACCTTCTAACAAGGGTTTCTGCATAACCAAAATATCTATGTTATGTGATTGAATTATTGTTTGTTTTCATGAACTTTACATTTAAAATTCAATTGAATTAATGTTGCAAATAATGAACTTAGTTGGATAGATTAGTTATTACTATTTGTAGATTGAGTATTCAGTTAAAAGTTTTTGAGGGTACTAATTCACCCCTCCCCTCTCAGTCCCTTATCTTTCCATTCCAACAATTGGTATTAGAGATAGATCTCTTATTGGAAGGTTTAACCACTAAAGAGAAAAGATCTAAACATGGAGAGATACAAGTTGGACAAAACTACAGAGAATCAAAAGATTCAGATGTAGATTCTTGTTGAGAAATACAAACAAGATAAGGATGTGTTGAAAAAGTTAATGGTTTAGAGAAAGGATATTGATGAAGGACAAGGATCATGAGGGGCCAAAGCTATGGCTCACCCTAATGTTCCAAGCCTTCAACACACAATGTGGAAGAAAAACACCAGAAAGTGAGAGGGAGAAAGCAAGATCTTCATTAAATTTCATCAACAAACAGTATAAATGCCGGGCTGTAAGGCCTTCCCGGTTTAGGCCAGATATTACAATAAATTTAGAAGTCCTCAAACATGCGAGGATCCATCAAATATTTTGACTTCTAACTTCTTGATCTCTGATTGCCTAACTCTAAACACAAACACTAAATTTATACAAGAATCTACCGAACTGAGTCAGCCTTCAGATCCGCAAGCAACGAAAGTAACAGTCAAATTAAGGACCACTAGCTTCCCAATAACAGATACCAACATTAATTCTGTGACCCTTGATAAATGCACACGTCAGCCCCAACAAGAAACAAAATGAAACCTATCGGTAAGGGGAGATAACCGACCAGCAGCAAAGCAATACTGAGTGCCAGGAAATTACCGACCGAACTCGGCAATTGAAGCAACCAACCAACTCGGGAGAAGAGAAAACTGACCAATGCAGAGACTACCGACCGAACTCAGTAATCAAAAGGAAACGGACCAACACAGAGACTACCGACTGAACTCGGTAATCAAAGAAAATTGACGAACAAAGGAAAGAGCAAATCGTCCAAACAGGAACCGAACAACACAAAAAACAACAAACATCTTTTTTTTTTTTTGGTGACATGGGATTACCAAGAACCCAAGATGCTCCTGCATCAGATATGGATATTCAGGAATGTGAGACTAACTATCATGAAGAAGATATTGATGACCCGTTTGAGAATATTGGATCTAGTTCAGGTAGTATTTCTGACATATCTAAAAGTGCAATTTCTGATTTATCTGAGAAAAATCTTCATTTAACTGAACAAGTGAAAGCCCTACAGATTGGTCAAGAGACACAAACGGTAAGAATGATTGATGTGATGATATTGCTAGACAAGCTAAACAAGAGAGAAATTTGGTTGTTGAAGACAGAAGACAAATGAATGAACAACTACAAGTGAAGCAAACTGAGATACTAAGACTTATTGAGCATCACTTTGAAATATCCAATTAGATGATTGTTGTAAGCCAGGAGATCAATCGAGGAAATAATGAGTTATCAAGGAAACTTGAGGACATTGGAGTACTCAAGGAAGAAAATGAAAAATTGAGAAATGAAGTGAAGATGCAACAATAACATAATGAGATGATGAAAAAGGTTGAAGATAGTTCCAAGAAGATTGATGATTTTCTAATTAGTCAAAGAGGACTTAGAAGTACTACTAGGTTAGGCTACAATGAGAAAAGAGAATCATCTAAGCAAGATAAACATATGAATAACAACTAGAATCAGATAACTAAGACACTGACATGATATCACTATGGTAAATTGGGCCACACTTCAAATGTTTGTAGGAGTAAAGCACAAGGTAAACCTAAAACCACTCCTAAGTTTAATGGTCATTGTTATAGTGGTAACAAGTTTGGACATCAAGAATATGAATGTATATCTAAGTTGAATAGGAATTCTAACAAAACCTACATGGAGAAGCACTATCACACTTGCAACATGCATGGACACACCTCACAAGAATGCAAAACAAAGATGAAGAAAGTCTGGACACCGAATGGATAGAATAAATCATATCAATTGAGAAGACAAGGTAATGCTTACACTTGGGATTATAACACATGGGTTAACTACACAATAGGTGGAAGGTATGGACATATTGCAACTAATTGCATGAGGAAGAGATGGGCTGGAAAATCTTGAAGCTAGACAAGAACTGGTATGGCATGTTTACATTGTTACAAAGTTGGTCACCTAAGTAAAGATTACAGAGACCGAGCACTAGAGGAACAAGTTTTTGAGATTGGAAATATCATGAGAATAAGAAACACTGTGTGGAGAAAGGTATCAAGTGATAATGTTGAGTCAAGCAATGTAGTCGATGAAACCTTGTCCATTGGATTGGGTGACATTGAAACCTCCACCTAAGCTAAAAAAGGTATGTATGGAACTGATAATTCAAATTGATCACATTTTTCATATAACTCCTTATGTTAGATGTGCACATACCAAATCCACATGAATTGAGATGCATTATGGTTGTATAAGTTTTGGACTTTAAAGAGTTTATAGTCGGTATATGCTAGACTGAGGAAGAAGTTACTTGTCGGTGACTATTATGCAAGGTTAACCAAGTATTAGTATTAACTGAGTGAAAAATTATTTGTTAACCGAGCTATTGGTATTTTGTGGTACTCACCGAGTTTGACAATTGTCATCGAGCTATGAGTAGGTTGAGCATTTATTGCAAAAGGTTTGAGTAGGAATTTGAAAAAGTTATAAATATGTGATGAACTTAGTTCATTTTTCTCCAGTGTTTACGAAGAGTGAAGAGTTTCCAGATCAATTTCATGCAAAGGATTTTTAGAGTATTTGAGCACAATTTCAAAGTCTTCAGAGTGATTTTGTCAATATTTTTGTGTAAGTACTGTTATCACTGAGCTGTTCATACTCGTACTTACCAAAACCCTAAATTAAGAAATTATGGCATCTCCATCAAAGATAAACAAGTCTAAGTTTTGTAGAGGAGGAAGAAGTCAATCTTATTTTTTTTGCAACATGTGATGAACCCCAATACAAACTTCATCCCAAAGTTACATCGCAAATTGATCAAACGAGAGCTTTCTCAAGCATACCACCTAGGGTTTTACTGGTTGAGGATGTACACTCATACATTCACTACAAGATAGGGGAAATTGGAGATTTTGATATATGTATGAAACTTATCATAAGCTATGTGGAGTAGATGGAAAAATGAAATCCAATTATAAGCAACTGGAAGTAATAGGACTGCTGAATGCCCTAAATTTTTTGAAAGACTTCAAGAGCGAATGGATTAGGGTTGTTCTTAGTTAGTTCCATTATGGAAAGTTTTGGTTGGATGAGCCCGTCAAAATAACTAAGAATATGATTCATGATGTCATCGGGTATCCTACCAATGATAAGACAAAAGAAATTTGCAATGCACCAAGGACTGAAATTGAAAAGAACAAAGGAGCCGAGTGGGACAAATGAGCTATAAAGATTAACATAATCAAAGACCCATAAGTAAAATTTGTAGCTCATGTCATCGGTTATAAGATTTATCAGTCGAGCAGATTGAATAGTGTGCCATGTGGAGCCATTGACTTAACTTACAAAATGGTCAAGAAAGGTTTTTAGTTGGACCTCGCTGAGCTTCTTTTGAAGCAAACTGAAGAGAACATGAATACAATCTGGTCGGTGAAGTCTAATACATGTAAGTTTAGATCCTTGCTAGTTTTCATATTATTTTATGTTCAAAGATTTTTCCCATCGGTTGGTAATATAGAATGGTCAACCGACAAGCTAGTCATAGTTCAAATTACAAATTTGATTAAGGGCTTGGGAAATAATCTTAAGAGTATTTTAGATAACTATTTTGAGCAATTCAAAAGTAGAATGAATTCTCAAAGTAGAATTCCAAGGCAACTAGTTGAAGATTATGAACAGGAAATATGTTTTCTAGTTGACACTGATCACACATTGATTACAGTTGTGGAGCCTAGGAAAAAATGGTTGGCCCCCATGGGATATGAAATAGACATTGATTTTTCTTCCAAATCAATAAAAGCTTTATTGGCTATACCTAAGGATGTTAATGTAGAAAGGTTTGGAACTTATGAAGAGGCCAAGACAAGAATTAAAACAGGCCTAGTTATCGATAAAATAACAAAAAAGTCAAAGAAAATGATGAAAAATCTAGTAAAGAAATTTTTTGATGATGTTGGATCATTTGAGAGTACACTGGTTGAGGTAGAAACTGAAGGTCAATTACTTCTTTCTGACAAACCTCATGACAGTGAAGAAACCGAGTCAGACAATGATGTAGATACTATACCGATTTCTCCTCCCCCCTCTCCAAAGAAGATGCAGTTAGAAGTGCAGATAAGGGAACATACACGATCAAAAATTGCAGCTTCACCTCCACCAAAGAAAGAAGTTGTAAAGATATCAAGGCCAATTGCAGAAACACCGACGAAGACATATAAAAAGAGAGGTACTAAATCTACTACTGAGGCCCCTAATAAAAGAAGAAAGTTAATTAGAGGAAAAGATGATTTAGATGATGATGAAGATGATAATGATCAGTTCAAAGTTGTTGTAAATAAGAGTTGGTCAATTGATGAGGTAGCTGAAGAAATAATTGAAAATGGAGGATTAAGTTGTCATGAAATTAGTCGGTTTGAGCACTTGTCAATCAAAGACTAGAATAAAATTGAAGAGGCTATCATCCAGATGATGATTAGATTCAAGAGAGTACCAATAGAATTTGCCAAATATTTACCCAAGGCATTAGAAGAAATAATTTCATAGAAGTGGTCCTATGCATTGAATGCTAAGAAGAGAATGAGGGAACAATCCCTAGTTTTGGAAATTCCTACATTGATAGTTCCTGAAATTGATGAATTTATGAGTAAGTATTCAAAGAGATTTTGAGTAAAGAACTGGGCACTACAGATACTTGATGGAAATATGGCAGGCATAGACGATAATAGTCAACTCATCTAGACTTCAATTGTACAAGCCCGTGAAGAGTTAGAAAAGATGGCCTTAGCCATTATTCTTGAGAAGAAACTAAAGCAAAAAGGTAAGGGAATTCACAATGATAATGCAGATCTAGCACCGAAACAGAGAATTGATATATCAGATATGGAGGTACCTGATACAATAGATGCCACAGAGGAGATGATTTTAACTCAGGATACACTAGATCAAGTTGAAATCCAAGAGATTGATAATAATGCACTTGATGTACTCATTGAGGACATAAAAAATGGTGATCCTAATGACATCAGAGATGATGAGGATGTATTATTGATGGAGATAAAGCACAAGAAGATGGAACCACTACTGATCCATCAATAAGCTCTCTACCTAGTCATCTTCCTATCCTAATAGAAGTAGTTGAACTTATTTCTATGGAAGAACCTGAAGGCTCAATCCTTGAGCAACCAAAGGATGCATCAGGGAAACAAGGGACAAGCACACCTAAAGAGACATAAATGCCTAAGGAAAAAGAGGTAGATACATAGGGTCGAGATGACCCTAAACCTATGGAGATCACACCACCAGATACTATATCTGAATCTCCCTCTCTATCAACCAACACATAGGTTATGAGGAGTAGAAGAAGGAAGATAATGTGTCTACCGGGCAAGAAACGCCGAGTGTTGAGGTAAAGGATATTATTCCTTTTGTTAAGATTTCACCACAAGAGCCTAAAAAGAAGAAGAAAAATCATGGCAAAGGGAGGGTCACACTAGATGAAGTCATTGTAATACCTGATTGTGATCTAAGGAATTTGGACCTTGAAGAGTTAATAAAATATGGGGAACTATGCACAAGGAAGGTAGATCAAGAGAAGCTGAGGAAAGAGTGCAATAGCAAGTGGATTCTTGAAGATGTAAGAGACATCTTACAACAAGTTGTACCTAAGGTCCATATAAATGAAGACACACCGATAATGGACTAGCTTGCCACTCTTGTACAGGAAATAAATTCCCTAGACATTGATGCAGAAAATAGACTTGAAGAAAGGGAAGAGTCTAAGATAAAAGACAAATTGGCAAAAAAGATCATCCAAGAAGTGGCAATAAACAAGGTAAAGCTTTCTGAGGTAATCACCAAGGTTCAATCTATTACTCAGAACATAATTTAGATGTTAGTTAAAAGCTTTGCACTCTGGAGAGTTTCACTACTAAGATCAGTGAAATGATTAAGATGTTGGATACCAATATCCAAGCCAGTGCAAATGCCTCCTTAACCAAGATAAATGATTTTCATAAGCATATACTCAAAGTTCAAGAACTCATGTAGTTAAGAGAAGATTTGAGGAAGCAAGAGGATAAGATAAGTGACCAAGTCATCGAGATACAGGCAGAGTTTCTTGCCTACCTAAAAATTATTGAGTGACATATTGTCAAGGAGCAAGCTTTAGTTGCAACACTAGAAATTTTAGTGTTGGAGAACATATTCGACATGCATGCACAAGTCGGTCTTGAGAATATTGCTCTCACCAACTTGAAAGAGGAATGGGAAAACCTCTTAGATTCTCTGAAGTAAACCTATTAGCACATTTTTGACAAGATGTAAGTACATATTTTTGAGATTTTTATCTCTATTTGAGCATTAGATGTTGTCATTAGTATCGAAGTTGATCAGTCGGTAAAAGGAAGAACTTCAAGCTATATTATGCTAGTCAGTTAAACAAACAAGCCTTCATACCGAGTATTCATAAGGAAGCATCAAGAGCTAAATGGAAATAGGTTTAACCGGGCACCAGAGTAATTTTAATGAGCATTAGAGTATACCAAGCACCAAGCATCAGTAAACACAAAGAACACTAGACACTACGCACCAGTATATTCACCAAGCAGAATTGGTTGTGTTTACTGAGAAATCTAGGAAACAACATAGTAATCAGTTATGGCACATTTATCTATGTAAATGATTACAATGGATTCATAAAATGTTTTACCAAGATTGAGGATTATTTATTATAGATGTAATCATTAAATGTAATGATGATCCGTATGTAATAGCTAGATCTAGGTTAATTTTGTACACCGTAGATCTTAGGTTTTCCCTAAGAAGATGTAAACCTAATTAGGTCATGGAAGTCATGGAAATCATAGAATTTTTCTATATATTTGTAATTCATGTCATATTGACATAAGGGAGAAGAAGGAGATCTTGAAGCAATAGCCACCTTTAAGACATTAGAATTCAGACATGGTTTGAGCAGTAATCGGATATACAATTCAATTTATTCAGAAGTAGTCAAGGCTACAGAGAAAAATAGAGGACATACTACTACACATTGAGGTGATATTTATCTTAGATCTGATTCAGGTAAAGTATAGTTGTCATTTACAGATACTTTCTGTTATCTTCTAATCATTGTAATAGAGCTAGTAAAATCTCCTAACAGAGTAGACTTAACAGTATTTTTGTAAATATCTTAACCAAATACACACTCAAGTAGTGTTGTTTAAATCCTTTAACAAGGTAGATCTAGTCGATCTAATTGTTACTCCTAATAGGGTAAGATCACTAGAAGTGATCACAACTTGTAGCCTTAATTGACATACTTTATTATCTGCAGTAGTGAAGAATTTATGGGTGTCATCCCCACCACATTTTGTACCTTCTAACAAGGGTTTCTGCGTAACCAAAATATCTATGTTATGTGATTGAATGATTGTTTTTTTTCATGCAATTTACATTTACAATTCAATTGAATGAATGTTGCAAATAATGAACTCAATTGGATAGATTAGTTATTACTATTTACAGACTGAGTATTTAGTTAAAAAATTTTGAGGTTACTAATTCACCCCTCCCCTCTCAGTCCCTTATCTTTCCATTCAAACAAACCCATGTATTTTAATCCCTAGTGTATGTATTACCCTTCCTTCTCAGTTGATATGTTTTATTCTATTCTTTCAGTGTCCATACTTGCTTCATCTTTGTCTTGCATTCTTGTGATATGTGTCCATGCATATTGCAAGTGTGACAATGTTTCTCCATGTAGGGTTTCTTAAGAGTCCTATTCAATTTTGATCTGCACTCATGTGACTGATGTCCATACTTGTTACAATTATAACAATAACCACTAAACTTAGGAGTGGATTTACGAATACCTTCTACTTTACTCCTACAAACATTTGATGTGTGGCCCATTTTTCCACAATGATAAAATGACAACTTCTTTAGACTTTGATTAGCATAGGAATTATTCTATTTAGCTTGTCTTGATGACTCCCCCTTCTTAGTGTAGCCTAAACTAGTTGTGCTATCAATTTTTTTTGACTTATCAAAAATTCATCCATTCTTTTAGTAGTGTCTTCAGCTTTCTTGATCATCTCATTATGTTGTTGTTGCATTTTTACCTCATTCTTCAATCTTTCATTTTCCTCTCTTAATTCATCGATGTCTTCTAGTTTCCTTGTAAGTTCACTATTTACTTAGTTGACTTACTGACTTATGAAAACCATCTACTTAGAGATTTCAAAGTGATGCTCGGTGAGTCTCAGTATCTCAGATTCCTTCTCTTGTAGCTTAGCAGTCATTTGTCTCCTGTCTTCAATAGCCAAGTTTCTTTCTTTCTTTTCTTGCCTTTCATTGTTCATGACATCAATCATCCTAACCATTTGTGTCTCTTGACCGATCTGCTAAGCTTTTACTTTTTCTGTAAGATGTAGATTCTTTTCAGATAGATTTGATATGGTTCCTTCAAATGCATCAGATATGCTACCAAATTTAGATCTAGATACCTCAAATGGATTATTTATCTCCACTTCTTAATAATTAGTCCCACTATACCAAATTTCCATATCCTTCCTCTTGACTAGTAACTTCCTCATTTCTTCTTTGGCTTATTTGAATTGTTCAATAAAGATCTGCATCTGTAACCTTTGATTCTCAATAGTCTAATCCATCTTATATCTTTCCATCCTTAGACCTTTTCTCTTTAGTGATTAAACTTCCTTAACAAGAGATCTAGCTCTGATACCAATTGTTGATATTGTGGAAAGGTAAGTACTGAGAGGGGAGGGGTGAATCAGTACCCTCAAAAATTTTCAAGACTAAAAACTTTGCAAGTGTAGATCTCAATTAATTGTCTAAATTCATTATTTGAAACATACATTCAAGTAACTGAAAATGTAAATTGCATGTAATCTAAACAATAAATCATTCATGAAAATTCAAACTCATGACATAGATATTTTTCTATCCCAAAAACCCTTGTAAGAAGGTAAAAAATGCGATGGAGATGACACCCACAAATCTTCACTACAACAACAATAAAGTATGTTGGTTAAGGCTACAAATTTGAGATCACTTTTGATGATCTTATCCTATTAGGAGTAACAATTAGATTGACTAGATATACTTGGTTAAAGGATTTTAACAGCACAATACATGTTTGTACTCGGTTAAGAGATTTATATAAGAATGGTTAACTCCACTCTATTAAGAGATTTCAATTCTACTACAATGGTTAAAAGGTACGTTCAGTAAATGTATCTATAAATAGAAAATTAATCTTTCCTGACTCAGATTTGTGAAATATCAAATAGATATCACCACCTTGTTATGCATGTGTCCTTCTGTTATGCTTGGTAGCCTTGTGTGTGTTCTGAAAAACTAAATCCTTCTTTCATAAACCTTCTATTAAAAACCCTTTGTCTGATCTCCTGATGTCCTTAGTGCAGCTCCTCCTTCATGATACATTCATAATCACATCCTTACATATTTTATATCAAACCATCTTGACCTAATTAGGGTTTATAATATCTTAGAAAACCTAAGATCAACAGTGTAACAAAATAACCTAGATCTAACATTATATAGGAATCATCACCAAATTAATGATTATATCCATATTTAATTATGTCTTGATCTTGGTAAACCATTTACTAATTGGTGTGAACTATTTGTATAGATGTTTGTGCCATTTTAGATTACTATATTGTTTCGTGCTTTACTCGATAATCACTACATTCTCCATTTGGTAAATTACTGGTGATCAGTTCATATGAATGCTCAGTGATCACTAGCTTGGTACTTAGTAATTATCTATCACTCGATGAGTGTACTTGCTCAAACCCTTATTCAGTTATCTTAGAGATCTTCCTTATCTATTCTCGGTGTGTGGGCTATATATTGTTGACCAACTATCCTGATTGTCTCTTTTACCATCCTTTACTGTTTGAATAACTAATTGATACTAATGACAATCCATTAATGCTCAAAATAGGAGTAACACAAGTCCCAAACAAACTTCCAATCTTTCTCTACACAAGACTCCAAAAAAGTGGAAATCACTATTGTTTCAAAACCAAGATCATTGTATAGTATTGATAAAGGTGAAATTAATAGGATTTTGATTAAGCCTGCTCCTACCCTTGTCCTTGATAAAATTAAAATTTGATGATATTTCAAGTGACAACCTTGGTTATTTAGGTGTTGGATGTGTTATTAGGGAATCAAAAGGATGTCTTGTATGTGCTCTTGCTCTAAAACTCCTAGATAAAATAAATAATATTATGGAAGCATAGGTCCTTATTATTGGTTTTAAATTAGCAAAGATCATGCATGTATTCCATAATTCATTAAAGGAGACTTCAAAAATATAATTAATGTGAGAAAAAATAAATATGCCTCAGGTTAAAGTATTCATGATTTGTTAAAGAAAGATTAGGAAAGATTTGTTAGTTTTTAATTGTTCCAAATTAAGTGTTGTTGGTGTAATTAATCATTCACCTAATTACAGTTTTATTAAGCTTACTTAGTACACTGCATACATAGTAGTTTGCATATGAAACACTTAGGAGTTTGCACCTTTATTTGCACATGGTATAGGAGAAATTCCACTTTAGGTGGTGATAGTAGTTATCACATTCTACTTTATGGGTTAATACCATGAAAAATATCTAAAATGAGAGGGATATAATGAGCCTTGACACTTGAGAATGTGGATAGTTTCTTCGAGTATATTTTTGTTATTTGGTTAAAAAGTTTAATATTATGTGATTGTGAGTATTGTGAATTATCATTGAAACCATTATATGTATGGAAACGAATTGATTTATGAGTTCATTATGAGTTTTATCTATGAAGTTGAGCAGTTTATGAGGACCCCCTAACCTCATTTACATCATCATGTTACCTTCATAGGTACATAGATATACTTGGATGAAAATATTGCATTGAATTCCTCTATTTATTTCTAAATCATTCTGTATGTTTTACATTATATTTTTAATTTCTCAAGATGACGAAAAGTGTGGAGATATATACATCTCTTCCATGTTGACCAATTTTTTTGAGTTTACAATAGTATGAACTTCCATTGTACTCATAGTTCCATAAGGCTTGGAGAATGATCTTAGTTGAAAAAACTCCTCTAAATGATTTTCATGATTGGTTTTAATACATATTGAATTTAAATATGTGGATCCATTAGTGTGTATTGTAATGTGATGTTTCTTTTCTCTATATGACATCAATATATTATATGTCATATCAAGGATGTTTCTTCCTTACAAACATCATTTCCCCCTATAATTTATACATTAACATAATTTGCATCTTATGTATTTGGTGGGCTATTACTTGGACATACTTACTTTTGCACTCCTTGAAGTGTTTTCCCCTATAGTGTTGTATTTTTTTATTCTCCCTATAGTGCACATTCCCTACATATGAATCATATGTATTACCTATTTTGGATGCAATTTATGTTTACTCTAGTTTATAGTGTCAATGATGCATTGTTTATTTCATATAGTTCCTAAAATAATACAACTTTCTAGCTTTAGAAATATACTTGACATTCATTTTGACCAAAACAATACCAAAAAAACCTTGTTTGTTTCATTTTCTCTCTTATATATTGTTATCTTACTGTACTTTTTAAATATTGTATATGATTATTTACAATGTGTTTATTTTAATGTTTAATGTATTTTTTTATAAGTTAGTGATTTTTCTAACATATATCTTTTGTAATATTTTATGTCTAATTCTCTTATTTAGGATTTTTATTCTCTGATGCATATTTTCTAGGTTCTTAGTTTAGCGGCATTCTCACCAAGAAGAAGTTTACATCCTCTTGTTTATAATCCTATGCATATTGAGAATTTAGTATATTTTACTTGTAAAAAAACATGCATGTTCTATTTGTTTCATTGGATAGTTTTGTTCCTTAGGGTTTGACTTCATTGTTAATGCATGTAATACCCCTCCCATAGTTTTATTTTAGTCTATATGGCCCGACTCCTTTAGGCCACTTTTCAGGTGTGTTAAATCTTTGGTTATATTTGATGTTATGTATATTTATAATTATGGTTTTACTGACCCTATACTTACATGTCTATGGTTGGCATACAATGTTTTATATTTTTGTTTGATGTGTCCGATATGATTGAGGGATGAAGTGATAGTTACTTTCTAGTGAGATCTACATGATCAGCTTGTCCTCACCATTGTCTATTATATACTTATACATGTTTGTACATGCTCATCTTTTATGCAGGATTTTAGCTACCAAACATTGACTTTCTTGAATTACTAGGCTGAGCGTATGCTATCACAATGTTTCAATGGTAAGAGAGGGGAGATAACATACAGGCTCAATCCCAACCTAAGCCATTTATTGTCTTGAAATAGTGGACAAGTATATTATTACTATCCTTTAAATTTGTTAAGGTGACATCATTTGTGAACCCTTCATTTGGGCTTGATTATTGCATTTTGGTTTAGTCAATTTTTTTCATGTTGCATGTCATTTGGTTTGATGTGCTTTTTGTGTTAAAATAGTTTGACGAATTAATTAAGATTAATTTGGAAATGTTTTTGAACAAAAAAGGAATATTGAGCTTGAGTTGCATCAGTGTAATCAACATATCATTATAAACGGGTTAAGTGTTGAAGTTTTTGATATTTAGAGAGATCTAAAGGATAAATTGGATGAGATCCCATTGAGGGAAGAAATTTATTGGCGTTAGAGGTCATGGGAATTATGGCTACAAGAGGGAGATAGGGAAACTCAGTTTTTTCATGCCTTAGTACAAGTTAGACGATATTGTAATGCTATTTTCCAGATTTAGGACGCTGCAGGTAGATTGCTTATGGAGGAGGATGATATTCAAAAGGAGGCTATCCTTTTTTGAGAATCTACTTATTTTAGTCAAACCTAATAGAGAAAATTCTTCTCTTCTAGATTGTATTTTGAAATTGGTTCCAGATAATCAGAATGATAGATTAATGAGACCCTTTTCTTTGGATGAAATCAATAAGGTGGTCTTCAACATTGGGGTAGACAAGGTGCCATACCTAGATGGTTTTAATCCTCTATTTGTTTTGAAGTGTTGGGTTTTTATCGAAATAGATATTTTTTTAGTAATAGAAGTGGCTAGAACATATGGAGGTATGCTAAAACAATTCAACACAACTTTCATCACCCTTATTCTTAAGTGTTCTCAACCAAAGACTTTTCCTGATTTCAGATCTATTTCCTTATGTAACATGATCTACAAAATCTTTACCAAGGCAATTTATTCAAGGCTAGCAGAGATCATTCCACATATCATCTCGAAACAAGAAGGTGGTTTCTTCCCTAGTAGGGAGATGATGGAAGGTACATTGGTAGCACATGAGGTTCTTCACTTGATTCATGTTGAGAGGATTCCTTCTATGGTTTTAAAATTAGACACGATGAAGGCTTGTGATAAACATAATTGGGAATTCCTAAGACAAGTCTATTGGCAAGTTGACTATATTATTGTATATGACTATAATATAGTGTTTTCATTATCGAAAAAAAGTCATATAGAGTTTTGGAGTCAACACATTTACTCATAAGATCGGAATATGGATAAGTATGAAATACATGATAGTTAGTAGAGCACTAGATGAACAAAGCATCAGCACATGTGTGTATGACTGAGCTATGGTATGCACCCTTGAAGATAAGCTTCTTAGTATGTGTAGACACTAAAAAATGGGCAAGTGCTTTTAAATTGCAAAAATCATCAAATTGGCTTGAAATCATCAAAATGCAGTAATTCAATAAAAAATGGATCAAATCAAATTAAAATGGACATTTATAAAATCAAATTGGACACAATCAATTAAAGCAAAGGAAAAATCAAATAATGACATTAAATAATTAAATCAAAGCTTAAAGGGACCAAAAACACTACATAATTGATTTTAATCAATTAGTTGTATAGTTGTTAAATCAAAAATCAAAATGAACCTATTCCGTTACATGGCTAAATTTAATTAATTAATTGAATTTAATTAATCCTAATATCTTTCAACAAAGTTGAGCAACCAATGAGAATTGAGGAAAAAAATACATAAATCACTCAAAAAGGATGAATCTCAATCACTCATTTCAATTTTTCAATCTCATCCACTCAATTTTGTCCTTTTGTCCAAAGCTTTGAGACAAGCATTTAAATTGTCCCCCCATTTAAAAACATTGCAAAGTATTTGACTCAACCAAGGGTTAATCATGATTACTTCACTCCACCCCCTACCCTTGGGAATTTACTATAAATATGAGGCCATTTGAAAGCATAAACATATCTTAGAAATTCATTTGCAAAGCATTGATATTATAGACAATTTGAGAGCATTTTAATAGCATTTGAGCAATTTGAATTATCTTTGTATCAATTTGAGCTAGAATAAGCATTTGTAGCATCATATTTTCTCATTTTAGAAGTGTCACTAGTGGAGATTGAGCTGAGAGCTTCACTTACCACATATTTCTAGAGAACCATGAGATGTTATAGATTTTAGTTTCAATTCTTAGTTAGATTTGCATTGTATTTACTTTGAGTTGTTACTAATTGATCTTAATTTCATGAAGGTGTTAAGCATACACACACAAATGGTGCCCATTTTATTGAATTATTTTTCATTTGTGTGTGTATGCTTAAAACCTTCATGAAATTAAGATCAATTAGTAACAACTCAAAGTAAATACAATACAAATCTAACTAAGAATTGAAACTAAAATCTATATCATCTCACGGTTCTCTAGAAAGATGTGGCAAGTGAAGCTCTTAGCTCAATCTCCACTAGTGACACTTCTAAAATGAGAAAATATGATGCTACAAATACTTATTCTAGCTCAAATTGATACAAAGATAATTCAAATTGCTCAAATGCTCTTAAAATGCTCTCAAATTGTCTATAATAACAATACTTTGCAAATGAATTTCTAAGATATGTTATGCTTCCAAATTGCCTCATATTTATAGTAAATTCCCAAGGGTAGGGGGTGGAGTGAAGTAATCATGATTAACCCTTGGTTGAGTCAAATAATTTGCATTATTTTTAAATGGGGGGACAATTTAAATGTTTGTCTCAAAGCTTTGGACAAAAGGACAAAATTGAGTGGATGAGATTGAAAGATTAAAATGAGTGATTGAGATTCATCCTTTTTGAGTGATTTATGTCTTTTTGTCCTTAATTCTTATTGGTTGTTCAACTTTGTTGAAAGATATTAGGATTAATTAAATTCAATTAAATAATTAAATTTAGCCATGTAAGGGAATAGGTTCATTTTGATTTTTGATTTAATAACTATACAATTAATTGATTAAAATCAATTATATAGTATTTTTCACCCCTTTAAGCTTTGATTTAATTATTCAATGTCATTATTTGATTTTTCCTTTGCTTTGAATGATTTTGTCCAATTTGATTTAATAAATGTCCATTTAATTTTGATTTGATCCATTTTTTGATTGAATTAGTGCATTTTGATGATTTCAAGCCAATTTGATGATTTTTGTAATTTAAAAGCACTTGCCCATTTTTTAGTGTCTACAAATGCCCCTCTTTGAATTGATGTGTGAAGAACATTAATTCAAAGATTCTTTTAGTCCTGATCACTTTTTAGGTCCTGATTTACTGATTCACTGATTGCTACCTGATATGATACCTTGATATGATACTAATAATGCCACTCTGATATGATACTGATTTGATTGATAAAATGATATGTGCCCCACTGATAATGATTCAAAAATTTTGATGCCCCAGATTTTGATGTAATGCCAATTTAATATTCTGATGCGCCCTCAGAAATGAAACATATTGATTGTTTATTTTTGAAAAATTTATGATTGATTTATATTGTTCCAATATGTTTTCATTTTTGAAAAACATTGATGATATGCCATGATTCAAGGAAATTCCCTGATTTGATTGATATGTTGATATAGGTCAAGATAGATAGGTTTGTTGTAGTTAAACAAAACAAGTGATTTGGATATCAGGATAATGGTACCAATGAATGCTATTTGTCAATCTAATTAGATAGAAGAATTGATATGAGATAATTGATAGGTAAACAACTGATATGATTGATACTGATAATTCACTCTCAAGACATAGAGACACAAACAACTAGTGATAGGTTTGATTGCTTGATACTATTGTTCTCACCTCACGATCAAGAGTTGGGAAACAATAGGGTGATATTGATTGATTGATTGATTGATTGATTGATTGACGTAGGATAATCTACTGATATAGAATATTGATATGATTCCCTTGATTTGCAAAATAGGCACATTTTTGTAAGTTATAGGTATGGTCCCTAGCTTCTTGGATATTAGATTTATGGATCATCCTTGTTGATGATGTTGTATCAAGTTATATTTATTGATCAAGACTTGATGAATCACTTTGTCGATGATATTATATCTTTGATATACAAATTTGATGGATCTTTAATGTTATGGACATTTATATAATTATGTGGACTTTTCCTTGACTCCCCTTTTTTGATTGATGAAGATATTGATTGAAACCCCTTTTTGGAAAAATAACTACAAACCAATGCACTTAATCTAACATGAAAATGCAATGCAATGCAACTAAGTGTCACTAGCCTTTTAGCAAAGAAATGCCATAGAGATAAATTTTCATCATTGAGCATTGTGGGACTGGAAAGACAAGTACAATCATCACTGACCACATCATGATGATATGAATACCGCTTTTATATCACTTTTGGTAACATGTTTTAGGAAACTAGTACAACCCTCACTAGTTGAATAACCAACTAGGGGAGTATGAATACTGGTTTCAATGAATTTAATGTTGCATAAACAAACAAAGGTCAACCCTCCACCTTATATGAAAGTCCTTGATGGCTCTTTGATGACCATGTCGTTAGATGAATTCTCATAAGTTGATGAATCCTCCTTAAGACAATCACTCAAAGGCAAGAAAAATATCATTTCTCTATCATGGCCAATCTAGTCGAAACATCATCGATTAGCTAAAAAGATGTGATAAAAGTCAATTCAATAAAGATTATCAAAAGAAAGCTTCAAGTTGTTTGCTATGTCTCCAGATTTTCAAAAAGAATTTCAAACATTCTGATCTTTTAAATGTTGTCAATTTTTAATTTCGAATAATAAAGTCAATGAAGGCTCAAGGATCAAGTTGTAGGATCAAAATACTTGGGTATTAGCAATGATAGCCATCAAAGGTCCAAAAAAAATATCTCACTTCTGAAGCTCTGAAAAATTTCTCTCTGATATGTGACCGAATGTAGCAGTATTGAATCTTCTTGAGTTTAATGCATTGCTTCATGTGAATTGATGTCTGTTTGTTGAAATCCACTGATTAAGGTCAAATGCCCCTAGTTGGATAGGAAAAATGTTGGACTTGGGAAAACTTCCCAAAATATTACAAAAGCTCGATTTATGCAATATACAGCTCAAAGCACTTTATGAAAACACATTTTTTTTAGAAATTACCAACTCTTAAAGAAGATCACATTGGTTTGCCCCCAATGTCTAGCAAGATATAGGACATGAAAGATGTATTTGCAAGTTGATGGATTAGAGAGGGAAAGGCCATGATGGATGAAGCATGCGAATGTGACCCATAGGACCTGATGGGCTCCTAAATTAGCCATCTTTCTCACCACTTTTTATCCTCTTTCTAAGACATTTGATTGCACATAGACATACATTTATGGTTTTAAGCATATGAACTTATAGTTTCTATGTATATGATTATATATATGTGTGTGAACATAAGATGGAATGAGGATACCTCTAAAGACATAATATCTGCTTAATTTCATGGACAAGAATGGTGAATATAATAGTTATGCATGTTAATGGATTTTTTCTCTCCTAAGCTATGTTTTGGGTAGTTACCTCTTGTAGTTGTAGGTTTGCAAGAGTGATAATTAAGACTAACACCTTTTCCTAATATTGATGATGTGGATATATATGTATATGGTTGGATATGTGTGCATTAATTATTTTTCAAGAGTTGAACGTGGATATTCAAAGACCAACATACTAGCACGAGAGTCATCAAAACTAATCATGATTGAAGAAACTTTGCAAGCAAGTCAATGCTTTCTATTGCATGCAACGCATAGATTTAGTGTGCACTATATTCTGGGATTACTCATGGTCAATAATGTTTCTGTTATGAACTTTATGAGTTGTAACCAATCCTCATTATGAAGTGATTGTAGGTTTAGGAGTTAGTGGTAGTTTCCTTTTAAATAATCAACTATTGTGACTCTTTTAGAGTTAGTCGAACAAGCTAGTTTTTAATATAGAACTCTTGCATACTGTTTCAATCAAGTGTAATCATTTTTATGGATGAATAGAATGTTCAGTTCAAGTTTGCAACTTTCATCTTGATTGTACTTTTCATTCACTCATTCAAGGGGGCCCACTTGATGAGTGAACTGCTTTGTTAGTGTAGAGTTCATTTCCTATTCATTTATATGTTTTAGAACTCTACTATTCCTGCAACTACAGATACCATAATTAGTAGCCTGTTCCTGTAGCACAGTCAGTTGGAGTAGTTCCTAACTATAATTTCCTGCTTTGATTAGAATACATTTTCTTACCAGTTTTAGTTTAGTTTTCCTAAAGCATAAGCATTTGAATTCCTTAGATAGGCTTAGAAGGGGAGGTTTGAAGCATATACTTTGTAGATGCCATTCCAAGTTTACGTCCCTGGTTGATAATTAAATGAGACTAAATAGTGCATTAGGAATCATTTGGGGTGTCCAATCCTAAATTAAGTATTCCATTGCTTTGGGTTTCTGATACCATTGTTTGGCCAAGCATTTTTGGCATCGCTATCGGGGATGGTGTTAATTCAAACTAATCCTTGTAGTTGCAGTCTTAGTTTTAATCTAGTACTTAAGTAAGCATTTTTATGCATAGAAGGAGAGATCACCTCAGGAGATTTCTTCCCTGTAACTATCAAGGAGAACCATTTGATTTATGTAATCCTCAAATTGAAGAACCACAAAGTGAGAACAAATAAGAAGAACACTTTGAAAATTCATTTGCTGATGCTCAGGAACACATATCCTCTTCATTGTCTAAAGAATCACTGCATTTGAATGACGTATTTGTTGAACCTAAATATCAAGATAATCTGCTTGCTCTTGTTGTATATCAGCCACCACCACAAGGTCCTCCTCCCAAAATGGCTGCTCAAGCTCCCTTTCCTTTTCCTATACCTCAATAGCAAGGCAACCAAAATTTGAAAAATATACCTACTGCTACACTTCCCAAATTTTATGGCCTCCTAACGGAAGACCCTGAGACCTTTCTCTTTGAATTTGATATTCTTTGCTAGAGTTATGACTATACCACTGATGCCCACAAGTTGAAGTTGTTCCCATCAACTCTAAAAGAAGCTTCTTTGAGATGGTTCATGGGGTTGGGTGCCAATGCTGTAGCAGATTGGAATGCCATGCACACAATGTTTCTTACAAAGTACAAAGAACACTGTAGAGGTCAAGATTTGAAAGGTGATGACATTTTTAAAATGTCTCAAAAGGAGGATGAAACACTGGAGGATTATGTATCCAGATTTATGTTCAACCTACAGTGTAATACTCAACACCAGCTAAATGAGGCATCTCAGAAGCACCTTTTCTTAAAAGGTGTGAATGATGGAAGTATTGAGGCTCTAGACCTAATGGAAGGAGGTGATATCACTCAAAAAGCTTGGAATGACATAAAGAATATATGTCAAAATTACTCAAGAGCCACTTTGAAGAAGGGTAGGGGACTTAGAGACCTACCGTATAAGTCCAATGGAGGTTCAGGAGTATCTAAAATGGAGATGTCTAATATATTGTCTGACTTGAAGAAAGACATCATTAATGATGTCACCACTCAATTGGATAGCATGCAAGCAAGGAGGAAGAAGGAAGAGTCAAATGCTATGCTTGCTGAGTTCTATTCTCATTGCAGAGAGAGGAAAAGAAACTGTATATGTAAGATGGTTGCATCTATGGATGTTAACCCAATGCCCACTGATTTCAAAGCTATAGATGAGGAGAATGGAGAAGTTTTATATGTTTCTCAAAGGCATCCATGGGCTCAGAGACAAGGTATGCCTCCAGACCCACTGAATAATTTTGGTTATAATAGTAATAATAGCTATTGGCCAAACCAAAACCCCCAAAATTCTACTCCTCAAGGTCAAAATTGGAATCACAATTGGTCCAATCAACAACCATACTATAACCAAGCCTATTCGCAGCAACCACCATTTAACCCACATCAATAATAGTATAACCCCTATCAGTAGCCATAGTAGAAAAGCCAGTGGCCACTTCATGGTAACTGGCAACCACAACCTCAGTGGGGACCTAGTCAGCCTAATCAGCAAAAGGCACTAATGCCTCTACCTCAGTAGCAAACTATTATGCCACTGCCTCCTATAGTAAATAGCACTCCTCAAAAGCCAACTCAACTTCCAGCTCAGCCCACTCCAAATCCTAATAATAAGCAACAGGCTTATTCCTTGCATGCCAATAAACATCCATCTTAGATCAGGAACCACACTACCCGCACCCAAGGAGCCAATAATAACCGAAGTCACTAATGCTGAGGACATACCCATTAGCTAGCCTGATGATGTTCCACCTATTGCTCAAGCTGCACCAGTGCTTAAGAATCCTCCTCATCCACAGAGATCATCTCGGGTTATTCCTCCAAAAGAAAACCATGTAGCCACTAATTTAATTGATAAGCTCAAACAAATGACAATGTAGATTCCTTTGTTGGATGCACTTAAAGAAATTCTAGTCTATACCAAAGTAATTAAAGAAGTCTGTATAAAACAACCTGGAAGGAAAAAGAAAGACCCTGATACTGTCCATGTCTTAGGCTAGCTCTCTGATCTCATGCTAAGTAAAGTTGTCATGCCTAAGTATTCAGATCCATGAAGTCCAATAGTAACCATCTTCATTAATGGTACCCAAATTTAGAATTTTTTAATTGACTTGGGAGCATCAATTAATGTTATGACTAGAGAAGTTCTGCTGAAACTTAGTATAATTAGTTTGCGGGACACACCAACAATATTGCAGTTAGCTGATAATTCTATAGTCAAGCCTGATGGTATGGTTGAGGATATTGTTGTTACTCTAGATTCTTTAGAGTACCCCTCAGATTTTATAGTCTTGTCACCCAAAGCAACTCTTGGAGGTTATCCATTAATCTTAGGAAGGCCTTGGTTAGCCACAGATGATGCTTGCCTTGCATGCCATTCAGGAAAGATGACCATATCAGATGGAATAAATACCAAGAAGTTAACTCTGTATTCTCCAACAAAACCCCAAAGTGAACTTGATCAAGTTGTCTAGCCTAACTTAGGAGATGTTGCTCTTGAAGTAAGCTATGTGCAAAAACTCATGGTCATTGAGAGAAATCCATTCCTGGTATCCCAAGAAGAAGATGACATTCTTGCAACAATCCTTACCAACCAGTATGGTTCTGAGGAGTCATCTTGTGATGATCCAAATTGTTCCCTTCAAACAATACTGCCCAAGCAAACCACATCTTAGTTTCCTATAGCACCTAATTACCTTCACACTTTGCTACCTCATGAGATAAAGTCTCCATCCATAGTAGAAGTGCTGATGTTAAAAAAAGTCAAGAGAGTTGAAATTGCCTTAGGAAAGGAACTGAATGTTAATAAAAACCTCATTGAGTCTCAAATGTCTAGTCTCCTCAAGCTTTTACAAGATAGCCAGCAAGCCTTTACATGGAATTACACTAACATGGTAGGCTTAGATCCTACACTCTATACTCACAGAATATATATAAGCCTAGAATACAAGCCAGTAAGGAAAGCTCAAAGAAGAATAAACCCTGCTTTGAGAGACATAGTCAAGACTGAGTTACAAAAGCTTCTTAGTGCAGGTTTTATTTATCTTATCTCTGACAGTCAGTGGGTTTCTCCTCTTGTCATTGTTCCAAAGAAAGGAGGAAAGTGGAGAGTTTGTGTTGACTATAGAGAAATTAGCAAAGCCACAAAGAAGGATCACTTTCCACTGCCTTTCATTGACCAAGTGCTTGATAATCTGGTGGGTAAAAAGTACTTCTCATTTCTAGATGGCTTCAGTGGGTATAATTAGATACAAATATCACTAGAATATTAGGATAAGACAATGTTTACCTATCCTTGGGGAACCTTTTCTTATTCAGTCTCACCATTTGGATTATGTAATGCCCCTACTACTTTCCAGAGAGCAGTGTTGGGTATTTTCTTTGACATTGTTGCTGATTGTGTTGAAATCTATATGGATGACTTTACAACTCATGGATCAACATTTGAAGAAGCACAAGCTAACTTAGAAAAGGTTCTTAAGAGATGTCAAGATTATAATCTCTCTCTCAACAGTGAAAAGTGCTACATGATGATGGAGGAAGGAGTAGTCCTGGGACATTATCTTTCATCCTTTGGAATTCAGGTTGATCCTACAAAAATTGTAGTTATCAACACACTTCCCACACTAGCTAAGTAGAAGGATGTCAAAAGTTTCCTTGGCCATGCTGGTTACTACAAAAGGTTCATAAAGGATTTTAGCCAACTTGCAGCACCATTATATAATTTGTTAAAGAAAGAAGTTGAATTTGCATGGACAAAGGAATGTGAGGCATCATTCCAGAAGTTAAAGGATGTTCTGACAACAACACCTATTCTTAGAGGACTTGATTGGAAGCTTCCATTCCATATCCATATAGATGCATCTGATTATTCTATTGGAGCAGTTCTAGGACAAAAGGAAGGTATTATTGAACATGCAATTTACTATATTAGTAAAAATTTTCAAGGAGTAGAATTGAATTATACTGTTATTGAAAAAGAGTTGTTAACAGTTGTTTATGCACTAAACAAATTTAGGCACTACATTATAAGCTATGAAGTATTTGTTTATATTGATCATTTAGCTATCAAGTACTTAATGAATAAACCTACCATTAGTGGTAGACTAGCACACTGGTTACTCCTCATGCAGGAGATTGATGTAAAGATCATAGACAAACTAGGCAAGGCTAATGTAGTGGCCGATTTCTTATCACGACTGCAAGTGCCAGATGATCCTATAGCAATTGATGATAGTTTTCCTAATGAGCACTTGTTTTCTATTGATTCTTTTAACCCATGGTATGCAGACTTGGAAAACTACCTTGCTACAAGGAGAACTCCACCTCACTTTTCTCCTAAACAATGCCATCTGTTAGTTGAGAAGATTTTTAACTTCTCTTGGATCTTAGGTTTCATGTTTTATATAGGGCCAGACCAGGTCACACAGAGGTGCATTCGAGAAGATGAAACTTATGACATCCTTTGGGCATGCCATGATGAGCCATGTGGAGGACACTTTGCCGCAAAGAGGACAACCTATAAAATCTTGACAACTGGGTACTACTGGCCTACTTTGCATAAGGATGCAACAAAACATACTCGGGATTGTGATAGGTGTCAACATATGGGACATCCCACAAAGACTGATGAAATGCCTTTGTAGCCGCAGGTAGTTGTCACCTCCTTTGACAAGTGGGGTATTGACTTCATTGGACCTATTGAGCCCTCTTCACATGGAAAGTCTTACATCTTAGTATATACAGATTATGCAACAAAATGGGTTGAAGCCAAAGTTAAGAGACATGCCAGAGATCCCAAGGTTGCTAATTTTCTTTATGAATGCATATTCACCAGATTTGGAGTACTAAGGGAAATTATCACAGATCAAGGGGCACAATTCACCTCTAACCTTATCACAGAGTTGATGCAGGAGTACATGGTGCATCATGGAAAGTCTTCACCCTACCACCATCAGGCCAATGGCCAGGCTGAAATCACAAACAGGGAGATAGAGTCTATTCTCACTAAAATAGTAGCTGTGCATAAAAAGGATTGGGCTACTCACCTTCCTGAAGCCATATGGGCTTATCATACCACATGGAAAACCACCACAGGGTTTACTCCTTTTGAGTTGGTCTATGGAAAATCTGCCTCTATGCCGATCGAGTTCTAGCATAAAACACTTTGCACTACTTTAGAACTGGATATAGATATCACCAAAGCACAACAAGATAGGTTATTGAAATTAAATGGATTGGACAAATACAGGAAGTCCACTCTCCACAATATAGAGTTGATACAATAGCAAAGGAAAAAGTGGCATGATAAGTTCATCCGTGATAAGAAATTTTCTGTCAGAGATTGGGCACTGTTATATGATTCAAAATACCAACATACACCAGGGAAATTTCATACCAGATGGCTTGGGCCTTATGAGATTATATCATTATTTGACAATGGAGCTGTACAATTTTCAATAATAGATCCTATTTAATTCAAGTTACTCATCAATGGGCATCATCTGAAACTTTACCACAAACCTATAAGCCGTGATGAGTTCCTCAAGCAGTTCTAGAGCACAGTTGAAGCAACCATTCCTATAGCTGAAGAATCTGGGTCTTCCACCTAGGATTCTACCAATTCTTGATTCCATTCAAGACCACCATAATAAATATTTCACATTTCATGGAATACTTTCTCTGTAATAATTTTTCATCTCACCTTCTCTCTTTTCCACCCATCCATCCCATCCCATCACTTCACATATGCAGGTGCAGTTTTTTTGGACAAATCTTCCTACAATGCCTCCAGGTTAGTGCCACATATACTCATACATATATTATTTTTATTCATTAATTTTTAGGATTTTGTGTCATTTTAATTTTTCACTCTTGCTTAACCTAGCTTGGTGGGACCCATGCCATTACTTGGGGGGGGGGGAAACTATTCTATTTTCAAAATTTAAAGTTAGCATGTAAAATTTAAGTTCGTGTCTTGAAATATGTCTGCGACATGATGTGATGATCTGTCCTTTTGTGATTGCATCATCACAATCAAAGTGAATTAAAGAGATTAAATTATGATCTTGACTTTAAATGATATGCTGCGATGTGTTCAGGGTGGTATCCTTGGCATGCGTGAGCTTTTATGAGATGTTATGTAAAACTCGTATCATTAGATTTCGTGCAAACAAATCTTTAATTTTATGAATAAAGTTGTAGTTTGTACGCTATCTTTCTTTTGCAGCATTTTGTTCTGTAATTCATTGAGGTCTGTGACTTGCCATCACTAAATTCTATGAGAATTGTGTTCTGTAAGTTAGAAATTTGTTTGAGTGAAGCAATGGGAGGTGACCTGCAAAGGCATGAACCAGTGGACCACATGATTTTTTTAAATGATGCACCCACCTGTGAAATGTTTAGAAGGAGAGGGTGGATGGATTATCATTTAAGCCTTAAGGGGTTTAACAAGGAAGTTTCTTTGCAATTTATGTCCACCTTGAAAGATGGGTTCACAAAAGTTAAAGGTTTGAAAATTGAGTTCACAGAAGATGTAGTGGCTGAAGTGATAGGTTTGCCTCAGGAAGGTGAACAATGGGTGAAAGATTTCAACTTGCGATCAGTGAGAGCACAACTCAATTTGCATGGTGATCCTCAGTTGGATATTGACAGGAAGCAAACAACCTGGTGATTATCTTTGCCCATGGAGTTCATTCAGCCAGCCGCATTTGTTATCCAGTACTTCACCTACAAGGGATGCTACAGATACTGGCATGCTTTCCACTTCAAGATTCTTAGTCATCTCCGCCATGATAACCGATCGGTAAATCTTCCTAGCTTCTTATTTAACATTGTGAAAAAGCAATCTTTATTAGTCTAGTTAGGGAGAAACTAGTCTATTTCACACCATTTCTTAATAAAATTAATTGTAGAAAGGGAATTGAATAGACAAAAGGTTGGGACATGAGAAAATTTTTTATAGATGAATGAGGTTGAACCTATAATAGTCGGCCCTAGAGGTCATGGTGTTGGTAGGGGAGAACAAACATCTTCTGGGATTCATAAAATTGTTCAAAGAGTTGAGAATGATCCTGAAGCCTCTCCTTCCATTTCTAGGTCACCTATAAAAAGAATTTTCAAATCTAGAACCTCTACTTCTCAGAGGAAGAAAAATAAGAGTGCAGAAGCTCCTAATATTCCTGAATCTTCACCATCCATAAGGAAAAGGTCTGTATCTAGGAAGGGTAAGGGTAAAATAATAGAACTAGAAGAGGAAGCATTAGAACCTCAACCTGGTGACAATGCTGATAATATGGAAGAAACCCTACATTCCCCTAGGGAAGAGATTCTTGAATTTCCTCCTGAAGAGAATTCTGAGAACCTTAGGGAAGAGAATTTTGAAAACCCTCCTGAAGAACATTCTAAGAACCCTAGGGAGGAGCATGCTCAAAAACCTCCTGAAGTAGTGGCAGAGGAGGTGGTCATTAAGAAAAAGAAATGAAAGACTCCTTCGAGCTCATCCACACCCCCTATGAGGAAAAGTAAAAGAATTTTTGAGAAAGATGCTGAAGCATCTGTTCCTATTGTTAACATCAATTATTCTAAATCTGTAGACAATGAGCCTTTAAACAATTCCTCTTTTGAGGAATTGAATAATCAACCTGCAACCAGTGACACAATAATGAAAGACCAGAGTCTAGAAATAGAGGTTATCCCTGGAGTTAACTACATACTGATAGAAAGTGATGAGGACTTTGAGGACTCTGAGCACTCCTCTGAAGAGTCAGAGGAATATGTAGATAATTCTACCCAGCTAGATGTTAATATGAATATAGAGGAAATTCCTGACTTTGGAACTGAAATCATTGAAGAGGTACCCCAACAGGGTAGTTAGGAAAAGTTAGAAACACTGGCTAAGGTGGCAACTAATGTTAGTGAGGAAACCAATTTGATAAGGAAAATTTTTGTGTGGAAGGGAAAGTACTCTGCACTAGAAGAAATAGTTAAAATTCCTCACTTTCCCTTTGGTTGGGTGGACATACTAAATCAAGAACCTTTACCCCCACCAGATTTGTCTACACCTCTTGTAGCAGGAATAAGTTTGTACCAACAGTTGTTATGGGAAAAGACACAATGGAATTTAGAAAAAGAAAAATTGAAACGAGTCATTAATGAGAAGAATTCTCAATTGGAGCAAAAATCAGATGAGATTGAGGTATTGAAATGAAGAATTGATCAGATTACTAGGTTAATTCCATAGCCGATGGAATGCAGATCGCCCTCACTAGTGTATGCAATATTCCTTCAAGACCAACTTGTTAATTTCAAATTAACAAGGATTGTAGAAGGCCTCAATCCATCCATATCAACTCCCCATGAATTTTACTATGCCTTTCAGTCTGCCCCAATGACTTTGAAAAATCTATTGTGTGAATTGTACTTGCATAACCTGGTAGTTCCTGATGACACAGAGTGGAATTCACTCCTTTATGTAGGAGATGTACAACTCAGAGCAGTTATGTCATGGATGCAGAATGAGATAAGTAGAGAATACTAGGCTGCACCATACAGGGAGAAAGAAATGTCAATTCCTTTAATGATGAGGCCTAAGGTACATCACTCTAGGAGAACATATTTTGACTGGATCTTTGTTACAACAAACACTAGTGGAGCCAATAAGATCTATCTAGTGAGAGAATAAGCCTTTGTAGACTGGGACTAGCATTCCTCTCGGGATGTTGCTATAGCAATTAATACCTCCAGAAAGAGGTGGATAGGGATGTCATAGGATCTAAAGAGAATGGAACCTCACTCACCTTAGAATCTAACCCTTGCCACAAGGAGAGTTCCATGGTATACTATATTGGGCAGGTCACTCCTTAACCATTGGGTTCCATTAAGGTTTCAGCCTCCACTCTTCCTTCAGCCATTGCTGGCAATGAATGACAGTGCAGTAGATTATGACATGGCCTTTGAGGTCTAGTGTTGGGAAAGACTCAAAGAGACTCATGGATACTTTGATTATATTCATGATGAGCCTGGGTAGAGAACAACTAGTGATTTGAGGGTCTGTGCCAAGGTTCAGAACTTTATGATTGCTAGGGGCCAACAATAGTTTAGTTGAGGGGAATGATGGGCTCCTAAATTAGCCATCTTTCTCACCACTTTTTATCCTCTTTCTAAGACATTTGATTGCACATAGACATACATTTATGGTTTTAAGCATATGAACTTATAGTTTCTATGTATATGATTATATATATATGTGTGTGAACATAAGATGTAATGAGGATACCTCTAAAGACATAATATCTAATTAATTTCACGAACAAGAATGGTGAATATAATAGTTATGCATGTTAATGGATGTTTTCTCTCCTAAGCTATGTTTTGGGTGGTTACCTCCTGTAGCCGTAGGTTTGCAAGAGTGATAATTAAGACTAACACCTTTTCCTAATATTGATGATGTGGATATATATGTATATGGTTGGATATGTGTGCATTAATTATTTTTTAGGAGTTGAATGTGGATATTCAAAGACCAACATACTGGTGTGAGAGTCATCAAAGCTAACTGTGATTGCAGAATCTTTGCAAGCAAGTCAATGCTTTCTGTTGCATGCAACACGCAGATTTAATGTGCGCTATATTCTGGGATTGTTCATGGTCAATAATGTTTCTGTTATGAACTTTATGAGTTTTAACTGACCCTCATTATGAAGTGATTGTAGGTTTAGGATTTAGTGGTAGTTTCCTTTTAAATAATCAACTATTGTGACTCTTTTAGAGTTAGTCGAACAAGCTAGTTTTTAATATAGAACTCTTGCATACTGTTTCAATCAAGTGTAATCATTTTTATGGATGAATAGAATGTTCAGTTCAAGTTTGCAACTTTCATCTTGATTGTACTTTTCATTCACTCATTCAAGGGGGCCCACTTGATGAGTGGATTGCTTTGTTAGTGTAGAGTTCATTTCCTATTCATTTATATGTTTTAGAACTTTGCTATTCCTGCAACTACAGATACCATAATTAGTAGCCTATTCCTACAGCACAGTCAGTTGGAGTAGTTCCTAACTGTAATTTCCTGCTTTGATTAGAATACATTTTCTTACCAGTTTTAGTTTAGTTTTCCTGAAGCATAAGCATTTAAATTCCTTAGATAGGCTTAGAAGGGGAGGTTTGAATCATATACTTTGTAGATGCCATTCCAATTTTACATCCCTAGTTGATAATTAAATGAGACTAAATAGTGCATTAGGAATCATTTAGGGTGTCCAATCCTAAATTAAGCAGTCCATTGCTTTGGGTTTCTGATACCATTGTTTGGCCAAGCAGGACCATCTCCTCAAGATTACCCAAGCTAAAGAAAAATGATATAGCAATGTGAAGCATGTTTTTGGATAAGTCATGGAATTCAATGATGCAGTGCTAGATAGCCTATAGGATAATGATTTACTATCATGAATATGAGGGATCCAAAAGAGTGGACATGTCAGGAAGTTTTTTTTTATAACAAATTTTGCACTTTTAGTTCTTCATTTTGATCAAGATTAAGGGATCAATTTGGGTAAGATGTTGATAAGATAACACAATCAGGATAAAGGGGTGATGGAGGCTATGAAGGGATGTTTTTGGATTATGGAAAGACTATCAAGGAATAATGAAGGTGAATTTGGGATAAGCAAGATCATGATAGGGTAACATGGATGCAACAAGTAAGTTGATGGAAAGGATATCAGATGTCAAGACACTCAATGCTCATGGATGTGTTCAACCTTGTCAAGATTAAAGGTGAGAGAGGGAATACGGATGCAAGTGAGATAAATGATAGGAAGATGGAGGATAGCATGGATGAAACTTGACCCCAAGTGTAGAGTGCAAGAAGGAGGAATTACGCATGATGCTTGTTTGCCAGGTTTTCATCATGGCATTTTTTTTTGTTTTTTCTCTTTTTGTTGTATTTTTCAATATTTTCCCAACATCAGGATCTTTGGACAATGCTCTTCTGAAAGATATGCTATAACAAACCATGGCTATGGCTAGGATGCTCAAACATATTGATAAGAGGGATGTAAATATGGAAAGTAGGCATTGGAAAATGAATGTGAGGATAAGAAGAAGGTATGTTGTAGATGGAAATGTTGGCAAGATCAACTTTGACACACACTTTGAAGAGTGGTGGAATGATGGAGAAACAAAAGATGAAGGAGGTAAGGATCTTTTTGAGGTAGTGGATTTTGGGATATAGGAACCCAAATTAGACTTGGAAAATGGAAGATGTTTGGAGGGAGATGGAGTGGAAGCCTTTGGAAGCTTGAATGTCAATTTTGATTTTTCTTTTGTGTGCAAGTATTTCAACAGTGACTTGGGAATCCACATAGTCTTTGATTTTTCTTTCTTTTGTGATGATTTTGAATACATTTCTTCAATGAGGGATTTAGGAACCCACATTTTATTTGATTTTTCTTTTTACTTGATAGACCTTTGTGACCTTTTGGATATTTCATTTTTCTTTTCATTCACATGTCAATTAGATGGGACATTGTGATTTTTATACCCATATGGATTCTTGCATTTATGATTTTTATGTTGCACATCAACATTGCTTCCAAAATACTTAGGAATTGTGGATGAATAGGAATAATATGGAGGGTTCATATGGATTGGTGTTTGGACATTGTTCAAGTATGTGTGCCTTTGTTGATCTTGATACATGGTAGGGTAAGTGAATGGAGAACTAGGGATGATAGGAATGGTTGATGGATGAATATATGGACCTAATATGGATGGAAGGGATGAAGACTTTTATTTTGGGACATAGGAATCCAAAATGGATTTGGAGGATAGTGAAGGCATATGGTTGTGTTTGAATGGAGGGATATAATGTGTGAAAGGGATATCAATATCTTTGGATGGAGTTGCATCACCAAGGTGCTCATATTTAAGATTTATCTTTATACTAATAGGCTCATGAGTAGTTTTGATAGGAACACATTTGGTAGGATCAATTGAAGCTTGAAGGGATTTATTATCATGCAAGGGATTTGGAAGAATGATGGGATACTTTAATCTTGACAAGGATCTTTGAATGGTGTAGAGAGGGTATTTTTCTCTTGATTTTCAATATGCTTATTGGAAATTGTGGAAGGGATATCTTGATCTTGCTTAGGAAGTGGAGAAAATATGGAACTTGGAAGGGTACTTTGTTCTTGGAATGGAAGGATATCATCTTGGAAGACATGAAAGGATGCAAGGGGATCATCACAAGGTTCTATGGATGTGGGACCTTCATCAAAAATGGGAGGGGATTGTATATAATCTTGATCTTGATCTTTATCGATATTTGTTTCTTTTCTCTTTGGATTATCGTCTTGACATGGAGCCACTTTGAAGGACAAGGTAGATGTTTGGATATGTGTGGGGGATGTTTGGAAGAATGACGTAGGATCCTTTTGAATGGGTAAAATAGGCATTGAAGCACATGAAGCTTTGGGGTCTAAGATCTTTGAAGCATGGAAATGATCTACAACAAGATGTAAGTTAGCTTGGGTTTCTTTTAGAGGTAGCCCTTGAGGGTAGATGTAGTCAATGTGAAAAGGGTTATCCTTAGGTTGTGAAGCTTTATGAGATGGATGAAGGATGAAGGGATTACTCTTGCTATATAGAGGTTGTTGGGAAGCTTTGTGAGATGGACGAAGGATGAAAGGATTAATCTTACTATATGGAGGTTTGTGCATTAGATCTTGCTTGAGAGTGGTACTTTTCTCTTCATACTCTTTATTATCTTGATCACAAATAGGATGATCATGAAATTTCCCTTGATCTAAGATAGGTTTGTTGCCCTTCAATGCTTCTTTTTGTGAGGAAAATGAAAATACGGATTTCTCATCATCATAAAGAAAAGGCCAAATTGATCTTAATGATGGCTTTTCAAGTGATGCATCTTTTTATTTTTCACTATTCTTCATCAAGGTTGATGTGTCAAAATCATGAGGAAGCTTAGCACCTAATTGAGCTAACTTTATGAAATATGCTTCCTTATCCCTCTCCAAAACTAATCACATTATTTCCACAAACATGGGATCTTGGATTGCTTCAGAAATTTCCTCTTTAGACACCTCATCATCTTGATTCATATGGAGATCTTGGTCTTGATTTTGATAACTATGATCCATAATAGGGTTGATTTTTTTCTCAAATAAACTCATCATTATAAATGATTTTCAGGAATATGATCTATTTGTTGCACTAATAAAGAATATCTCTGAAAAGGGTATCCAAAAATGACTTCAAAATTTCTCCAAACCCTCGAGAAATGTCCACTGTTTGCCCTTCTTTATTTCTAGGCATCACTTGCCAATGTGTAGGTGTGACTTAAAACTTGATATCCAATGACTGGAAATTGCCTAGGTGGTGCTCTACATGACAACAAGTGGCTTTTCTCTATTGATATGCATGATTTAAATTTTTGCAAGCATCACTTAAAATGTCATAGGTGTGACTTCATTATTTTTAGGTGTCACTTTACAAATCATAGGTGTAATTTCACTGTGCACAGGCAGTTTTTCTCTGTTTGTAAGCGACACTTTGTAGACCAGGTTGTAAATTTTAGATTTTAAAAGTTGTAAGATCAGGCCTGCAAAATTTTCTTGTTTTAAAATGAAGTACAAACACAACGGACACATCAATTTTGCACCATGTCCCTAAAACCACACTAAAAGTGTATGTTCTTGGTCATTTTTCAAAAGTCTTGAATAAGAAAGTCTTCCAAGTAGTCTACCTATAGTCAAATTTGGCTTTTAACATGTTTGGCTCTATAAGGTAGCTTACTGCTTATCAAGTTTTAATGAATAATTCCGTTCTAAACCATGAAGTTCTTTTTCCCACTTGTGGGCTTCCCACACACACAAAAGCATGATTTGGTGCAATCCAAAAGGACTACTAGAGGAAGTGAAGAAACTTGCACACAATCTAGCCACTTCCCTTTTAATGAAAAGTGTGTTTGATTATAGTGGGTTGGATAGTACCATGGAAAAAGTGGTTGTCTCCCACTTGGGTTATTCCCTCTCACTGGCCTCATTAAGGCGATTTCTTAGGAGGCAGGCCCTCTATTATTCTAGCATGTATATAAAACAAGAAAATTGAACTTAGTCCAACAAGTTTGGGAATTTGGTTCACTTAAAAAGTGAAGAGCATATCCCTATTGTTGTCCTTCATTCCAAACACTCAAGCAACAATGGTTCTTTTTCAATCTCTTGACAATGAGATTCTTATAATTGAGGTGTTTGGTTTATTCCTTATTTTACTTAAGCTAGATTCAATGAATGCCACAATTTAAGCAAGTGAAAGCTTGATTTGATGAATACCTTTCCTTTGTAGCTAGCAATGGATAGGCACTTTTTTATGATTTTTGACTTTTATTTTGCTTTTACTCACCTAGCGGCGATAGTTCCTGCTCCCTCCTCCAACAAGTTAGTCAACAAAGCCATACAAAATGAGGGAAACCATGAAGGAACAAAATTTGAAGTACAATTAAGTGTTTTCACAAGATTATTCAATGAAAATTTCAACAACTTAAATGTAACAAATTTCAATTTAGAGTAGGAAATTTAAGCTTGTAAGCCTCTGACACTTTAATGTAATGAGCATAAAATTTCTCTTCCAAGCCTAAACTCTCTAAAATTAAAGCACTATGCAATTCCTTTTCATGTTTGGTTTGTAGTCTTACCTCTTTGCTTGGTTGTGTAACTCTATTCTCTGGTTTTTGAACCTTCCTATGTTTTGTCATCTGTAGGAAAAACACAGACAGAGAGTAAGAAAACAAAATTTAATGATTTGACAAAAAATTTAAGCAAAAAATAGTAGGCATCACTTAAATGCTAGTAGGCATCATTTAAAAGTTAGTACATGTCATTTAAATGATAGTAGGCATCATTTAATAGTTAGTACATGTCATTTAAATTCTGGTACATGTCATTTAAATGATGGCACATGTCACTTAAATTCTAGCAAGCGTAACTTTAAAAATAGCAGGTGTCACTTTCCAGTGAAACAGGTGACATTTAAAGTTCAACAGGCATAACACTTTATTTACTACACAAAAAAAGTATTGCAAATTGCATAAAATAAAGTATGCAAAGTGACAATTAGAAAATACTAGGCGTGAATGAGAAGATACTAGGCGTGACTGTCTCTATAAATTGCATCACAAAGTTTTATCACAGGTGGTGATAGACAACAGATAGGTGACACTTCTCAAGTAACAGGCATGACTTTATGAGAAAAGACTGAACAATTTATCTCACAGGCATGAGCATTCATCTTGTAGGCGGCTAGAAAGAATTTAAGACATAAGATAAGTGATCGCAAAGGCATGAACTAATAGCTCGTAGGTGTCAGGACAATGATTTTAAGCGTCATCACAATGACTGTAGGCATGACTGAATCCTTTGTACACGTGACTTCACCTATTTTTGTAGAAAATTCATGGAAAAGTGAAAATACAAGCACACAAAATATGATGAAAATGTTAGTATTGAGGCTTAAAGCCCCATGGTGGGTGCCATTTGTGTGTGTATGCTTAACACCTTCATGAAATTAAGATCAATTAGTAACAACTCAAAGTAAATACAATGCAAATCTAACTAAGAATTGAAACTAAAATCTATAACATCTCATGGTTTTCTAGAAAGATGTGGTAAGTGAAGCTCTTAGCTCAATCTCCACTAGTGACACTTCTAAAATTAGAAAATATGATGCTACAAATGCTTATTCTAGCTCAAATTGATACAAAGATAATTCAAATTGCTCAAATTCTCTTAAAATGCTCTCAAATTGTCTATAATAACAATGCTTTGCAAATGAATTTCTAAGATATGCTATGCTTCCAAATTGCCTCATATTTATAGTAAATTCCCAAGGGTAGGGGGTGGAGTGAAGTAATCATGATTAACCCTTGGTTGAGTCAAATACTTTTCAATATTTTTAAATGGGGGGACAATTTAAATGTTTGTCTCAAAGCTTTGGACAAAAGGACAAAATTGAGTGGATGAGATTGAAAGATTGAAATGAGTGATTGAGATTCATCCTTTTTGAGTAATTTATGTCTTTTTGTCCTTAATTCTTATTGGTTGATCAACTTTGTTGAAATATATTAGGACTAATTAAATTCAATTAATTAATTAAATTTAGCCATGTAAGGGAATCTGTTCATTTTAATTTTTGATTTAACAACTATACAATTAATTGATTAAAATCAATTATATAGTGTTTTTCACCCCATTAAGCTTTGATTTAATTATTCAATGTCATTATTTGATTTTTCCTTTGCTTTAAATGATTTTGTCAATTTGATTTAATAAATGTCTATTTAATTTTGATTTGATCCATTTTTTGATTGAATTAGTGCATTTTGATGATTTCAAGCCAATTTGATGACTTTGCAATTTAAAAGCACTTGCCCATTTTTGAGTGTCTACACTATGTATTCATGCTAAGTCTAAGAGAGCATAATGATATGAGTTAGTATGAAGAAGTTATAGCCAGTTGAAGTGGCACAAACAGTAAGTGCTAGAATAGAACAGAGAATGGAGCTGATTGTTGGTATTTTGGTTAGCGCTTATACTATTGTTTTGTAAAGGCTATGCACCTATTGTATTTAGGTTATAGACATGTTAATATCTTTATTTGTAAAGACACTTGAGCCAATTCACTTAGAAGTGTTGTATGTAATAGGTTAAAGACCGACCTAGTAAATAGTTTTGTTAGCGCATATAAATAAGACATGCGCCTTTGTAATTACGTATGGAAGTCAATAGAGAGTTGAAATAAGTAGAAAAGAAGTATGCAAAGAGAAGTTAGAATGTCATAGAGCTTTACAAGAGGCTAAAGCATTAGCGTATAAAAGGAACTGATCAAACAAGCAATGTCATAGCAATAGTTCACATTGCAGATATAGTGTGTATCTGAGATCCATAAGGTTGTAGCCTTCACTGCTTGAGCACTAAGCTCTAGGACAATGTGTCCCCACCCCTAACAGGGTTATTGTAAAAGAATCCTAACTAGGTCCAACCCTTGACCAGGTCACTGTACTAAAAGCATTGTAAATATCAACTCCTAACAGGGTTGTAAGATCTTGTAACAGGGATCATAATACACTAGGGCAGTTCTTAGTGGGTGTCAATTCCCACTGGGGTTTTTACCTATTTGGGTTTCCCCATAATCATATTTGGTGTTATGTGTTGTGATTATTTATCTTACTTGCATTGATATTTAGTTCAGTACTTAATCAATAAAGTTAAGATTCATGATATCAAAAAAAGTAATAATATATAGAACACATATTCACCCCCCCCTCTCAGTGTTCCTATTCATAACAATTGGTATCAGAGCTTTGGTCCTCTAAAGAAAAGTTTAACCACTTGAAGAGATAATGGATATAGGAGAAGTGAAACATTTGAAGAAGAATCTTGAAGCAACTCTTGAAGATATTGACAGATCTAAAAAAGAAAATGAAGAACTGAAAGACAAGGTTAGTAGTTCTCAAGTAATCATCAAGAAACTAAAAAAACACTTGAAAGAATGTTCCACAAGTGATTTGGGAAAAATGCTTAAAATGATGAATGAGGAAAACTCATCTCTGAAGGATCAAATTGAAGAGTTGGATGAAAATCTATTCAACAATCAAGAAGCTTATGAAGAACAGGTCAAAGAAAACAAAATAGTTAGATGAAGAACTAAGGCAAGCAAACATGAAAATCTTGGAGCTAGAAAACATCAAGAAGAAAGTAGAATCAAAATTGACTAAAGAAAAGAATCACATTGACAAGATGCACACAAGAAAGGATCTAATCGAGTCACAGTTGTATGCACAAAAAACTAAAGGAGATACCAGTGGTATTGGATTCAATGAAGCCCAAGTTCAAATTGATTCTATGCGAGATAGAATGAAATCTCTTGAAGAACCTGAGAAGAATGAAGATCATAATGAAGCTAAAGAACCATCTAAAGATGAGTGCAAGCCTATAAAATTTTTTGTTTATGCATGTAACAAGCATGAACATATAGCAAGAGATTGTAAAGAGGTAAGACCCTTCAATGGTTACTGTTATTCATGCAATAAGTTTTTTCATAGAGCTATGAATTGTAGGTCAAATCAAAGAGATCAGAATTAGAAAATTTAGAGAAATCATCCTCATAAAAATGCTAGAAGTCCTTAGAACATTACATGTCAGATATGTTATTATAATGGTCATTTAGCTAGACAGTGCAAACTGGTAACTCACATCAATGCGTTGAAGAATATAAGGCCTCCAGTCATTTGTCATTCATGCAACAAGGCTGGGCACATCTCAAAGTTTTGTAGATCAAAAGTGCAAAGATAGGAAATCCCTAAAAAGTCAGAAGGGTCAATATTGGATGAAGCAGGAGAAGTCAAGTTTGTGAAAGCTACAAAAGATGTGAGCATGATCTGGACATAAGTAATGAAGGATAAAGATAATGAGTATGTATTGGATGCATCCACAATGGATGCACCCTCTACTTCTAGATAAATGACTCTCATGGTCATAGGGGGAGCTAAATTAGCTTTAGACTCCTACATGGCTGGTATACTCACTCTTGGAGTATACACCTTGAACTACAACTATTTGGAGAGTATGTGATGCAGTATGCAAGAGCACACTTCCTGATTGATAGTAGAGACAAAGAATGAAATTCATAGTTGCATTCTATGTTTATGTGGCAAGAATTAATGGCAGAAAACTACTTTATAGTCATTGGAGATTCATTGATCACTCATTTGCAATCAAATTTGAGTGTTTGGAGATCACATGAGTTCTAGCAGTTGAGTTGAGAAGTATTGCAATTAGATTTATTAGCGAAGAAGGAAGATAGATTGTTACAAGCCCTAGTTTAGACGTGACAATTCTAAAACCCTTATAGACATATTTGAGTGATTCACCAAGTAAGTTATCGCTACTCAAGTTGTTTTTGATGTTGTTGAAAGGAAAAGATATGTATTTAAGAAGCATTCATTCAAATCCACCCTAGATGACCTAGAAGGAGCCTTTTCTAGAACCCCAATGGGTGTTATGCACGTAGAAGACATATGCGCATATGTATATTGCAAGAAGGAACTAGTTGGTTTGGACAGAATAAGGTCGCACCTAGAAATAATGATGAATCTTGATAAAATATTCATGGAAAAGTTCACGCACCTTGAAAATCACCCAATCATTGAGTATGCCACAGTGTATGAATTCTATGAATCCAAATGGATTCAGATCTTGTTGAGCAGAATTCATGATGATCTATTCTGGATAGGTGAAGTTCTAGTTTGCATCACAGATGCTCTCATTTATGATATGATAGGTCTATCAAGAACATGTGCCACTCTTCTTGATGGTAAGGATGTGAGGAAATTGGTTGAGCAAGCTTGTAAGTCACATAGTGACAAGTGCAATATGAGCATAGAGCTAATTGAAGAGAAAGACATCAAGTTAATGGCTACAATTCTTGGTTATAGGTTTCGGCATGCAAGAAGGGTCAATAGTGTGTCCACAACCACTATTCTAGTAGCCATTAGAATTGTGAAAGAACATGGTGAATTCAACTTGTGTGAGATCTTGGGCACACAGTTGATAGACAACATAAGAGCCATCAAGCATGACAAGAGCAAGATATCCAATTTTGGGTCTCTGATTATCTACATGTACTTTCATATATTTGGAAAAGTTTTAGATTTATACCTTGATAAGAACATGCCTAAAATACCACAAATATCACTTAAGGAATCAACTGAGAGTACCCTGAAAGATTATATGGAGTTAGAGATCAAATCATTTAGGATAAATATGAAGATGAGGTATAGGATACCTAAGAGCATTGTTGAGAAATACAAGGATAGTATTTGCTTCATGGTAGAGACAAACATTAAATGCATGAAAGCAGTAGAACCTAGAACTAATTAGATTCATCCACTTGGTTATGAAGTGGAGGAACATATCCTAGAGGCATATGCACAAGTCCTCCTTACCATGCCAAAGGATCCCAACGAGACAAGATGGGGAACATATGAGGAAAAGACAAGATAGGTAGATGCAGTCTTAAATAGTGCAGTGATCAAGAAGAAAGCCTCTAAAGTCACATCTGAGATACTTAAGATTCATGGTGTCACTCAAGCTTACCTGGATAAAGCTAGAGAAGCTAAGATAGCTATGAAAATTGAAAGTTCATCCACTGCTAAAGCCAAATCAGAGAAGACAAATGACCCTAAGATGAAGAAAATAAAAATTGATAAATCTGATGATCTAAAGAATGATATCACTCATGTGCCCACAAATACAATTGACTTAGAGTCCACTAAAGCATATCCTAAACCAAGTAAGATGCCTAAGAGGAAGAATCAAATAGCTACAAGCCATCCATTAGCAAGAGCCACAAGAAGCCGAGGCAAAAATGTACAACCACCTTCCAAGGTACGATTCCTACCAAATTTGCAAGTATTGAGATCAAGGATAGTAGATGAAGGAAAAAATGATCAGGTAGCCAAGCTTTATGATAGATATCATGAGATTGACAAGTCTGAGATCCATGATATGTTGATCAAACATATGATAAAATTTAAGAAGACTATTCTAGAACTAAAGACAGTCATTCCAGATAAATTTTGAGAAATTTTGGATACTTTGAAAAGACAAGCTAGTGAATAAGACTTTAGAATAAGAGAAAAGACACTAGATGATAACCTACCAGTGTGCTCAGTTGAAGAAAAGTCTTTGATAATGGAATTGGTAAAGCCTCACCTCATAACAAAGATGAGAACTTTACACATCATGAATAAGGATTATAAGTTGATAGCCAAGGAGACTAAGAAAGCCTTTGAGAAGGTATTTATGGAACAAGGCATGCATCCATCATCTGAACCCATAACCCAAGTACCCTCTAAGAAAGTAAAGACAACTGAGACCCCAAATGCACCTATGATAGGTCCATAGGATTCTGCACCTATGCCTGAAGACAAGAAATACACCATTGTGATTGATAACATAGAAATATCAATGGCAGAAACATATAAGGACTGGATAAGTTTGAGGAAGATTTTGTAAGTACATAAGAAGCTGAAACTCTATGCAGTGATAATTCACCTATGCAGCAACATGAAGTGCAGATTGAAGACATAACATGATAGGAAGATGAAGAGGAAAATGAAGAAGAAAAGGAGAAAGAAGATGGAGAGAAGAAAGATGAGCCTGTGATTGCAAAGACTGAGGTAATGAATGTCAGTCAAAGTTCATTCCTTACACCAAAATACTCAGTATCATTATTGTCAAGTTTGACTCCTGACACTACCAGTCTAGACTCTTGGGGAGAAGAAGACTTAATTAAAATCAGTGTGATTTCAATGGAAAAGGAAAAAGAAAAATAGGTTATGAGGAATCCATTGTTTGTTGAGTCAGTCAACATATTGAATAGCCTATTGCCTGCAGACAAAAAAGTGTCAAGCATACACTCAGTAGATGATGTCAACACCATCATGACATGTTTCAAAGAAAATTTTTCTAGCCTTGAAAAATCAACATCCAAGGTTGCAGAAGAAAAGTATCTTGAGAAAAGGTTGAAAGAACTGACAGCAAACTTTGCACTTGACCTTAGTTCACTAAAGGTTGGTCAAGCTTCATTGAAGGAGATTGCAGCTAAAGGAAGAAAAATAATAGAAGATTGTATGAACCAAGACAAACTAACTGCAGACCTTTGCAAGAAAATTTAGGAAGCAAAAGCTATGATAGATACACTAATGAAATCAATGGAAGATCCCTCCATAGATGTAAATATGTGCAACAATTTTTACCAAGGACAACTGGATAAGATAGAAAAGGTAGAGAAAGAAATGTCTAAGATAAGGGCAAGGAAAACTCAGCTCAGAAATGATCTTGCGCCCTTGTTAGATATGTTAAATCAAAACATCAAGGAGATTGATGCCACAATGGAGACATATGATCAAGGTCCAAGTTCAGATTTGGAAAAGATGGAAAAGTTGACATATTCTTTATGCGCACATCTTCAGACTTTAAATGCACTAAAAGTATTTTGGCAGCAAGAGATCCAGAACTTGACTATTGCATATTTGGATCTACTCACCTTGTAAGTACTTGTAGATATACTTTTGAGCACCTTTGTCATTAGTGTCAAAGGGGGAGTATAGTATGTCGAAGAGAGAATATGTATTTTTGTATATGATGTAAAAGGGAGTATGGCATATAGTAAAAGGGAGATATAAGATAGAGTATATGTTAGAAAATTTTGTATCAAGATACAGTTAGTAACTTCACCATATTCCTTTGTTGCCATTAATTAAAAAGGGGGAGATTGTTGGAAAGTTGACAATACTATTATATATGAATATAATATAGTGTTGTCATTATGGAAACAAAGTCATATAGAGTTTTGGAGTCAATGCACTTACTCATAAGATCAGAATATGGCTAAGTATGAAAGACATGATAGTTAGTAGAGCACCAAATGAACAGAGCATCAACACATGTGTGTATGACCGAGTTATGGTATGCTCCCTTGAAGATAAGCTTCTGAGTATGTATTCATGCTAATTATAAGAGTGCATGATGATATGAGTTAGTATGAAGAAGTTACAACCAGTTGAAGTGGCATAGACAATGAATGCCAGAACAGAATAGAGCATGGAGCCGACTATTTGTATTTTGGTTAATGCTTATAACATTATTTTGTAAAGGCTATGCACCTATTGTATTCTAGTTATAGACATGTTAATATATTTATTTATAAACATGCTTGAGCCAATTCACTTGGAAGCGTTGTATGTAATAGGTTAAAGGGTGACCAAGTAAATAGTTTTGTTAGCACATATAAATAAGACATATGCCTTTGTAATTACGTATGGAAGTCAATAGAGAGTTGAAATAAGAAGAGAAGAAGTATGCAAAGAGCAATTAGAATGTCATAGAGATTTACAAGAGGCTAAAACATCAGCACACAAAAGGATATGATCAGACAAGCAGTGTCACAACAATAGTTCACCTTGCAGATATAGTGTGTATCTGAGATCTAGAAGGTTGTAGCCTTCACCACTTGAGCAATGAGCTCTAGGACAGTGTGTCCCCACCCCTAATAGGGTTATTGTAAAAGACTCCTAACAGGGTCCAACCCTTGACTAGGTCACTGTATTAAAAGCATTGTAAAGATCAACTCCTAATAGGGTTGTAAGCTCTTCTAATAGGGATCATAAACCACTAGTGCAATTCTTAGTGGGTGTCAATTCCCACCGGGGTTTTTACCTATTTGGGTTTCCCTGTAATCATATTTGGTGTTATGTGTTGTGATTGTTTATCTTACTTGCATTCATATTCAGTTTAGTACTTAAGAAATAAAGTTAAGATTCAAGATATTAGAAAAAGTAATAATATATAGAACATTAATTCATGCCCCCCTCTTCTCAGTGTTCCCATTCCTAACAAATTCTTGGAGAAAATAGGTTTCCACAGGAAATGGATTAAGTGGGTCATGAAATATATTTCAGGGGAAAAAAATTCTTGATTTTGATTAATGGTTTTCCATGTGGCTTATTTTCTTCATCTCAAGGGGTTAGACAAGGAGATTCTCATTCTCCAATCCTTTTTATTATCCTTGTAAAGGGACTGAGCAGATTGACCCATCACAAAAAAATCCCTAGGGCTTTGGGAGAGAATTACTATTTGTCAATCCTTGGTCGTAACTCATAATTTATTTGCAAATGATTCGATGTTATTTGGAAAAGGTAATTTAAAGGATGCTAGAGTCATCAAGGATACCCTCCAGGAATATTATTTTTCCTAGGAAAAAAGCTTACTGTTTCCAAATCTAAGATATTCTTCTTCAATATGAAAAAGAATGTGGTGAAAGCAATTTAGAACTACTTGGACTTTGGGGTTGCTGAAATCCTATGTAAATATTTGGGTATCCAATTTTTTGAAGGCAAGTGCAAGGTTGTATATTGGAGCTCCATTACCAGAAATATCAGAGACCGAATTACATCATGGAAGGCTAGATGGTTATCTTTGGATGGAAGGATTCTCTTGGTTAAAGTTGTTCTCAACTCAATTCTGAATTATGTAATAATAGTCCTTATTTTCCCTAGGGGATATTAGAATCAGTTAAGAAATGTCTTCAGGATTTTATATGGAAAGGAAATTTAGATGAAAAGAGAAAATTTTTGCTAGTTTCATGGGAGAAAATGTGTTTACCAAGGTATCATGGAGGTGTAGGGATCCATAATCTATTGGACAAAGATCTTAGTGTAGGGGCCAGGTTTTCTTGTAAATTTTATGAAAATCCAACAAATCTTTGGGAAAGAATAATTAGAATTGACTACATGGATTCAGATGAGACATAAAGAATATTCACCATGAGGAACTCACCAACATGATCTGCAATATGGAATTTCTTGGTGAAGAATAGGGTGCTTCTTCTTCCTTACCTTTCATGGGAGATAAACACAACTTCCAAAGATCTCTTTTGGAGGGACGAATGGTCCCCCCCTTGATTCAATGGGTAAATTTCCTTATGATCGAGCTGATTTGGAGAGGTTATGGGGAAAGAAGGTTTGTGATTACCTTTACTTTTTTTTTTGTGTTAGGTGGTGTATTCAGGCTAAGTGGAAGGTGATACCAGATGGTGTGATCCCAGTTGAGGAAAAAATTGAACTTATTAATATATTAAATTAGAGGTGGGTCTTTGTTTCCAATGAAGAAGATAATCTAACTTGGGCATTTTGTAAAAGTGGAAAATATTTTATTAAGGAAGGGTATCTTTCACTATTAAAGGGTGTGTATTCAACAAAATATAGAGAAAACTCTTATTTTTTACATGATGCATCTCTTCCAAGGCTGGTGCATTCTTATGGCTAGATTTACATAATTATAATCTCATTGGTGATCGATTACATAGATTGGGTATCTGTGATAATTTTGTCTATGTTTTGTGTTGAAAAGATAGAGAAGACGAAAACCACTTGCTTCTCACCTGTGATTTTTCTTGGGAATGTTGGAGTGTAGTGTTGGATAAACTAGGGTGGACTAATCTGGTTCCTAATTCTCTTTTCCAATGGTTTAATAGGTGGCCTTTATTACATAAAATCTCCTTCTTTGTAGTTATTTGGAGGATTGTTCTAGCACTGGTGGTGTGGGGGATTTGATGAGAGAAAAATAAGAGGATGTTTAAGAGAGAGGACATGGAGGTTGAAAAGGTGTGTGGTCTTATATAGAACTCAATCATAGATTATATGAATTATTATATCTCAAAGATAAAAAATCTATCTTTTACATTCTCTTCATGTGACTCCAAAAAATTTACCAACTGGAAGAATATATCTATTCCTTTATGAGGGGTATTGGTGGGAAAAGCATCCAAAAAGGATATTAGAAACCAAGTTAGGTGGCAATATCCCTCAGGTTCATATGTTACATTAAGCCTTGATGGGGCTTCTAAAGGAAACACATGCAAATTAGGTACAAACTATGTTATTTGGGATCACCCAGAAAAATTATTGAAGGCTTTTTACTCTCAACTCTTTTATGGGTCTAATAACCTTGCTGAGGCCCAAGCTCTTTTGGAGCGTATTGGATTGTCTCTAGGCATGGGTATAAGAAATATTCACATTGAAGGAGATTCCCAAGTTGTCACATTTCTATTATCATCTTGCTCTATAGTATCATGGAATCTTCAATATGTTCTTCGGGAAGTTTGGAGGCTCCTACCATGATTTCAATCATACAAGATTTCTCACTATTATAGAGAAGCCAACCAAGTTGTTGATCACCATGCTAATTTGGTTGTTACTTTGGACTAGGGGTGGTTTTGGTTGAGGGTTCTAGTGTGGGGGAATTGTTTACTAACTCTAATTTATCATCCAACATGTTGGCTGAAGTGTCTACCTCGAGATGACATATGTGATCTACAACTTTATAGAGGGTGTACAGATATTTTAGTGACACATGAGATCCTTGTTGGATAAATAAATAGTGGTGTTTTATCTATTTCAATAATTTAAGGATTTTCCTAGAGGTGGTTTTGCTTGGTTGCACTCCAAGTGTTTAGTAATGTCATGGGTTATACTTGAGAATTCATAATTTTAGTGAGAAGGATTTACATTTTTGATCCTTGTTATTATGTTGGGGTCGAGCTATGAAATCTCTTTCCAATTTCAATCTTCTTGTATACTACTTATTCCACAATCCCCCACTTGGTTGGGTGTGGTTTTTCAAAATTATTTTAGTAAGGATAGGAGGTTTTCTTGCTGGTTCTTTCCTCCTTGAGCTCTTGAACCAGTTCTATCATTCAATAAAGTATGGTGGCTTGCCACTTTGAAAAAAAAATTATATTTTATAAAATGTAGAAATGTTAAATATAAGGGTATTTAATCAATGATAATTAATTAAATATGTATGGTTATTAAAAAGAAATAATTAAAAGTCTAATTATGGGAAATTAGGATTTAATTAAATACTAAATCCAATTTGAAAACTAAATGCAAACTAAGGTAATTGCTATTTATAATGTTGAGTTGCATATTTATTATATGCTAAAAATGTTAGAAAGTAAAGTCCACCAAGATAACTGAGAGGGGGGGGGGGGGGGGTGAATTAGATATTAGATAACTACAACTTTTATCAACTTTAATAGATTTTAACCATGTAAGCAATGTAATCAACAACCATAGAAAGATATACATATAGAATAACACAATGACAAAAGATATGTTGACTAGGGAACCTCTTGATCAAAGAGTAAACCCTGGTGGGAATGATGCCCACAAAAGATGCACTAATATGAAAGTTCCTTGTGAGAGGATGGAATTTGTTAGGAGTCTTATGAAATACATTCAGTACATATGAGTCCCTGTTAGGAGACTTTGAATCCCTACTAAAAGATTCTAACTTTGTTAGGAGTTATGGAAGACAGAAGGACCCACTGCCCAAATAGCTTCAGGTGTAAGATCACTGAACACACTATCCAATTGATATTTTTATTACTAAAAAAAATAATACCAAAAGATCACTGATCTTAACAACTCAACACTCCTTCTTTGACTGTGCCAAACTGCACCAACTACTTCATCAGATCTCAATACCAGATCTATATACTTCGTATATCCTCTTCCAACAAGCATTGCACAATTCCACAATTCACTTTCAAATACAATACACAACTTCATACTAAAATAAGAAAAACAATCCTTCCTTTATACCACACTCAAGTAATTACAAATGATTCAACATACATATTACAAAATAAAAGTTTCCACTTGTTACACAAAACTATTGGCTTTCAATTAAGATAATTATTCACTCATGTGACCTCAGACCTTGCACTCATGTCCACCTCACTATAATCATATCTTCAACTATTATTCAACTTTACATGATCAGATTTAATCCTGATTAGGAGATATCATCTAGTTTCCACAAACCACTACTCAGGAACACTGCCTGAATACTGCTTCCACTGATTTCCTCATAACTATCATGAATAGATGAATTTATGTATGCACTCTTAACCATTATATTATAGTACATCATAGAGTAAGTCCTTAGCTCCACATAGCTTGATCTTTAATATGTCAAGTGCGCTAGCTCAAACACTGTCTTCTTCTCTGCTAATCTTCAATAGACCACTGTGTTGACAACAATGACAATCACAGTCATGAATACAACAAAAAATGCTACAGAATGGCTGTGAATACTCCCCCATAGGATATATTCAACATTCATTCCTAAAAATCTCCCTCATTGGCATTGATGGCAACATAGATGAAAAAACATCCAAGTTCCATGAATACCAACACTGCAACACTGCTGCTCTGAAAATACTTCAAGTCCTCTTTATCAATCAAAGCTTGCTTCATTTTCCTATTAAATTCTCTCTAATAGATGGTTTTTCATGTATACTTCTCCCCCATTGACATCAATGAAATATTTTTCATCATTATGTCAACAACAACTTCAATGTCAAAAGACACTTCAGAAAATACATTCACTAGAGTCCTCATGACTCAACTTAGATACACATACTCCCCCATAGAGGAAGTACCACCATCCAATCCCAAAGAAAGATAGGGCTCATATACCACTGGATGGATGCAACAATCTGTATCACTTCACAAAAGTAGGCTGGGGCATAACCCCAAGCATACCTCTCTGATACTCAAATGTATCCTTAGGCAAAGGTTTTGTAAATATGTTTGCAATCTACTCCTTTGTGCTTATATACTCAAGTCTGACTTCTTTCTCTGCAACTTTCTCTCACTACATCATACTTTATTTCTATATGCTTTATCTTATAATGTAATACAGGATTCTTAGACATACTAACTATGTCGGTGTTATCATAATGTATAACAATAGGCTCAACAAATTTTATTCCAATATCCTTCAACATTTGTTTCATCCAAATTATCTGATTACAATTGTTTGCTGTTGCCACATACTTTTCTTCTACTATGCTATGTGAAATACAATTATGCTTCTTGATTAGCCAAGAAACCAATCGTCCTCCAAGGAAAAATGCTCCACCACTGGTGCTCATTTTTTCATCAACACTACCTCCCCAATCAACATCTGTATATGCACATAGGGTAAAATCATCAGATTTATCATACCACAATCCATACTCAATTGTGCCTCTTAAGTACCTCAGTATCCTTTTTACTGTTGCATAATACAATTCTCTGGGTTCAACTTGAAATCTTGCAACAATTCCAACTACATGTGATACATTTGATCTTGTATGAGTTAAATATTACAATCCTCTAATCATAGACCTGTACTTTTTCTGTTCCACTACAAGAGTCTCATCTGTACTGCTAGATAACTTGTGTCTAGTTACCATAGGTGTTCCAACTGGTTTACAATTATCCATTTCAAATCTCTTTAATAAATCATTCAAGTACATTGTCTGACTTACAAAGATACCATCACTATTCTATGTTATTTGTAATCCTAAAAAGTATTTCATCTCACCAATCATACTCATTTCAAATTCAGTCTTCATTTCATCTACAAATTTATCACTAGCTTCATCTTCTCCTCCAAAGATAATATCATAAAAAATAACAACAACCAACAAACCATTTTCAATTTCTTTTGAAGTAAATTCTCCACCTCTATTTGATCTCAAAAATTTAATCTTCATTCGAGATTCATTCTCAACTTTGTTCTTAATAATCTTAAACTTATCAAATGCTTCAAATTTTTCTTTAAGAAATGCAATCCACATCATTCTTATAAAATCATCAACAAGAATCATAAAGTACCTTTCTCCATAGAATCCTCTAGTCCTTGTGGGACCACTCAAATCTGTATGAACAGTTTCCAACTTCTCTTATGTTGTGAACTTCTTGCTGGGAAATGAGCTTCTCTTCTATTTAGCCATCACACATTCCATGCAAATCATGTTAGTAGGCTTCACAATCTTAGGAAAATCTCTTACTGCAAGTGTAGTACTCATTTTCACAATGTTATCAAAGTTTATAAGACAAAATATTCTGTTCCATAACCAACTATCATCAATCTTAGTAATCAAGCATGTCATCTAGTAGGATTCAACTAAAATACATTACCTCTAGTTCTAGATCTAGTACCAATCAAATTACCATCCTTGTCTTTGATTACACAAGTTTTCTCAGTAAACAAAACTTGACATCCCTTATCAATTAGTTGTCCAACACTCAAAAATATTATGTTTCAAACCATCCACAAAGTAAACATCATCAGTATTAGTCTTTCCATCAAGAGTAATAGATCCTATTCCTTTAATCAAACAAGGTGCATTGTTTCCAACTCTAACAACTCCTCCATCATAATTGTTAAACTTTATGAAATTTTTCATGTCTCCAATCCTATGATATGAACAACCTCTCTTTATAATCCAATCAGCTTTCTTTTCTACTTGAGAAACTAAAGCTTTTTCTTCCTTAATTTCTGTTTCAGGATTTTCTTCTTTAATTGCTATAAATCCTATATCATCATTCTCAGTATCACTTTCACTCAAAGATTTCTCCAAACTGGCTTCAAGTTCTTCATCATTAGCATAATAACATTCTTTAGATCTTCTAGATTTAAAGTTCTTTCTATACTTCTTAACTCTCTTAGGACATTTAGATGCAAAATGACCATATTCTTAACAAGTTCAACATTTAAAAATTTTCTTACCATCTAGTTCTCTTTTCACAAGTAAGGCAATACCTTCTTCAATCTTCTTGTCTTCTTCATTTCTTGATCTACTACTGCTAGCATAATCTCCTCTTACACTGATGCTTCTTGACAATTTAGGGCGAACACTAAGTGCACTGAATGTTGTCTCTATTCTAGGTAAGTCTCCTGATTGTATCAAGTTCATCTCTTCTGCTTCTAATCTTCCAAGAAGAGTCTCTCTGGTGAAGTTCGTAGTACAAGGTATAACTTGTTCAATCATTTGTGTTGTCTTCTTAAATGCAGGAGTCAATGTCCTCAAAATTTTCCATATCACTTCATCCTCTGTCTTGATTCCTTCACAAGATTTTATGCCTGCAACAATCTCTGACATTCTACCAATATAGCTTCTAATAGATTCATCTTCCATCATTCCTATATCTTCAAATGCACATATCCAATTATGTAATCCAACTTTCTTTTCATGTTCATCACCTTCAAAAGTAGATTGTAAAGATAACCAAATTTCATGAGATGTTTTCAGATACTTTACCTGATTGTACTAATTGTCCAGAAGGGCTGACAAAAGTGCTTCTTTGGCAAGTATGTTACACATGAATCAATCTCTTCCCTCATTAGTACATTCTTCAATCTTATCTTCTTCAATGATAGTCTTCTGATTCTTTGTGATTAACCAATATCCTGATCCTAAACAAAGTAAATGTTTCTTCATCTTTTCTTTCCAACTACCAAAATTTACTCCATCAAACTTAGGGCTTTCTTTCCTGAAATGACTCACCATGGATCTCCTTAAGCTATTAAACTTTTTGTTCAAGGACCTGCTGCTAAAAGATGCACTAATATGAAAGTTCATTGTGAGAGGATGGACTCTATTAGGAGTCTTATGAAATACATTTAGTACATATGAGTCCCTGTTAGGAGACTTTGAATCCCTACTAAAAGATTTTAACTCTATTAGGAGTTATGGAAGATAGAAGGACCCACTGCCCAAACAACTTCAGGTGTAAGATCAATGAACACTCTCCAATTGATCTTTGTATTACTCAATAGAATAATACCAAAAGATTACTGATCTCAACAACTCAACACTCCTCTGATTGTGCCAAACTACACCAACTACTTCATCAGATCTCAATACTAGATTTATATACTTCGCATATCCTCTTCCAACAAGTATTACACAATTCCATAATTCACTTTCAAATACAATAAACAACTTCATACTAAAATAAGGAAAATATTCCTTCCTTTATACCACACTCAAGTATTTAAAAATGACTCAGCATACATATTACAAAAGAAAAGTTTGCACACATTACACAAAACTATCAGCTTTTAATTAAGATAATTCTTCACTCGTGTGACCTCGAACCTTGTGCTATCACTATCATCATGTCTTCAACTTCTTTTCAACTTCGCATGATCAGATTCAATCCCAATTACAAGATATCATTCGATTTCCACAAACCGCTTCTTAGGAACACTGCCTGAATACTGCTTCCACTAATTTCCTCATAACTGCCATGGATACATTAATTTCTATATGTGCTCTTAACCACGATCTTATAGAACATCATAGAGTAAGTCCTCAACTCCACATATCTTGATCTTCAATATCCCAAGTGCACTAACTCAAACATTGTCTGCTTCTCTGCTAATCTTCAGTAGATCACTATGTTGACATCAATGACAATCACAGTGATGAATGCAACAAAAAATGCTACAAATTGGCTATGAATACTCCCCCATAGGATATATTCAGCATTCATTCCTAATAAAAAATAATAATTATTAAGTGATTTACTTGTGCATTCAATTTAATAAATTAGGAATTTCATATTAAGTTGAGTTAAAGTTGTTAATTGGAAAACGTGCATGTAATTATTAATTATAACTAATTAATTGTGTAAAAAGGATTTTGATAAAATTTTTTTAGGAATTGAGTTCTAATTCCTTATTAGGAGTTGCATCTTTCAGTCCTATAGTTGAGTTTTCCTTTATTAGAATGCTTTTGGTCATTATTCCAGGGACAAGTTTACATTTTTTTGGGAAATCATGAGTTTTGCTTGGATTTTGGAGTTGAAGGATTTCTTGAAAGCTTGGATTTTTGGGAGTTTAAATTGTGGACTTGTGTCATTACATATCAGTTTGTGAATTTGAGGTAGGGTATCCATACCATTTTAGTTGTCTTTGAAAAAGACTGTTTTCTTCGTGTCTTCCAATGGTTAAAATTTTTGATTGATTGGATTGAATGTATTTCTTTATTTGTAGAAAATGAAAGGAAACCATTACGATTGCTTAAGAAATTTAAAGACTATGTAGAAATGGTTAAAAGCCTAGGTCCTTCGTTGTAAAAATTGTAAGCAAATGATTTAGAAAAATATGCAATTAGACCTATTAGGGTTTGTTTGAAATTCTAGATAGCAACTCACAAGATTAAATAGATTTGAGATTTTTAAAAAATTAATAATAATATTAATGTTTGCTAGAGAAAACCATGCAGGTTGAATATACCAGCAGAGATAAAAAAATATGTAGATATATTTTTTTTATTAAAATAATTTAAGAAAAATATTAAATTTTTTAAAAGGGTAGGAAGCATGGCACCCACCCACAACACAAATTGTTGCTAAGGTAGTCGGTCGCTGCTAAAGTAGTAGACCGTTGCGATAGAAGCATAGTATACTACCCAAGGCAGCCGACCACTGCCATTATGGTAGGTTTTGCTGCTAATTGCAGCAGTCCACTGCCATCGAAGACGCAGGTGGGGTAGACTAGTCCCCCCAAATACAGTAAGCTTTTTTATTAAAAAAATGTTTTTTGCTTTTAATTAAAGTTTTATTTAATTGAAGATTTAAATTAATTTTTAATAATTAACATTATTAATTATTTATTGATTAAGATTATTTTTAATTTAATTATTATTAATAGTTAATTATATTATTTCCTTTATATATATATATATAAACAAAAGGAAATATAGTATATATATTTGTAAGACCATTTATTGTGTAATGGTAGTTTACCCATTTCCTTTATACACACACACACACACACACATATACATACATACATACATATATATATACACATACATATACACACACACATATATATACATATACATATATATATACATATATATGTATATATGTATGTATGTATATATATACATACATATATATATATTTGTGTGTGTATGCATATATATGTGTGTCTATATATATATATATATATATATATATATATATATATATATATATATATATATATACTGATGCAGGAGCATCCTGGGTGTAAGAGCAATCTTGCATCACCCAAAAATATTTTTGTTTTTGTATTCAATAAGGGCTATCTTGTGCAGAGTTGCTATTTATGGAAACTTACTATTTTTAGTAAGTTGGTCTTACGATCTCGAAATGTTCTGATTTTACATGTGGAGGTTCATCTCAGTCATATCAGCCTACCAGCAAAGTTTCATAGCTAGATCAGGTCTAGTTTTGAAGATATTGAAGATTTTTGGTATTGGCAGCAGGGTACAGAAACTTTGAACTCAGTTTTGAAGGCTTTAGAGGCCCCGGATGAGGTTGACAAATTGGGTGACAGGCGCTTTGCACCGATCAAGCCTGTAGAGCGCTTCATGGCATTTCCAAAATAGGGTTATAATAGTCAATCGGGTCAACTGGTGATGACTTATAGTCTTCGGAAGTTGGGTCACCTGAAATGGCAGAAAATAATTTTCCTTCAAAATTTCTGTTCGGGTTTCAAAAGTTATTTTGAGCCGACTTTGATGTAATAAATTGAAAAATAAAATAATTCTAAGTTTGGTCGGCCCTTAGGGCTAAATTTCTGGAACCTTCTCGGGCGGTGGAAATTGCCTATATAAAGAATTTTCGTAGTGTTGTCTAGGGTAGTTCTGGGTAGTAGATCTGGGTATTGATTCAAGGTTTTGTCCTACAGAATATTGTAAGGGAATGCCTATGTGGCTTTGCATATTGCAATTCTGAAAGTTTGTAATTCTACATTTGTGGAGATAATAAGAAGCCAATTTTTTATTCTTGCATATTATTGTTGTTGTTTCTCTATTTCTGCTATGTGTTTGTTGTATTAAGGGGAGCACCCTTCATCAAGTGGTATCAGAGCAGGTTTCTTGAGTGTGTAAACAGATTGCCGAATGTGAGGCAGTTTGCACTAGGACCGTGGTTAGGGTTTCAACACGCATCACAAAAATGCCTCCATGAAGAGAATGTGGCGGAAGAGCTGGTGCTATGACACCTGAAGTTAGAGAGTTGTAGAGACAAGTGCGAGCATTGTAAGAAGAGGTTCACAGAGGAATGAATCTTAATGTCAGAGACGAAAGCGAGGATGAAGCCAAAGAAGAATATCAAGGAGAAGCTGAAATTGTGAACCAGGAGGAAGAAAGACTTTTTCGGGTGATTTTCAAGATTGGAAAAAGACCTAAGATTGAGGTTCCTACATTTTTTAGAAATCTTAACCCAGAGGAATTGATCGATTGGATCAATGAATGTGAGGAATATTTTGAGTATGAAGATGTTGAGGATCCTGATAGGGTCAAGTTTGCGAAGGCCAGATTGAAAAGTCATGCGAAGATCTGGTGGCAAGAAATTCAATTGGAGCGAAATAGAAGAGGGAAAGATAAAATCACAAGATGAGATCAGATGGTGGATAAATTGAAGCGACAATTCATTTCTGTTGATTATGAGTTTGACCTACTAAAGAAAATGCAAATTTTGAAGCAAGTAGGAAAATCTGTTCAGGAGTATACAAAGGAGTTCTATCAACTCCTCATCAGAATAGGCCATGCAGAAGCTGATAAGGAGAAAGCTGCCCGATACCTTAATGGGTTAAGGCCAAACATTCAGGAGGAGTTGAATCTGGTTCGAATGAACAGTATTGAAGAGGCATACCAGTTTGCCCTAACAGTAGAGGAAAAGTTGAACAAGAAGTTTGAGAGCAGACAAAATGGAAGAGGTCGTGGTGGAAGATCTGGCAGACGGTCATATGGTGGCCGGAATGAAGATCCGAAAAAGAAGGATGAGGCCAGTAGTAGTCAAAATCAGAGAGGAAATAATTCCAATCATTTCCAGAATCAGAGTAATAGAGATCAGAGAGGAAGAAGAAGAGGACAAGGATCTGGAAGAGGAGGCTTCCGTGGAACATTTTTTCACTGTGGAGAAGAAGGTCATAGGGCATTTGAATGTCCTCAGCACCAAGGTAGAATAGACAGGATAAATGAAGGCTAGGCCAGAGTTGCACATGTAGATGAAGATGCTAGATCATCAAATTTTGAAGATTCTGAAAGAGGAGAAATACTAATTAATAGAAGAGTCTTGCTGAGTGGTGAGAATGAACCTGAACAAAGGAGGAGCCTGTTTCACACTAGATGCAAGTGTGAGGGTAAATGTTGTGATGTGATTATCGATAGTGGAAGCACTAATAATTTGGTGTCAGAAAAGATGGTGATAAAGTTGAAGCTCAAGAGACAAAAACATCCACATGCATATCGGATTGCCTGGGTGCAGGATGACCACAAGGTCATGGTCAGTGAACAGTGTCTGGTAAAGTTCAAGATCGGCGGTTACCAAGATGAGGTACTATGTGATATCATCTCTATGGATGCATGTCATATGTTGTTGGTTAGACCGTGGTAGTTTGACAGATGTGCTGTACATGATGGTCGTGCAAATACCTATTCCTTGACAAAGGATGGAGTGCGACATAAGCTAAAGCCATTGAAGGAGATCGAAGAAAAAGTATGTGATAATGCAAGAATAACATTTGTTGATGGAAGAAAATTTCTAGATGGTATGAAGCATGAGTATGTGTGTTTTGCTTTAATTCCAAAAGTTGGTAAAGAAGAAGTAGAGGATGTACCTGTAGAGGTTGTAAATTTGTTGAATGAGTTTCAGTATGTTGTATCTGATAATGTACCTGATAGATTACCACCGGTAAGGAAGATCAGTCATCATATACAATTGATTCCAGGAGCCAGTTTGCCAAACAAGGCACCACACAGAATGACACCAGCAGAAAGTAAAGAGTTGAACAGACAAGTACATGAGTTATTGAAGAAGGAGTTGATTTGAGAGAGTCTGAGTCCCTGTGCTGTACCGGCGGTATTAGCACCAAAGAAGAATGGAGAGTGGAGAATGTGTACAGATTACAGAGTAATAAACAAGATCATAATCAAGTATAAGTTTCCATTGCCATGAATGGATGATATTATACATTGTTTGAGTGGAGATGTGTATTTCTCAAATATAAATCTGAAGAGTGGATATCACCAGATTCGGATCAGAAAAAGAGATGAATGGAAGACTACCTTCAAGACAAAGGAAGGACTGTATGAGTGGTTAGTCATGCCTTTTGGGCTAACCAATGCACCGAGCACTTTCATGCGGCTCATGAACGAGGTTCTGAAAGAATTTATAGGTAAGTTTGTCATTGTTTACATAGATGATATTTTGATTTTTAGCAAGACATTGGAGGAACATATGATGCATATTCGTATGGTGTTTGAGAAGTTGAGAGATGAAAAATTGTTGATTAATTTGAAGAAGTGCAGTTTTGTGAAGAAAAAGTTAGTGTATTTGAGATTTGTAGTTTTAGCAAAAGGTGTAAAAATGGACACAAAGAAGGTACGGGCTATCCTTGAATGGCCTACTCCAAGGGGTGCTACTAAGGTAAGATCTTTTCATGGTTTGACTAGCTTTTACAAAAATTTTATCAAAAATTTTAGCAGTATTTGTGGACCCTTGATTGAAACAATGAGAGGGGATAGAAAATAGTTTAAGTGGACTAATGGGGCAGAAAAGAGTTTTCAATTGTTGAAACAAAAAGTTACAGAACAACCTATTTTAGCACTTCCAGATTTTAATAAGGTGTTTCAAGTAGATTGTGATGCTAGTGGTACTGCAATAGGAGCTGTTATGAGCCAAGAAGGTAAACCTATTGCTTATTTCAGTGAGAAGTTAAATGATGCCAAGAGAAAATATTCTCTTTATGATCAGGAATTTTATGCTATAGTTCAGGCATTGAAAAAGTGGAGACACTATCTACTTCTTAAAGAGTTTGTTTTGTATACTGATCATCAAGCTTTGCAATATTTGAATAGTCAAGGAAAGTTGAATCAAAGGCATTTGAAATGGGTTGAGTTTTTGAAGAGTTATACATTTTTTTTGAAACATAGAAGTGGAAAGTCTAACAAGGTTGCAGATGCGCTTAGTAGAAGGAAACTATTGCTGATAGAGATGCAGATTGAGGTGGTTGGGTTCAAGGATCTCAAAAATTTGTATCCAGAGGATTCTGATTTTGGTGAAACTTGGAAAGCTTGTATAGAACCTGTTACTCTAGACAGGATAAAATGGCTGGATTTTATCATCCAAGATGATATGCTTTTCAGAGGGAGTCAGTTGTGCATTTCATGAAGTTCTATGAGGGAGAATATCATCAAGGAGAAGCATAGTGGAGGATTGGCTGGATATTTTGGTCGTGATAAAACCCTTGCTTTGGTTGATGAGAATTATTATTGGCCATAATTGCAGCAAGATGTGAAGAAGTTTGTACAGAGTTGCACAGTATGTCAGATGGCAAAAGGAGTCAAGCAGAATACAGGGTTGTATCAGCCATTACCTATGCCAAAGAAGCTTTGGGAGGATATCAGTATGGACTTTGTTTTTGGTTTACTTAGAACTCAGCGGGGACATGATTCAATTTTTGTGGTGGTTGACAGATTTTCAAAGATGGCACATTTCATTCCCTACAAGAAGACTAATGATGCTGTTCATGTAGCAGGATTGTTTTTCAGAGAAGTGGTGAAACTACATGGTTTGCCAAAGACCATAGTTTCAGATCGAGATACTAAGTTTGTTGGATATTTCTGGCGAACATTGTGGAAGAAGTTGAAGATAGATTTGAAGTTCAGTTCATCACATCATCCATAGAATGATGGACAGACAGAGGTGGTGAATAGAAGTTTGAGAAATCTGCTGAGATGTTTGGTTAGAGATAAGCCAACAAGATGAGATTTGGTTTTACCACAAGCATAATTTGCATACAATAATTCTGTCAACAGTAGTACTGGTAAATCACCATTCCAGATTGTATATGGAAGTAGTCCAAGAAATGCATCTGCATTGAGAAAGATAGATAAAGGAGAAATAAGTAGTGCTGAAGCTGAAGATTTTGCAGAACACTTGAAGAACATCCATGAGGAGGTGAGGAAGCATATTACCAAGATGAATGCACAGTATAAGGCTAAGGCAGATGAGAAAAGGAGGCATAAGGAATTTCAAGTTGGAGATGAAGTCATGGTTCATTTGCCGAAGGAGCAATTTTCAGTTGGTACATATAACAAGCTGAAAATGAAGAAGTTTGGACCATGTAAGATATTGAAGAAGCATGATTCAATAAATGCATATGAGGTAGAATTGCCTAGTGAGCTGAATATTTCACCAGTGTTTAACATTTTAGATTTGACAGAGTATCATGAAGGAGGTCTTAAAGATGAGGTTGCAGCAACACAGTGGAGTATTTCAGCAAGTAGTTCAGATTCCAAGGAGATTGAAAACATACTAGATAGTCGTGTTGGCAGAAGCATAAGGAATAGGACATATGAAGAGTATTTGGTCAAATAGAAATGACGACCTGTTGAATATTCATCATGGCTAACAAAGGAGGAGGTTAACTGTCTTAGTTTTCCTCTACACACCTGAGTCATGACAGGGTCACTTCTCAAATTACCCCAGGTGTCTGATGCAGGAGCATCCTGGGTGTCAGAGCAATCTTGCATCACCCAAAAATATTTTTGTTTTTGTATTCAATAAGGGCTATCTTGTGCAGAGTTGCTATTTATGGAAACTTGCTATTTTTAGTAAGTTGGTCTTACGATCTCGGAATGTTCTGATTTTACATGTGGAGGTTCATCTCAGTCATATCACCCTGCCAGCAAAGTTTCATGGCTAGATCAGGTCTAGTTTTGAAGATATTGAAGATTTTTGGTACTGGCAGTAGGGTACAGAAACTTTGAACTCAGTTTTGAAGGCTTTAGAGGCCCCAGATGTGGTCAAAAAATTGGGTGACAAGTGATTTGCGGCAGTCAAGCCTGTAGAGCGCTTCGTGGCATTTCTGAAATGGGGTTATAATAGTCAATCAGGTCAATTGGTGATGACTTATGGTCTCCGGAAGTCGGGTCACCTGAAATGACAGAAAATAATTTTCTTTCAAAATTTCTGTTCGGGTTTCAAAAGTTATTTTGAGCCGACTTTGATGTAATAAATTGAAAAATAAAATAATTCTAAGTTTGGTCGGCCCTTAGGGCTAAATTTCTGGAACCTTCACGGGCGATGAAAATTGCCTATATAAAGAAGGCCCATAGTGTTGTCTAGGGCAGTTCTGGGTAGTAGATTTGGGTATTGATTCGAGGCTTTGTCCTATAGAATATTGTAAGGGAATGCCCATGTGGCTTTGCATATTGTAATTCTGAAAGTTTGTAATTCCACATTTGTGGAGATAATAAGAAGCCAATTTTCTATTCTTGCATATTATTTTTGTTGTTTCTCTATTTCTATTATGTGTTTGTGGTATTAAGGGGAGCACCCTTCATCAAGTCGTATCAGAGTAGGTTTTCTTGAGTGTGTAAATAGATCACCAACTATGAGGTAGTTTGCATGAGGACCGTGGTTAGGGTTTCAGTGCACATCACGAAAATACTTCCAGGAAGAGAACGTGGCGGAAGAACTGGTGCTGTGACACTTGAGGTTAGAGAGCTGCAGAGACAAGTGCGAGCATTGCAAGAAGAGATTCATAGAGGAATGAATCTTAATGTCAGAGATGAAAGCGAGGATGAAGCGGAAGAAGAATATCAAGAAGGAGAAGCTGAAATTGTGAACCAAGAGGAAGAAAGACTTTTTCGGGTGATTTTCAAGATTGGAAAAAGACCTAAGATTGAGGTTCCTACATTTTCTAAAAATCTTAACCCAGACGAATTGATCGACTGGATCAATGAATGTGAGGAATATTTTGAGTATGAAGATGTTGAGGATCCTGATAGGGTCAAGTTTGTGAAGGCCAGATTGAAAGGTCATAAGAAGATCTGGTGGTAAGAAATTCAATTAGAGTGAAATAGAAGAGAGAAAAATAAAATCACAAGATGGGATTGGATGGTGGATAAATTAAAGTGACAGTTCATTCCTGTTGATTATGAGCTTGACCTACTAAAGAAAATGCAAAGTTTGAAACAAGCAGGAAAATCTGTTCAGGAGTATACAGAGGAGTTCTATCGACTCCTCATCAGAACAGGCTATGTAGAAGCTGATAAGGAGAAAGCTGCCCGATACCTTAATGGGTTAAGACCAAGCATTCAGGAGGAGTTGAATCTAGTTCAAATGAACAGTATTGAGGAGGCATACCAGTTTGCCTTAAAAGTAGAGGAAAAGCTAAACAAGAAGTTTGAGAGCAGACAAAATGGAAGAGGTCATGGTGGCAGATCTGGCGGACGGTCATATGGTGGCCGAAATGAAGATTCAAAAAAGAAGGATGAGGCCAGTAGCAGTTAGAATCATAGAGGAAATAATTCTAATCATTTCTAAGATCAGATTAATAGAGATCAGAGAGGAAGAGGAAGAGGACAAGGATTTGGAAGAGGAGGCTTCCATGGAACATGTTTTCACTATGGAGAAGAAGGTCATAGGGCATTTGAATGTCCTCAGCACCAAGGTAGAATAGCCAGGAGAAATGAAGGCCAGGCTAGAGTTGCACATGTAGATGAAGATGCTAGATCATCAAATTCTGAAGATATTGAAAGAGGAGAAACGCTAATTAATAGAAGAGTCTTGTTGAGTGGTGAGAATGAACCTAAACAAAGGAGGAGCCTGTTTCGCACTAGATGCAAGTGTGATGGTAAATGTTGTGATGTGATTATCGATAGTGGAAGCACTGACAATTTGGTGTTAGAAGAGATGGTGACAAAGTTGAAGCTCAAGAGAAAAAAACACCCACATTCATATCGGATTGCCTAGGTGCAGGATGACCACAAGGTCATGGTCAGTGAACAGTGTCTGGTAAAGTTCAAGATCGACGGTTACCAAGATGAGGTACTATGTGATATCATCTCTATGGATGCATGTCATATGTTGTTGGGTAGACCGTGGTAGTTTAATAGATGTGTTGTACATGATGGTCGTGCGAATACCTATTCCCTGACAAAGGATGGAGTGTGACATAAGCTAAAGCCATTGAAGGAGACCAAAGAAAAGGTATGTGATAATGCAAGAATAACATTTGTTGATGGAAGAAAATTCCTAAATGGTATGAGGCATGAGCATGTGTGTTTTTCTTTAATTCCAAAAGTTGGTAAAGAAGAAGTAGAGGATGTACTTGTAGAGGTTGCAGATTTGTTGAATGAGTTTTAGGATATTGTATCTGATAATATACTTGATGGATTACCAATGGTAATCATGATCAGTCATTAGATGGATTTGATTCTAGGAGCCAGTTTTCCAAACAAGGTAGCACACAGAATGACACCAGCAAAAAGTCAAGAGTTGAACAGATAAGTACACAAGTTATTGCAGAAGGGGTTGATTCGAGAGATTCTAAGTCCCTGTGCTGTACCAGTGGTATTAGCACCAAAGAAGAATGGAGAGTAGAGGATGTGTACAGATTCCAGAGCAATAAACAAGATCACAATCAAGTATAGGTTTCCATTGCCAGGAATGGATGATATTATGGATTGTTTGAGTGGAGTTGTGTATTTCTCAAATATAGATCTAAAGAGTGGATATAACCAGATTCAGATCAGAGAAGGAGATGAATGGAAGACTTCCTTCAAGACAAAGGAAGGACTGTATGAGTGGTTAGTCATGCCTTTTGGGCTAACCAATACACCGAGCACTTTCATGCGGCTCATGAACGAGGTTCTGAAAGAATTTTTTTGTGAGTTTGTCATTATTTACCTAGATGATATTTTGATTTTTACCAAAACATTGGAGGAACATATGATGCATATTCATATGGTGTTTGAAAAGTTGAGAGATGAGAAATTGTTGATTAATTTGAAAAAGTGCAGTTTTGTGAAGAAAGAGTTAGTGTATTTGGGATTTGTAGTTTCAGCAAAAGGTCTAAAAATAGACCCAGAGAAGGTACAGGCTATCCTTGAATGACCTACTTGAAGGGGTGCTACTGAGGTAAGATCTTTTCATGGTTTGGTTAGCTTTTACAGAAAGTTTATCAAAAAATTTAACAGTATTTGTGGACCCTTGACTGAAATAATGAGAGGGGATAGAAAATAGTTTAAGTGGACTAACGGGGCAAAAAAGAGTTTTTAATTATTGAAATAAAAAGTTACAGAACAACCTGTTTTAGCAATTTCAAATTTTAATAAGGTGTTTCAAGTAGATTGTGATACTAGTGGTACTGCAATAGGAGCTGTTATGAGCCAAGAAAGTAAACCTGTTGCTTATTTTAATGAGAAGTTAAATGATGCCAAGAGAAAATATTCTGTTTATGATCAGGAATTTTATGCTATAGTTCAGACATTAAAAAAGTGGAGGCACTATCTACTTCCTAAAGTGTTTGTTTTGTATACTGATCATCAAGCTTTGCAATATTTGAATAGTCAAGGAAAGTTGAATCAAAGGCATTTGAAATGGGTTGAGTTTTTGCAGAGTTATACATTTTTTTTGAAATACAAAACTGAAAAATCTAACAGGGTTGTAGATGCACTTAGCAGAAGGAAACTATTTCTGACAGAGATGCAGATTGAGGTGGTTGGGTTCAAGGATCTCAAGAATTTTTATCGAGAGGATCTTGATTTTGGTGAAGCTTGGAAAGCTTGTACAGAACCTGTTACTCTAGACATGATGAAATGGCTAGATTTTATCATCGAAGATGATATGCTATTCAGAGGGAGTCAGTTGTGCATTCCACGAAGTTCTATGAGGGAGAATCTCATCAAGGAGAAGCATAGTGGAGGATTGGCTGGATATTTTGGTCGTGATAAAACCCTTGCTTTGGTTGGTGAGAATTATTATTGGCCACAATTGTAGCAAGATGTGAAGAAGTTTGTACAGAGTTGCACAGTATGTCAGATGGCGAAAGGAGTGAAGGAGAATACAGGGTTGTATCAGCCATTACCTATACTAGAGAAGCCTTGGGAGGATATTAGTATGGACTTTATTTTTGGTTTACCGAGAACTCAGCTGGGACATGATTCAATTTTTTTGGTGGTTGACAGATTTTCAAAGAGGGCACATTTCATTCCCTACAAGAAGACTAATGATGCTGTTCATGTAGCAGGATTGTTTTTCAGAGAAGTGGTGAGACTACATGGTTTGCCAAAGACCATAGTTTCAGATCGAGATACTAAGTTTGTTGGATATTTCTAGTGGACATTGTGGAAGAAGTTGAAGACATATTTGAAGTTTAGTTCATCACATCATCCACAGACTGATGGACAGACAAAGGTGGTGAATAGAAGTTTGTGAAATCTGCTGAGATGTTTGGTTAGAGATAAGCCAACAGGATGGGATTTAATTTTACCACAGGCATAATTTGCATACAATAATTCTGTCAATAGGAGTACTGGTAAATCACCATTCCATATTTTATATGGAAGTAGTGCAAGAAATACATCTGAATTGAGAAAGATAGATAAAAGAGAAATAAGTAGTGCTGAAGCTGAAGATTTTGCAGAACACTTGAAGAACATCCATGAGGAGGTGAGCAAGCATATTACCAAGATGAATGCACAGTATAAGGCTAAGGTAGATGAGAAAAGGAGGCATAAAGAATTTTAGGTTGGAGATGAAGTCATGGTTCATTTGCGGAAGGAGCGATTTTCGGTTGGTACATATAACAAGCTGAAAAAGAAGAAGTTTGGATCATGTAAGATATTGAAGAAGCATGATTCAAGAAATGCATATGAGGTAGAATTGCCTAGTGATCTGACTATTTCACCAGTGTTTAACATTTCAAATTTGACAGAGTATCATGAAGGAGGTCTTGAAGATGAGGTTGCAGCAGCACAGTGGAGTATTTCAGCAAGTAGTTCAGATACCAAGGAGATTGAAGACATATTGGATAGTCGTGTTGGCAGATGCACAATGAATAGGACATATGAAGACTATTTGGTCAAATGGAAAGGATGACCTGTTGAAGATTCATCATGGCTAACAAAGGAGGAGGTTAACCATCTTGATTTTCCTCTACACACCTAAGTCGTGACAGGGTCACTTCTCAAATTACCCCAGGTGTCTGATGCAGGAGCATCCTGGGTGTAAGAGCAATCTTGCATCACCCAAAAATATTTTTATTTTTGTATTCAATAAGGACTATCTTGTGCAGAGTTGCTATTTATGGAAACTTTCTCTTTTTAGTAAGTTGGTCTTACGATCTCAGAATGTTCTGATTTTACATGTGGAGGTTCATCTCAGTCATATCAGCTTGCCAGCAAAGTTTCATAGCTAGATCAGGTCTAGTTTTGAAGATATTGAAGATTTTTGGTATTGGCAGCAGGGTACAAAAATATTGAACTCAGTTTTCAAGGTTTTAGAGGCCCCGGATGATGTCGAAAAATTGGGGGATAGACACTTTGTACAAATTAAGCGTGTAGAGCACTTCGTGGTGTTTCTGAAATGGGGTTATAATAGTCAATCGGGTTAACTGGTGATGACTTATGGTCTTCGAAAGTCGGGTCACCTAAAATGGCAGAAAATAATTTTTTTTCAAAATTTCTGTTCGGGTTTCAAAAGTTATTTTGAGCCGACTTTGATGTAATAAATTGAAAAATAAAATAATTCTAAGTTTGTTCGGCCCTTAGGGCTAAATTTTTGGAACCTTTTCGGGCGGTGGAAATTGCCTATATAAAGAAGGCCCATAGTGTTGTCTAGGGTAGTTCTGGGTAGTAGATCTGGGTATTGATTCAAGGCTTTCTCCTACAGAATATTGTAAGAGAATGCCCATGTGGCTTTGCATATTGTAATTCTGAAAATTTGTAATTCAACATTTGTGGAGATAATAAAAGGCCAATTTTCTGTTCTTGCATATTATTGTTGTTGTTTCTCTATTTCTGTTATGTGTTTGTGGTATTAAGGGGAGCACCCTTCATCAAGTGGTATTAGAGTAAGTTTTCTTGAGTGTGTAAATAGATCATCGACTCTGAGGTAGTTTGCACCAGGACTGTGGTTAGGGTTTCAGCGCGCATTGCAAAAATGCCTCCATGAAAAGAACATGGCGGAAGAGCTAGTGTTGTGACACCTTAGGTTAGAGAGCTGCAGAGACAAGTGTGAGCATTGTAAGAAGAGATTCACAGAAGAATGGATCTTAATGTCAGAAACAAAAGCAAGGATGAAGCCGAAAAAAAATATCAAGAAGGAGAACTTGAAATTGTGAACCAAGAGGAAGAAAGACTTTTTCGGGCCATTTTCAAGATTCAGAAAAGACCTAAGATTGAGGTTCCTACATTTTCTAAAAATCTTAACCCAGAGGAATTGATCAACTAGATCAATGAATGTGAGGAATATTTTGAGTATGAAGATGTTGAGGATCCTGATAGGGTCAAGTTTGCGAAGGTCAGATTGAAAGTTCATGCGAAGATCTGGTGGCAAGAAATTCAATTAGAGTGAAATAGAAGAGGGAAAGATAAAATCACAAGATGGGATCAGATGGTGGATAAATTGAAGCAACAGTTCATTCCTGTCGATTATGAGCTTGACCTACTAAAGAAAATGCAAAGTTTGAAGCAAGCGAAAAAATCTGTTCAGGAGTATACAGAAGAGTTCTATCGACTCCTCATCAGAACAGGCCATGCAAAAGTTGATAAGGAGAAAACTGCCTGATACCTTGATGGGTTAAGGCCAAGCATTTAGGAGGAGTTGAATCTGGTTCCAATGAACAGTATTGAGGAGACATACCAGTTTTCCCTAAAAGTAGAGGAAAAGTTGAACAAGAAGTTTGAGAGTAGACAAAATGGAAGAGGTCCTGGTGGAAGATCTGGTGGATGGTCATATGGTGGCCGAAATGAAGAACCAAAAAAAAGGATGAGGCCAGTAGTAGTCAGAATCAAAGAGGAAATAATTCCAATCATTTCCAGGATCAGAGTAATAGAGATCAGAGAGGAAGAGGAAGAGGACAAGGATTTGGAAGAGGAGGCTTCCGTGGAACATGTTTTCATTGTGGAGAAGAAGGTCATAGGGCATTTGAATGTCCTCAGCACCAAGGCAGAATAGACAGGAGAAATAAAGGCCAGGCTAGAGTTGCACATGTAGATGAAGATGCTAGATCGTCAAATTTTAAAGATGCTGAAAGAGGAGAAATGCTAATTAACAGAAGAGTCTTGCTGAGTGGTGAGAATGAATCTGAACAAAGGAGGAGCCTGTTTCACACTAGATGCAAGTGTGAGGGTAAATGTTGTGATGTGATTATCGATAGTGGAAGCACTGACAATTTGGTGTTAGAAGAGATGGTGACAAAGTTGAAGCTCAAGAGACAAAAACACCCACATCCATATCAGATTGCTTGGGTGGAGGATGACCACAAGGTCATGGTTAGTGAATAGTGTCTGGTAAAGTTCAAGATCGGCAGTTACTAAGATGCGGTACTATGTCATATCATCTTTATGGATGCATGTCATATGTTGTTGGGTAGACCATGGTAGTTTGACAGATGTGATGTACACGATGGTCGTGTGAATACTTATTTCCTGACAAAGGATGGAGTGCGACATAAGCTAAAGCCATTGAAGGAGACCGAAGAAAAGGTATGTGATAATGTAAGAATAACATTTGTTGATGGAAAAAAATTCTTAGATGGTATGAGGCATGAGCATGTGTGTTTTGCTTTAATTCCAAAAGTTGGTAAAGAAGAAGTAGAGGATGTACCTGTAGAGGTTGCAGATTTGTTGAATGAGTTTCAGGATATTGTATCTGATAATATACTTGATGGATTACCAATGGTAATCATGATCAGTCATTAGATGGATTTGATTCTAGGAGCTAGTTTGCCAAACAAGGTAGCACATAGAATGACACCAGCAGAAAGTCAAGAGTTCAACAGATAAGTACACGAGTTATTGCAGAAGGGATTGATTTGAGAGAGTCTAAGTCCCTGTGATGTACCGGTGGTATTAGCACCAAAGAAGAATGGAGAGTGGAGGATGTGTACAGATTCCAGAGTAATAAACAAGATCACAATCAAGTATAGGTTTCTATTGCCACGAATGGATGATATTATGCATTGTTTGAGTGGAGCTGTGTATTTCTCAAATATAGATCTGAAGAGTGGATATAACCAGATTCGGATAAGAGAAGGAGATGAATGGAAGACTACCTTCAAGACAAAGGAAGGACTGTATGAGTGGTTAGTCATGCCTTTTGGGCTAACCAATGCACCGAACACTTTCATGCGGCTCATGAACGAGGTTCTGAAAGAATTTCTGGGTAAGTTTGTCATTGTTTACCTAGATGATATTTTGATTTTTAGCAAGACATTGAGGAACATATGATGCATATTCGTATGGTGTTTGAGAAGTTGAGAGATGAAAAATTGTTGATTAATTTGAAGAAGTGCAGTTTTGTGAAGAAAGAGTTAGTGTATTTGAGATTTGTAGTTTCAGCAAAAGGTCTAAAAATAGACCCAGTGAAGGTACAGGCTATCCTTGAATGGCCTACTCCAAAGGGTGCTATTGAGGTAAGATCTTTTCATGGTTTGGATAGCTTTTACAGAAAGTTTATCAAAAATTTTAGCAGTATTTGTGGACCTTTGACTGAAACAATGAGAGGGGATAGAAAAAAATTTAAGTGGACTAATGGGGTAGAAAAAAGTTTTCAATTGTTGAAACAAAAAGTTACAGAACAACCTGTTTTAGCACTTCCAAATTTTAATAAGGTGTTTCAAGTAGATTGTGATGCTAGTGGTACTACAATAGGAGCTGTTATGAGCCAAGAAGGTAAACTTGTTGCTTATTTCAGTGAGAAGTTAAATGATGCCAAGAGAAAATATTCTATTTATGATCAAGAATTTTATGCTATAGTTCAGGCATTGAAAAAGTGGAGGCAGTATCTGCTACCTAAGGAGTTTGTTTTGTATACTGATCATCAAGCTTTGCAATATTTGAATAGTCAAGGAAAGTTGAATCAAAGGCATTTGAAATGGGTTGAGTTTTTGCAGAGTTATACATTTATTTTGAAACATAGAAGTGGAAAGTCTAACAGGGTTGCAGATGTGCTTAGCAGAAGACAACTATTACTGATAGAGATGCAGATTGAGGTGGTTGGGTTTAAGGAACTCAAGAATTTGTATCCAAAGGATCTTGATTTTGGTGAAGCTTGGAAAGCTTGTACAGAACCTGTTACTCTAGACAGGATGAAATGGCTGGATTTTATCATCGAAGATGATATGCTATTCAGAGGGAGTCAGTTGTGCATTCCACGAAGTTCTATGAGGGAGAATCTCATCAAAGAGAAGCATAGTGGAGGATTGGCTGGACATTTTGGTCGTGATAAAACCCTTTCTTTGGTTGGTGAGAATTATTATTGGCCATAATTGCAGCAAGATGTGAAGAAGTTTGGACAAAGTTGCACAGTATGTCAGATGGCGAAAGGAGTGAAGCAGAATACAGGGTTGTATCAACCATTACCTATACTAGAAAAGCTTTTAGAGGATATCAATATGGACTTTATTCTTGGTTTACCGAGAACTCAGCAGGACATGATTTAATTTTTGTGGTGGTTGACAGATTTTTGAAGATGGCACATTTCATTCCCTGTAAGAAGACTAATGATGTTGTTCATGTAGCAGGATTATTTTTCAGAGAAGTGGTGAGACTACATGGTTTGCCAAAGACCATAGTTTCAGATCGAGATACTAAATTTGTTGGATATTTTTGGTGGACATTGTGGAAGAAGTTGAAGACAGATTTGAAGTTCAGTTCATCACATCATCCACAGACTGATGGATAGACAAAGGTGGTGAATAGAAGTTTGGAAAATTTTCTGAGATGTTTGGTTGGAGATAAGCCAACAAGATGGAATTTGATTTTACCACAGGCAGAATTTGCATACAATAATTCTATCAACAGGAGTACTGGTAAATCACCATTCTAGATTATATATGGAAGTAGTCCAAGAAATGCATCTGAATTGAGAAAGATAGATAAAGGAGAAATAAGTAGTGCTGAAGCTGAAGATTTTGCAGAACACTTGAAGAACATCCATGAGGAGGTTAGCAAGCATATTACCAAGATGAATGCATAGTATAAGGCTAAGGAAGATGAGAAAAGGAGGCATAAGGAATTTCAAGTTGGAGATGAAGTCACGGTTCATTTGCGGAAGGAGAAATTTCCAGTTGATACATATAACAAGCTGAAAATGAAGAAGTTTGGACCATGTAAGATATTGAAAAAGCATGATTCAAGAAATGCATATGAGGTAGAATTGCCTAGTGAGCTGAATATTTCACCAGTGTTTAACATTTCAGATTTGACAGAGTATCATGAAGGAGGTCTTGAAGATGAGGTTGCAGTAGCACAGTGGAGTATTTCAGCAAGTAGTTCAGATACCAAGGAGATTGAAGACATACTAGATAGTCGTGTTGGCAGAAGCATAAGGAATAAGACATATGAAGAGTATTTAGTCAAATAGAAAGGATGACCTGTTGAAGATTCATCACGGCTAACAAAGGAGGAGGTTAACCATCTTGATTTTCCTCTACACACCTAAGTCATGACAGGGTCACTTCTCAAATTACCCTAGGTGTCTGATGCAGGAGCATCCTAGGTGTAAGAGAAATCTTGCATCACCCAAAAATATTTTTGTTTTTGTATTCAATAAGGGCTATCTTGTGTAGAGTTGCTATTTATGGAAACTTGCTATTTTTAGTAAGTTGGTCTTATGATCTTGAAATGTTCTGATTTTACATGTGGAGGTTCATCTCAGTCATATCAGCCTGCCAGCAAAGTTTCATGGCTAGATCAAGTCTAGTTTTGAAGATATTGAAGATTTTTGGTATTGGCAGCAAGGTACAGAAACTTTGAACTCAGTTTTGAAGGCTTTAGAGGCCTCGAATGAGGTCAAAAAATTGGGTGACAAGCGCTTTGCGCCGGTCAAGCCTGTAGAGCACTTTCTCCGGAAGTCGGGTCACCTAAAATGACAGAAAATAATTTTCTTTCAAAATTTCTGTTCAGGTTTCAAAAGTTATTTTGAGCCGACTTTGATGTAATAAATTAAAAAATAAAATAATTCTAAGTTTGGTCGGCCCTTAGGGCTAAATTTTTGGAACCTTCACAGGTGGTGGAAATTGCCTATATAAAGAAGGCCCGTAGTGTTGTCTAGGGCAGTTCTGGGTTGTAGATCTGGGTATTGATTCGAGGCTTTGTCCTACAGAATATTGTAAGGGAATGCCCATGTGGCTTTGCATATTGTAATTCTGAAAGTTTGTAATTTCACATTTATGGAGATAATAAGAAGCCAATTTTTTGTTCTTGCATATTATTGTTGTTGTTTCTCTATTTCTGTTATGTGTTTGTGGTATTAAGGGGAGCACCCTTCATCAAGTGGTATCAGAGTAGATTTTCTTGAGTGTGTCAATAGATCACCGACTATGAGGTAGTTTGCACTAGGACCGTGGTTAGGGTTTCAATGCACAACATGAAAATACCTCCACGAAGAGAACGTGACGGAAGAACTGGTGCTATGACACCTGAGGTTAGAGAGCTGCAGAGACTAGTGTGAGCATTGGAGGAAGAGATTTGCAGAGGAATGAATCTTAATGTCAGAGATGAAAGCGAGGATGAAGCCGAAGAAGAATATCAAGAAGGAGAAGCTGAAATTGTGAACCAAGAGGAATAAAGACTTTTTTGGGCGATTTCCAAAATTGGGAAAAGACCTAAGATTGAGGTTCTTATATTTTTTGTAAATCTTAACCCAGAGGAATTGATCGATTGGATCAATGAATGTGAAGAATATTTTGAGTATGAAGATGTTGAGGATCCTAATAGGGTCAAGTTTGCGAAGGCTAGATTGAAAGGTCATGCGAAGATCTGGTGGCAAGAAATTCAATTAGAGCGAAATAAAAGAGGGAAAGATAAAATCACAAGATGGGATCGGATGGTGGATAAATTGAAGCGACAGTTCATTCCTATTGATTATGAGCTTGACCTACTAAAGAGAATGCAAAGTTTGAAGCAAGCAGGAGAATCTGTTCAAGAGTATACAGAGGAGTTCTATCGACTCCTTATCAAAATAGGCCATGCAGAAGCTAATAAGGAGAAAGCTACCCCATACCTTAATGGGTTAAGGCCAAGCATTCAGGAGGAGTTGAATCTGGTTCGAATGAACAGTATTGAAGAGGCATACTAGTTTGCCCTAAAAGTAGAGGAAAAGCTGAACAAGAAGTTTGAGAGCAGACAAAATGGAAGAGGTCGTGGTGGAAGATCTCGCGGACGGTCATATGGTGGCCGAAATGAAGATCTAAAAAATAAGGATGAGGCCAATAGCAGTGAGAATTAGAGAGAAAATAATTTCAATCGTTTCCAAGATCAGAGTAATAGAGATCAGAGAGGAAGAGGAAGAGGACAAGGATCTAGAAGAGGAGGCTTCCATGGAACATGTTTTCACTGTGGAGAAGGTCATAGGGCATTTGAATGTCATTAGTGTCAAGGTAGAATAGACAGGAGAAATGAAAACCAGACCAGAGTAGCACATGTAGATGAAGATGCTAGGTCATCAAATTCTGAAGATGCTGAAAGAGGAGAAACGCTAATTAACAGAAGAGTCTTGCTGAGTGGTGAGAATGAACCTGAACAAAGGAGGAGCCTGTTTTTCACTAGATGCAAGTGTGAGGGTAAATGTTGTGATGTGATTATCGATAGTGGAAGCACTGACAATTTGGTGTCAGAAGAGATGGTGACAAAGTTGAAGCTCAAGAGACAAAAACACTGACATCCATAACAGATTGCCTGGGTGCAGGATGACCACAAGGTGATGGTCAGTGAATAGTGTCTGGTAAAGTTCAAGATCGATGGTTACCAAGATGAGGTACTATGTGATATCATCTCTATAGATGCATGTCATATGTTGTTGGGTAGACCGTGGTAGTTTGACAGATGTGCTGTACACAATGGTCATGCGAATACCTATTCCCTGACAAAGGATGGAATGCGACATAAGCTAAAGCCATTGAAGGAGACTGAAGAAAAGGTATGTGATAATGCAAGAATAACATTTGTTGATGAAAAAAAATTCCTAGATGGTATGAGGCATGAGCATGTGTGTTTTGCTTTAATTCCAAAAGTTGGTAAAGAAGAAGTAGAAGATGTACCTGTAGAGGTTACAGATTTGTTGAATGAGTTTTAGGATATTGTATCTGATAATGTACCTGATGGATTACCACCGGTAAGGAAGATCAGTCATCAGATAGATTTGATTTCAAGAGCCAGTTTACCAAACAAGGCAACACACAGAATGACACCAATAGAAAGTGAAGAGTTGAACAGATAAGTACATGAATTATTGCAGAAGGGGTTGATTTGAGAGAGTTTGAGTCCCTGTGCTGTACCGGCGATATTAGCACCAAAGAAGAATGGAGAGTGGAGGATGTGTATAGATTCTAGAGCAATAAACAAGATCACAATCAAGTATAAGTTTCCATTGCCAGGAATAGATGATATTATGGATTGTTTGAGTGGAGCTGTGTATTTCTCAAAGATAGATCTGAAGAGGGGATATCACCAGATTTGAATCAGAGAAGGAGATGAATGGAAGACTACCTTCAAGACAAAGGAAGGACTGTATGAGTGGTTAGGCATGCCTTTTGGGCTAACCAATGCACCGAGCACTTTCATGCGGCTCATGAACGAGGTTCTGAAAGAATTTCTGGGTAAGTTTGTCATTATTTACCTAGATGATATTTTTATTTTTAGAAAAACATTGGAGGAACATATGATGCATATTCGTATGGTCTTTGAGAAGTTGAGAGAAAAGAAATTGTTGATTAATTTGAAGAAGTGCAGTTTTGTGAAGAAAGAATTAGTGTATTTGGGATTTGTAGTTTCAGCAAAAAGTCTAAAAATAGACATAGAGAAGGTACAGGCTATCCTTGAATGGCCTCCTCCAAGGGGTGCTACTGAGGTAAGATCTTTTCGTGGTTTGGCTAGCTTTTATAGAAAATTTATCAGAAATTTTAGCAGTATTTGTGGACCCTTGATTGAAACAATGAGAGGGGATAGAAAAGAGTTCAAGTGGACTAATGGGGCAGAAAAGAGTTTTCAATTGTTGAAACAAAAAGTTACAGAACAACCTGTTTTAGCACTTCTAGATTTTAATAAGGTGTTTCAAATAGATTGTGATGCTAGTGGTACTGCAATAGGAGCTGTTATGAGCCAAGAAGGTAAACATGTTGCTTATTTCAGTGAGAAGTTAAATGATGCCAAGAGAAAATATTCTATTTATGATCAAAAATTTTATGCTATAGTTTAGGCATTGAAAAAGTGGAGGCACTATTTGCTTCCTAAGGAGTTTTTTTTGTATACTGATCATCAAGCTTTGCAATATTTGAACAGTCAAGGAAAGTTGAATCAAAGGCATTTGAAATGGGTTGAGTTTTTGCAGAGTTATACATTTGTTTTGAAACACAGAAGTGGAAAGTCTAACAGGGTTGCAGATGCGCTTAGTAGAAGACAACTATTGCTGACAGAGATGCAGATTGAGGTGGTTGGGTTCAAGGATCTCAAAAATTTGTATCCAGAGGATCCTGATTTTGGTGAAGCTTGGAAAGCTTGTACAAAACCTGTTACTCTAGACAGGACGAAATGGCTAGATTTTATCATCTAAGATGATATGCTATTCAGAGGGAGTTAGTTGTGCATTTCATGAAGTTCTATGAGGGAGAATCTCATCAAGGAGAAGCATAGTGGAGGATTGGCTGAACATTTTGGTCATGATAAAATCCTTGCTTTGGTTGGTGAGAATTATTATTGGCCATAATTGCAGCAAGATGTGAAGAAGTTTGTACAGAGTTGCACAGTATGTCAGATGGCGAAAGGAGTGAAGCAAAATACAAAGTTGTATAAGCCATTACCTATACCAAAGAAGCCTTGGGAGGATATCAGTATGGACTTTGTTTTTGGTTTACCGAGAACTCAACGGGGACATGATTCAATTTTTTTGGTGGTTGACATATTTTCAAAGATGGCACATTTCATTCCCTGCAAGAAGACTAATGATGCTGTTCATGTAGCAGGATTGTTTTTCAGAGAAGTGGTGAGACTACATGGTTTGCCAAAGACCATAGTTTTAGATCAAGATACTAAGTTTGTTGGATATTTTTGGCAGACATTGTGGAAGAAGTTGAAGACAGATTTGAAGTTCAGTTCATCACATCATCCACAGACTGATGGATAGACAGAGGTGGTGAATAGAAGTTTGGGAAATCTACTGAGATGTTTGGTTGGAGATAAGCCAATATGATGGGATTTGGTTTTACCACAGGCATAATTTGCATACAATAATTCTGTCAACAGTAGTACTGGTAAATCACCATTCTAGATTGTATATGGAAGTAGTCCAAGAAATGCAGCTGAATTGAGAAAGATAGATAAAGGAGAAATAAGTAGTGCTGAAGCTGAAGATTTTGCAGAACACTTGAAGAACATCCATGAGGAGGTGAGGAAGCATATTACCAAGATGAATGCACAGTATAAGGCTAAGGCAGATGAGAAAAGGAGGCATAAAGAATTTCAGGTTGGAGATGAAGTCATCGTTAATTTGTGGAAGGAGCAATTTTTGGTTGGTACATATAGCAAGCTGAAAATGAAGAAGTTTGGACCATGTAAGATATTGAAGAAGCATGATTCAGGAAATGCATATGAGGTAGAATTGCCTAGTGAGCTGAATATTTCACCAGTGTTTAACATTTTAGATTTGACAGAGTATCATGAAGGAGGTCTTGGAGATGAGGTTGCAGCAGCACAGTGAAGTGTTTTAGCAAGTAGTTCAGATACCAAGGAGATTGAAGACATACTAGACAGTCGTGTTGGTAGAAGCACAAGGAATAGGACATATGAAGAGTATTTGGTCAAATGGAAAGGATGACCTATTGAAGATTCATCATGGCTAACAAAGGAGGAGGTTAACCATCTTGGTTTTCCTCTACACACCTGAGTCATGACAGGGTCACTTCTCAAATTACCCCGGGTGTCTGATGCAGGAGCATCCTGGGTGTAAGAGCAATCTTGCATCACCCAAAAATATTTTTATTTTTGTATTTAATAAGGGCTATCTTGTGCAGAGTTTCTATTTATGGAAACTTGCTCTTTTTAGTAAGTTGGTCTTACGATCTCAGAATGTTCTGATTTTACATGTGGAGGTTCATCTCAGTCATATCAGCCTGCCAGCAAAGTTTCATGGCTAGATCAGGTCTAGTTTTGAAGGCTTTAGAGGCCCCGGATGATGTCGAAAAATTGAGGGGATGGGCGCTTTGTGCAGATCAAGCTTGTAGAACGCTTCGTGGTGTTTCCAAAATGGGGTTATAATAGTCAATCAGGTCAACTGGTGATGACTTATGGTCTCCGAAAGTCGGGTCACCTGAAATGGCAGAAAATAATTTTTCTTCAAAATTTCTGTTCGGGTTTCAAAAGTTATTTTGAGCTAACTTTGATGTAATAAATTAAAAAATAAAATAATTCTAAGTTTGGTCGGTGCTTAGGGCTAAATTTCTGGAACATTCTTGGGCGGTAGAAATTGCCTATATAAAGAAGGCCCGTAGTGTTGTCTAGGGCAGTTCTGGGTAGTAGATCTAGGTATTGATTTGAGGCTTTGTTCTACAGAATATTGTAAGGGAATGCCCATGTGGCTTTGCATATTGTAATTCTGAAAGTTTGTAATTCCACATTTGTGGAGATAATAAGAAGTCAATTTTCTGTTCTTGCATATTATTGTTGTTGTTTATTTATTTCTGTTATGTGTTTGTGGTATTAAAGGGAGCACCCTTCATCTCACACACACACACACACACACACACACATATATATACACATGTACATGTATATATGTATATATGTATATCTATATCTATGTACACATATATATATATATACATATATATCTATATATATATGTACACACATATATATACACATATGTACACATATATATATATATATATGTACATATATATATATATATATATATATATATGTATATATATGTACATATGTACATATATGTACATATATATCTATGTACATATATGTACATATATATATATATGTATGTACATATATATATATATGTATGTACATATATATATATGTATGTACATATATATATATATATATATATATATATATATATATATATATATATATCTACACATATATATATCTATATATATATGTATGTACATATATATATATATATATATATATATATATATATATATATATATATATATATATATATATATATATCTACACATATATATATCTATATATATATATGTACATACATACATACATACATACATATATATATATATATATATATATATATATATATATATATATGTGTGTGTGTGTGTGTGTGTGTGTGTGTGTGTGTGTGTGTGTATCTAGGACCTTAGATAAGAAGGTGGTTATTTTAACTTACTGGGATTTAAATTTTTTTGACTTGGGTGTTATTGTATACATTATTTTTTTGTTTATAGTCTTAATTGGAAAATTGTGTTGGCTTTTAGGGAAAAGTATACTAGAGGCTTGGAGGGATGTGTTATTTCCGTTGATGGTTTTTTTCTTTTCTATTATGCATTGTGAAGTGGTATTAATTTGATTTCTTTTACCCAACCTCGTTGTCTAAGCTCATTATTTTTGTGAACTCTTTGAGAGGGCATTTTTATGATGTTATAGTTTGAGGACTAGTATGGATTTGTAATGTGATGGTTTGAGGACCAGTTTATGTTCTAGGTATATTTTATGGAACTAAATTTGATTTTCATGTCTTTTGGATTTATGAGATGTTTTTATGATTTGTGAGCTTAGTGTAGGTTATCTAGGTGTATAGATGGGAGTGATTTGTAATAAGCGTTGGGGCCCAAAAGTGGCTTCTAGGATCACTTATTGTAAGTAACTTAATAAAGTGATAAAATGGTATATTAAATAGTGGGTTTTAAAATGAATTAATATTATGCATTCCTCACCCATGTATGTGTACTTGATTTAGGTCTTGAATATGATGGGAGTGGGAGAATATGCTTGATTTAGGTCTTTCATGGTTAGTATCTTTGTTTGGATTACTAACTCCACATATGGTCACTTGAGTATCGAGGTCCAGAGGGGCTTCCATGAAAAAATAAAGGGCTAGATGTATATGATGACACTTCCTTATATGCATCTTAGGTTTCCTACATGTGTTTGTTGCCTCTAGATTGGTATGTATTACCTTTGCAGTTGTATTATACCTTTTGAGATAGAGATATTTCAAGATCCTTGCTTAGTTTGTATGATCGTTGACTTTTGTGTGTTTTTTTTTAAGTGAGGTCTATTGTTATCTCTTTAGTATAGTGGGAGTCGACCTTTAGTTCCACAAGGTCAGGTGATAGTGATTATTTTACCATTTGAGATCCTGATGTTCAAGATTGTTCTGAATAATCCTTGTAGCACTTGTACCTTGTACTTGTTCTTCACTAGATTCTTGTTCATATCTATTTTATGATGTTTATATTTCTATCTTGTATCAGTGTATAATTCATGGTATCTTGTGAGATGTATTTGTACCTTGTAATTGGTTGTTATTTCATACCATGCGACTCGTGCAATAGATGTTTGGTTATTATGTATACCTTATGGTATCACTTTTTTTTTGTTCATTCTTATATGATGATGTATACATTATTCATTTTCTTATGAGAAGTTTTGTACTTATATTATTCTCAACAATTAATTAACTTATGTAAATTCTATCTCATGAATGGAACCCTTGGGATTTGTAATTTGTAAATGAGTTACATTTATGAGTATGTATTGGCTTATGTTATATTACTTCCACTTTATTATTCATTATTATTTGTAAAATTTTGAGAAATAAAGTATTATTTAAACTTAGTAACATGTTTTAGGTTAATTTCTCCTTGGTTCCTTGGTGGGGCATTACAATGCACAAGGACATGTTTTTTACAAATATATATAAAAACATTTAAAGGTTGAACATGTTCTCAATCAAGTTTGTAAGTATTTCAATGCTTATATAAAAAATGACACAACAACATATATCTCTTACCTTTCTAACTATATAATTCTTCTAAATTAGAACACATAAGGTTTTGATCATGAATTTATTTTGTCATTATTTTCTTTTTTTTGTCAAAAAACTATGTACATGCTATTTTTAGCTCATTTTAAAAAAAATCCATCCAAATTTAAAAAAATAATTTTTTTTTACATTTTACACTCTATTCTATGTAGGAAATAAGGAAAAAGTAATTGAGAGGGAGGGGGAGTGAGGCGGGGCGGGTGAATCAGTTGCTTCTAAAACACTAGATCTTCAAAACCCTTAAACCCTCTAACATTAAAACCCTTATGTATAAAATCCTTATGTCTGATTTATTGAAAGTAAAGAAAGTATGCACAAATAAAAAAGCATCCACAACACATAACATAAATATTTTTATCATGAAAACCCAAATGGGAAAAACCATGATGGGAAATAAACCCACAATAAGACTAATACCTTTTTAGAAGTACAAGCTTATTACAAATGGGGAACACACATGCATTCAAGAAAACTTCCTAGAGCTCACTAGTCAAAATACCTTGGGCTACAACCCTAAGGAAGACTTAAATCCTTACAAGGCTACTACAATGGTTGATCTAACAAAAATTAGAAACTTCATGAATTGTATGGTAGCATCTATTTCATGCCATAGTTAATTCCATTGAAGTACAATCAGATCTCTAATACAATTCTCTCTACCACCTTCAGATGAGAAAATCAACCTTCTATACATATGCACAACTACTTCTCCAAGCAATTTTGTACATCGATGATCTATCACAACCTTCTACACACGTAAATATTTTTCCCTATTTCATCAACCTTTTATCAAGAACAAGTCCACAAAAACCTAAATTTCAATTTTTATCTCACCATGCCAAAATAATGAACTTGATCAAAGCATGTCATCTAAGAATATCTCAGATCCTTCATAACCACCTATAGATCATAAATATTGCACAAAACATTTTACCAATCACCCATAAAACATTTTATTGATCAAGTCGGCCAAGAACATAAAAAATATCACCAACCAAAGAATTTCCAAACTTGATCACCAAAATATATGAGAACTACCAACTTAGTAGGCACATAATCTAATAATATCCTTAGGAATAATAAATAACTCTCAAATAGTAAAATCCAACCCAACCATTAGATTTTCCAACATTGTTCTTGCTACACCTCAAGAATACCGTCACCTTTAACTATAACAACAAAAGAACACCATGTGGGCCTTCGAATCACATACCTTTTGAGTTGAGGGTACCTCACCATATCCTAAATACATTCCTACATATGTAAACAAAAATATAAACCTGATCATGCACACCAAACCAATCTTAGTGGTCCTTTCACTTCACTGGTAGTAGGAAAATAACCAGTCACAACTCCTTGCCTCATAACTCATCTAAATCATCATGTCAACCCCTAAAAATTAATTTGGACCAAGTAGAAAACCTATAAAACATCCCACATTAAGGTGTGTGACTCATCATCTTTACATAACCAATCCTCACCGAGCCTCTGAACATACTGCACCACTAGCCAAACTGCACACCAAACATGCTGACATCAATGCTAATACATCCAATTTGCCAATAATTTCCCCCTTTGGAATTGATGGAAGTATGTGATATTAAAAACACATAATACATTTATAAACCAACACAATATCTATCATAGAAGGTTAATCAATAATAATACAAACAATATCCACAATATTCATCAATATATTTCAGAGTCTCTCTAACACATCCTCCTTCAGGATCTCTCTATCTTTGCTCCCCCTGTGAATAAGATCCCCTTGGTTCCAATCTGATTACATACACTTTGATATATCAATTACTCCCCAGTTTAATCTATTTCTTATGTGAAATTATATCTTGTTTTTCACATGCACTCATCTCCCCCTTTGACATCAATGATAAAGGAATGTCTCTATGGTTTGATCAATCATGCTCTTCTCTTCTTGACCATCAAACACAACTTACCATGATCTGAGCCACCAAAACACACCATATAATAAAAAAAACTAAATTTGAACACCTATCTTACCATGATAACTACTCCCCTTGAGAAGTATCCTCCAAAACACCCATCCATACTAAATGATATCTCCTTGAAGTATACTGGATTGATGCAGTCCTCTGCATCTTAGTTTCGATCAAGAGGGGAAATTACCCCCATCATTCCAAGAGTAGATTATTTTTCCACATTATGCTTACTCTTCTTTCTCTTGAGCTTATTTTTGTTCATTTTTCCTTTATCCACTCTTTTCTTCTCTTTTCCTTTTTCATCTTTCTGGATTCCTTTTCCTTTTTAACCTTTCATATCCACTTTCTTTTTCTTAGTCTAGTCATTCTTCTGCACATCCTTGTCTATCCCTACTGGACTGCATTTTTCACTTTCTTGTTTTTGTAGTATTTGGAAATATATATAGATATGTCACATTTGAAATGTATAAAAATATTTTGTCTACTTTCTTCATCCTTCTTTGTAACACATGGAAATCTAACTTCTTTTCTTTAGTATTATTCTTCTTTCTCACACCACTATATACAATATGCCTTTTACAACTAGAGAGATAGTTTTTCTTTCTACAGTCCACAACCTTATGAAAACATTTACTGAAAAACAAGTGCTTACCTCTGAGTCTCTAAGTTTGAGGTAGTTTTTCTAAATTATTCTTAGTTTTCTTCCTCTTTCTTTTAGTTGTAGGCTTGTCTTGACCAGATTTGGAACTTTCTCCTTTTTCAAATCTAAGTCCATTTTTGTTCATTGAATTCCTTTTACTTTCAAGAAAATAATCAAGTTTGGTTATAATGATCATGGGATTCTCTTTATATTCATTTGTAATCACAAGTTATTTTTCAATAGCTTTAGTCCTAGGATCATCCTTGCATTATTCATCCATACTTTTTGGTTCAATTTTAGAGATCCAACATACCCAATCTTGAGAAATCCTTCTCCTTGTATGAACAACCTTATTCCTATATCAAATGATTTGATCTTCAGAATGATATATCCTCACATGTCTTTGTGTATTTTTCTTTACTGTAGGTCTTTGTGCTTCTTCTTCTCAACTTGTGCAAGCCTCGACATTTTCACTCATAGAACCAATTAGAGATTGGGTTTGAACTTTTTGTTTCCTTGTCTAATTACCACTAGAACTTTGATCATCAAAATCATATCCACATGATTTGGAAAGATTCTCATTGCACTCATCCACCTTAACATTACTACTCTTCATAAAATAATCATAACAACATTTCCTTATGAATGCAATTGTGGTATAACTGGTGCCACAAGTGGGATGGACATCAGAGGACCTGTTGTTTTGTATGATGCCTACTCTTTCTCTTTTCGGTGTCCAAATTCATCTCAAACCAACTTTTCTAGGTTTCTTTTATGTAAGGATTTTTGTGCACTCGTATTTCCATGGGAGACAAAAGATTTAGGGGTTTTTCTTTCATGAGTTCATTACTTGTTTTTTTCAAATATTTATTTGGACTATGTCATTCTTCTCTGACCAGTTTGGGATGTTGTATATAGTTATGTTGTTGGCTTTGGTGGAGGATACATTTTGGGTTTCCTATCATAGTTTGGCTAGGTGGTGCTGAGTGATTCTTGGCCCCTCTTCCATTTTGGCTTTGAATTTCTTGAGATATCTTTGGGAATAAGTGGGAATTTTATTTTGGGGGAAGTGTTTGTTGTGCCCCTTATAGGTCTAGAGATTTGACTTTTGGGTTGAGGAGTTGGTAGATCTCTAATCTTGGTTTGAGGTGGATTTTGGCTATAGATCAACTGGTTATTTTAAGGTGTTTTTCCTCCTCCACTTTGGATATTATTCTTCAATGGTTTGGAGGAGATCTTCTAAAGGCTTTGGATTTTTTTACCTAGGAGGTTTGGGCCTCTCTTCTCAATAATAATTGGGAGATGATTTTTTGTCTATTGTTGATTCTGGGCTTCTTGGGATGATATGTTTTGTGGATTATATTGTATTTGAGAGACAAATACAGTTTTGTTTGTTTCATCATTTTTTAGATGCTTTGGGTTAGAAGGAAACCCTCTTCCTCGGTGTGTTGCAAATCTTGTTATGCTTATGGATATGGAGGGGTTTCAATTTTTTTGAGATTACAGGTAGTCTTCTACTATCATTTTATGGCCATGAAGGTTTTGGTATCTATGTCGGATGTTTTAGTTGTCTTCTTTTGGTTGGGAAAGATATCCCTTTTTTTTTTTCTTGTGTTGGGCCTCATGGTGTTGAACTCTTCATTCCAAAGTTGTTGGATCTTGGGGGTGGGGGGTTAGTTTTCTATCGGGGATGAGCTTTGATGATCTTGACCCTCTTTTTCTCCCCTCTCTATTTTTAGAGTTTTCTACCTTGATGCTCTTCTATTATAGTGCTATTTTGGCCTTGGTCTCTCTCTATATTTTTTAGACTATCTCTTTTAAAAGAGAGAGATATTTCTTCTTTGAAGCTAGTATTAGATCGACTAGTGTTGGACTCTTCTAGTCTTGGATGAATGATTTATTTGGTTGGATAATTGTGGTGGTTGGTGCTTATTTTCTTAAAATTAGGGGATTTTATGATCTTGGCCCCTCTACCTCCTTTTTTCTAATTAGGGTTTCTATTATGGAGAAGTATTCTCTTGGTAGTTTTTTCTCTTTTGGTACTGGTTTTGAGTTTCTTGGAGGAGAACTCTTGATCTCACAGTTGTTGGAGATTTTTGGGGTTGGTTTTATTTTAGGAGGTTTCTTTGATGACCTCAACCCCCTCTTTGTCTCCTCTATGTTTTGGTATTTTTCTACGTTGTGTCTCTTTTTTAATGTTGGTTTCAATTTATAGCTTCCTTTTGGATATTTCCTCTTGGAGGTGTTTGGTTTCCTTTCTAGGTGCTAGGTGGTGGTTGATAGTTCTTACTTTCTTAAGAGAGTGTGGTTTGATGATTTTGGCCCTTCTTCTTCCTACCATCTCCTCGAGGTTCCTATCATCTTGAGTTGAAATTGTTGGGTGTTGCTTTTGGGTGGTTTCTTTTCTATGTGTGGGTGTGGGCAGTTGGTTGTATATTTTTTAAGAGAGTATACCTTATTGTGCATGTGACAATCTACTCCTCATACACATGGATGGTGAATTTCCTCCTTTAGTATTTCTGGGCTTCAAATGGTGAGTTTTTTGCTAAGGTAGATTTTGTGGTGTCTAGGGTAGAGAATTTTGAGAGGTCAAAATTTGATGTGTCTCCCCTCTCTCTCCTTGCCTCTTTGTTGGTTTCCTTATCTTTTTCCCACTTGTTTGGTGGTAGGTGAGAAGAACTTGGTTGTAGAGTTTTTAGTTAATGTTGGCTATGACAATCTTCTGATTTTGAGATTTATTATGTTCATGGCTTTCCTTCTATCCTCTCTACATTGGGCTCTCCTTTTCCTATCAATAATTTTTAGTGCATTTGGTGTTGGTTCTATTGTTGTAGCAATTATGGTGGTTTTGGTTTGTGTACATTTTAAGTGGAAGAGCATTAATGTGCTTACTTCCTTCTCTCCTTTTTTGTTAGGCTGGAGATTTCCTCACCTGTCATTGGTCTGTATATTGGCTACCATGTCATGAGAAGTGATGGGATTCCTATTCAAGTGGGTTCCCATGTGGTATTTATAATCTTGGTGCTCCTTTGTTTTCTTTCTTTGGTTTATCATTTTGAAGTGGAGTATAGAATCTCTTTTGTTGGATTCTTTGAGAGATCATGTATAGTTTAGGAAGCCATGTTAAAACCCAATTATTGTAGTTTGGGGAGACATAAAAACCCTTTGGATCTCATTTCTCTTGATATTTTATTGATATAAAGCATTGGCCTCTTGTTGGGTTCTCTTGGGAAAATCATGCTTTGGATGATATGTATTTTATGGCTACTAGTTGTTTTCTTGCTTTGGGATATTGAACTATAAATTCTATCTCTCTTGTAGTGTCCCATCTTAGTGGGGTTCTAGATCCACCTCAAAATCTAATTATATTAGGTTTTAGATCTCTATCAAAACCTATTTTTACTTAAGAAAAAATATTGGTACTCTCCACCATCTTCTTTAACCTCTTATTGTAGCACGTTTATTCCACAATCTTGGTAGAATAGCCAATGAATATACCTTTAGTATTCCTCATGTCAAAATTTATTATGTCCTCATCTCTCTTGATGTGACATTTACTACCAAAAATTCTAAAATACTTAATAGTAGGTACATTACCATACGGAAGTTCATAAGGTGTCTTACTAGTGTTCCTTTAATCTACACTCGGCTATGAGTATACACTAAAATGCTAACCATTTCTCTCTAGAACATGAGTGGAAAATTCCCTTCAAGATTCATGTTCCTAGTAGTGTCTAGAATGAACTTGTTATTCCTCTCTACCACCCATTCTGTTGTGCAGTCCTTGGGGCAGAAAACTATCTTCTTATTCCACGATTCTCACAAAATGAATTAAACTCACCTGATGTGAATTTGTTGGCATAATTGATATAGTAATGGTAAGTGAATCATGGTCTTGTAATGATATAGATTTGATTTCATGATGATCAATTATTAGGTTTTCATTGATTTCAATTGTTGATATAGTGTTCCTAGTATGTTGATAAGAATACTTGTATAATGATCAAGGTGTTGCGGTAAGTTTCAGTTGTAACAATGCATATGGGAGACTTGGTAATGTCTAGGAATGTCAAATGTATGACCACTACAATTGATATTGACTGCTAAGTGAGTGATGATCAGATGAAAGTTAATAGGGTGACTTCTAGTACAATTAGTGATAGGCGATAAGTGATCTGATTGGTTTGTCAAATTTTTGTTTTGTCTTGTAGTGTGGTCACATTATATGGAAGATAATAGATTTAAAATGATATGGTTACAATACCAACTCATTTAAGTGACTAATGTGATGGATAGGTGATCGATGAGAAGAGATATAGTTGATAAAAGGTTGAAGTGTTTGTGTTATTGAGCAATAGATGATGAATCTTTGATCGGTGATCAGCGTAGAGGTTGCGATGAATTTATTTGAGTCAGTCATGATATGGTGACATGTCTTAGTGATTGGAGGTGATGATCTAGCATCACATTATTCGATGCTAATTTGTAGAGAAAATTATAGTGGAAGCTTGTGTTTGGTCAAAACATGTTTGACCCCATGACACAAAATTCTATCTAAACTATTGTATTGACCAACACAGTCTTGCAAGTTTATTTTTTACATTGAATTTTGTTTTGTGCCACATTTGATTTTAGTAGGATGTTTGAAATTTAAATATATGTTAGATTGAGGGCTTGATTAAGGTGGTGGACTTAAAGTTCAATATATATTGGATGAAGTTAAAAAAATTTGTCATTTATCTTGTGTGGGGGAAGTACAATTGTGGAGAACTAGTCATGATCAAGCTAGGTCAAAGTTAACTGTGCTGAGAAGAGATTTTGTGCTTTAATGGATCTGATCAAGTAGATGTAGTTTTATTCTACAGATCATTCTATCTTTTGTTCCCTAACATTTACAACAGTAAAAATCCCTTAACCAAGTAGATCCCAGTAGGTCCCTATTGTAAATCCTCTAACAAGGTGGCACATTATCTTGTATTTGAAGTCCTCTAACAAGGCTACTCCTAACAAGGTAAAGCTACTAAAAGGCCTAAGGTAAATACCTTAACCAGGTAGCACCTAACAATGTTATTGTAAACTCCTAATAGGGTGTACTTCAGAAGAGTACATCATTTAGTGGGTACTAATCCCCACTGTGGTTTTTTACCGATTTGGGTTTCCATGAGATAAATATCTATGTCAAGTGTTTCTTTATTTTTTGGATGTGCTTATGGTTATGATTTTAATTTTTTTCTATTAAAGATAACCTTGTGAATGTTGTGGTAAGGTTTAAAAGGTTAAAAGTTGAATATTTGGTATATTATTAATTCACGTGTCCCCTCTAATTAATATGATATTAGGTCTAATAATTAGTATCAGAGAATTGGTCCTCTATTATGATGAAACTTAAAATCTTGAGGTAAAGATCCAAGATGATGCGAAAGGAAGGTCCCAAATTTACAAGACAAAACTACTAAGTATGGTGCATTTGGATCAATATTTATCTTAAAGGCATGAGAGATCAGTATTGGGATCACATGGTTACTAAGTATGTTGTCCCTTCAGGTATCCTAAATATAGATCAATTGAGGATTAGACAAGAACATAATTGATGTAGGAGCATCCTAGGTGTAAGAGCAATCTTGCATCACCCAAAAATATTTCTATTTTTGTATTTAATAAGGGCTATCTTGTGCAAAGCTACTATTTATGGAAACTTTCTATTTTTAGTAAGTTGGTCTTACAATCTCGGAATGTTTTGATTTTACATGTGGAGGTTCATCTCAGCCATATCAGCCTGCCAGCAAAGTTTCATGGCTAGATCAGGTCTAGTTTTGAAGATATTGAAGATTTTTGGTATTGGCAGCAGGGTACAGAAACTTTGAACTCAGTTTTGAAGGCTTTAGAGGCCCCGTATGAGGTCAAAAAATTGGGTGACAAGCGCTTTGCGCTAATGAAGCCTGTAGAGCACTTCGTAGTGTTTTTGAAATGGGGTTATAATAGTCAATCGGGTAAATGAGTGATGACTTATGGTCTCCGAAAGTCAGGCCACCTGAAATGGCGGAAAATAATTTTCCTTCAAAATTTTTGTTCAGGTTTCAAAAGTTATTTTGAGATGACTTTGATGTAGTAAATTGAAAAATAAAATAATTCTAAGTTTGGTTGGCCCTAAGGGCTAAATTTCTAGAACCTTCTCAGGCGGTGGAAATTGCCTATATAAAGAAGGCCCGTAAAAGTGTCTAGGGCAGTTTTGAGTAGTAGATCTAGGTATTAATTCGAGGCTTTTTCCTATAGAATATTGTAAGGGAATGCCCATGTGGCTTTGCATATTGTAATTCTGAAAGTTTTTAATTCCACATTTGTGGAGATAATAAGAAGCCAATTTTTTGTTCTTGCATATTATTGTTGTTGTTTCTCTATTTCTATTATGTGTTTGCGGTATTAAGGGGAGCACCCTTCATCAATAATACTACTATAGAAGTTATTTCTAGTAGTCTTTAGATGTAGAGTTTATTCATGTCAAAGACTTGGATGATGCTTATGAGATGTGGGATAAATTGAAGTTTGCCTATGGTGGAGATTCACATGTATAGAAGGAAAAGGTTGACATTTTGAGAAGAAATTATGATGAAATGAGGATAGAAGATAGTGAGAATATTGAACAATAGAGTTAGAGAATCAAAGAGGTTGTTTCTACTATCCTAGGTGCTAGAGGTAATCTTCCTAAGGAGGATGGGATAAGAAAAGTTTTAATAATTTTATTTCCTCATAATGTTATTAGAGTTTCAGCTATACAAGAGCTCATATATCTTGGAACTATCATTTTTACTCTCGATGCATTAATAGATAAATTCACTACATTTGAGTTAAGCAATTATGATAATAGTATGCAAAAATTGGAAGTTGCCTTCAAGTCATCATTGTTGAACTAAGTATATAAAGGTGAGTAATGAGAGGAGAGGGGTGAACTAGTACTGTAAAATACTTTTAAACTATCTAAAATTTCTTCATTAACCATTTAGTGAGTTCATAACTTTGCATGCATCTCATAAAACATATAAAGCATTAACATAACACATAACCCATTAAAAATTCATTTTGGTATTGAAGGAATCCTTGTTAAAGGATAAAAACTATGGTAGGGATGACACCCACAAAACTTCACTACTATAGTACAAATTTTTCTTTGTTAGAGCTACACTATTAGCTATTTCTAATAGCTTACCCTATTAAGAGTATTAACCCAGTTAAGAGTCTTAAGACCAGTTAAGTATACCTTGCTAAAGGATTTTACAATTCTAATCTAAGAATTGTACCTAGTTAAAGGATTTACAATGTAAGACCTATTAGGATCTCCTCTGTTAAGAGACTTTACAACTCTGATTATTCTTTAATTAGTAACACAAACTTGTCTATTAAAATTTCATCTACTTATGCTTTTTGGACTCTATATTCTCAATAACTATTTACCTCATAATGTTCTCTTCTCACAATAAAAATTTAGTGCTTGGTAGATTCAACTGATCTGAATCATAATTACTCTATTCTCTTTACTACTATGTTACTCGATAGCTTCTCTTCTCATAACCTTCTCTCTGGAATTTTTTCTTCTCACATGCAATCTCCTCCTTTCATGCACACACACATTGATCTTCACACTTTGATCCATTGATATAGAATTCTAGACGTGGTGGAAATGTTATAGAATCATCTCCTTAAGTGGTGCTAGAATTTGTTACTCCTCTAATGCATATATCATACCTAATTCTAATTCATGGATCTCACCTTGTAATCATGCATAATCATCATGTTTAAATCTCTAATTCTATGGCATACAATATCCTTGAGATTTGTAAACCATTTTCTGTTCGGTGTCCACGTTCACTGTATCTATAGATTCTCCTTGTGTCAACCTTTCATGCTTGGTAATACATTTTCTACTTCTCAATAATTGTATCATCTGTCAGTTTGGTTGATGTTGTATCTTAATAAAACTTGGTGCTCGGTGCTTGGTTTTTCCTTTCTCATTGACTAAACTTCCTTTTCCTTTACCAAAATTATCTTCTCCTTTAGTTCCTTTAACCAAATAGCTCGTGTGCATTACCAAATTGTATTTCCTTCATTATTGAATTGTTTTGACAATGATTGTGACTTTATCATAACTAATGACAACAAAATAACTCTTAGGAGTATCACCTAAGGAGGATGTGGTAAGAAAAGTTTTAAGAAATTTATTTCCTCACTATGCTGTTAGAATTTTAGCTATAAAAGAGCTCATATCTCTTAGAACTATCATTGTTACTCTTGATACATTAATAGGGAAATTAACTATATTTTAGTTAAGCAATTATGATAATAGTATGCCAAAAGTGGAAGCTTCCTTCAATTCATCACTGACCCTTGCTCCATCTAGAAAAGGAAAGGAGGTATCTAACAGTTCTTCAACATATTACTCTAATGATTATGAATCTATTTTCTCTAAAGAATGAGAACATGATGAAATATAAGCTTTATTTTCTAAAAGGATGCCTATAGGGAAAGGTAAATATAAGGGTAATTTTCCATTACAGTTGTTTTTGTGTAATAAGATTGGACATATTGCTACTAGATGTCCTAAAAATGACATGAAGGAGAAGCCAAGGAGATTCAAGTATAAGAAAAAGAAGGTGTGTTATCTAGTTGAGGAAGGTGTTATCGATGAAGAATCTGATGGAAGAGATGAAGAAGAAATTGTATTTATTGTTTTTAAGGAAGAATCCTCTGAACAAGGTGAGAAAGCATTAATTTCTAACATGAATCATAGTGGTGAATGGATTATTGATAGTGGATGCACTCATCACATGACCAGTGATAGAAGAAAGTTTATCAAAATAGAGGAATATGATGGAGGATCAGTAATATTTGGTAATCATGCTCCTTGTTTGGTAAAAGGTAAAGGATCTATTACTTTGAATGATAAGACAAATTGTGATGATGTTTACTAGGTTGATGGTCTAAAGTATAACTTGTTAAGTGTTTCTCAGTTGAATAACAAAGGATACAATTTGGAGTTCAATCAAGGTAAATTCAAGATCTTTGGGAAATCAAAAGAATTGATTGCTACCAGTGAACAAACTAAAGGTACATTTTTTCACCTGAATTCCACTGTTAAGTATTGTCTGATTGCTAAGGTAGAAGATTTTTGGTTATGGCATAAGAGGTTTTGTTAGTTAAATTTTGATAACCTGGTCAAATAAGAAAGATGAAGATAGTGAGAGGTTTTCCTAACCTCATATAGCTAGAAAATGTAATGTCCAAAGAATTTTATCTTGGGAAGTTAACTAGTTCTAGCTTTGTCAGCAAAAATAATTCTTCTAAAAGTATTTTAGATCTGGTTCATACTAATTTGTGTGGTCCAATGAGAAATCATAGTTATTATGGTGATAGATATTTCATGTTACTTGTTGATGATTATTCTAGAATGATGTGGGTAGTGTTTCTAAAGGACAAATCATAAGGTTTTCACATGTTTAAGATCTACAAAGCTAGAGTGGAGAAGGAGACTAGTAAGACCATAAAATGTTTGAGATATGACAAAGGAGGTGAGTTCACTTCACATGATTTTATCTCTTATTGTGAGGAACAAGGAATCAAAAGGTAGATGTTAGCTCTTAGAACACCTTAATAGAATGGTATTGCTAAAAGAAGAAACAAGTCTATCATTGATTACGCTAGGATATTAATGATTTAGAAAGGTGTAGCACAAACATTTTGGAGAGAAGAAGTGATCCATATTGTTTATACATTGAACAAATTTCAGTTGAAGAAAGGTATAAACAAAACTCCTTATGATTTTTGGCATGGTCGATCACCTAGTGGGAATTATTTCAACATTTTTTGGAAGTAGATGTTACATAAAAAGAGATGTAAATTCATGGAAGTTTGACAGATGAAGTGCTAAGGGAATATTATTAGGATATTCCAAAAAGAGAAAAGCCTATAAGTTCTTGAACAAGAGAACAAACAAGGTAGTGGAAAGTGGCAAAGTAAGAGTAGACGAATTTTCTAAACAAAATGATGAATCCAACAAGAAAGAACTAGATGACTATCATGGGTTTGTATATGTACAAATAGTGGAATGGGACTCTATAATAGAACCAATTGAGAGATAGCTGATTAATGAACAAGAACCGATTCAAGTGATTGAAGGTACTCCTAGAACTAACCTGATATTGACAAGGTATGTGAGATTGAATCATTCCCTTGATGAAGTTATTGGTGATAGAAATGTCAGTGTTCTAACAAGAAGAAAAGAAAGAGAAAGTACATATTTTCTTTCTGAACTTGATCCTAAAACTATAAATAATGTATTATAAGATGATGATTGGATGAAGGATATAGAAGAAGAATTGGATCAAATTGAGAAGAATAAAACTATGACATTAGTAACCATACCGATGGACAAGAATGTAATCCATACTAAGTGGATTTTGAAGAACAAAATGAATGAGAAAGGAGAAGTGGTAAGGAACAAGGAAATATTGGTGTGAAAATGATATGCATAGGAGGAAGGCCTAGACTATGGTGAAACATTTTTACTTGTGGCTAGACTTGAAGGTGTAAGGATATTACTTGCATATGATTCTTACAAAGGATTAAATGTATATAAAATGGATGTTAAGTCATCTTTTATTAATGGTGTATTGGAAGAAGAGGTATACATTGAATAACCTAAATGATTTGCTAATTCAAAAGGTAAAAAAATAGTATGAAAATTACAAAAAAATGTTGTATAGATTAAAACAAGTGTATAGGGTATGGTATGAAAGATTTCACTCATATCTGATTCAGATTGGTTTCACAAGGACAAGTGACAACAATAATGTGTATTTGAAGATTGAGAAAGATGACAGATTGTTGATTGTAGAGATATTTTTAGATGATATCATTTTGTGTGGAAATTAAGAGATGAGTGGATCATTTGCAAATGAGATGAGGAAATAATTTCATATGTCTATGATCAGAGAGATCAAACTATTCATTGGATTGTAAGTTGAAAATATGAAAGATGGTATCTATATAAGTCATTCCAAATATGTAAGGGAAATACTAAAGACATTTGGGTTGGAAGACTCAAAATCGGTTGGTACCCCTATGGTAACTAGTTATAAACTATCAAAAAGAGATGATTCTAAAGAGGTGGATGAAACTCTTTATTGGTCCATGATCAATAAGCTATAGTATGTGGTGCACACTAGATCGTACATTACACATGAATTTTGATTAGTTGCTATATTTTATTCTAATCCTAAGGAATCATATTTTATTATAGCGAAGAGGATATTCATATATCTTAAGGGGACTATAGATTATGGTGTCTGGTATGGACATAAAGGTGATTTATTTTTAAGTGTGTTTGCTGATCTTGATTGAGCAGGAAATATTGATGATCAAAAGAACACAAGTGGAGGTGCACTATTTCTTGGTGATAGGATTGTATCTTGGACAAGCAAGAAGTAGAACTGTATATCACAATCAAAAGATGAAGCTTAATATGTTGCTACTATAATTAATTGTACACAAGTGGTGTGGATTATGAAGATTCTAGAAGGAATTCAGGAAAAGGTAACTGAATAAGTGGTTATCTTTTGTGACAATAAATGTGTTTTTAATATTTTGAACAACCCAGTGATGCACTCTAAGACTAAACATATTTCTATTAAGTATCATTTTATTAGAGAATAGGTACAGAAAAGGAAGTAAGGATGGCATATGTGCCAACTAAAGAAAAGGTTGTTGACATTTTCATAAAGCCATTACCTATGGACACCTTTGAGTATCTAAGAGGTAGGTTAGCGTTCATTCCCCTACATGAGTTAAACTAGAAGAGATATTGTTGCATCAATCCATTGTATCCATTACATATTTTAGATTTGGATTGATATTATAGGGCTACTGGTTAGGTTGGGGAGCAGTCCATGTAGTAATAATTTGTGGTTAGATAGGGTTAGAAAATTAGATATCAGATGTGTTTGATGCCTTTGGCATTGTTTTTAAAGGGGGAGATAAAGTAAGAGAGATAACATCTGTAAAGAGAGTGTTCAGAGTTATAGAATGAAAGTGCACATGAGTGAACTTCAGTGAAAGGGGGAGTATTGTAGAATAAGTGAAGACTGAAGGAGGAAGCAAATATTTAGAGAGTGTTTCCATCAATACCAAAGGGAGATATTGGGAGATATTTTTCACATAATTGATGCAATGATGGTAAGTGATTTTTGGCATTGCAATGATATAGATTTGATTGCATGATGATCATTTATTGGGTTATCATTGATGTCAAGTGTTGACCTAGTGTTCCTAGTATGTTGCTAAGAATAAGTATGATAATCAAGGTGTTGCATTAAGTTTCAGTTGTAGTGATTATTATGAGAGACTTGATGATGTCTCTGAATGTCAAATGTATGACTATTATTGATGATATTGACCGATAAGTGAGTGATGATCAGATGAAGGTTAACAAGGTGACTACTATTATAGTTAGTGACAAGCAATAGGTAATTAGATTGGTTTGTCAAATCTTTGCTTTTTCTTGTAGTGCATCACATTATATGGAAGATAATAGAGTTAAAATGATACAGTTGATATCACAACTCAATTGGGTGACCGATGTGATGGATAGGTGATCTGTGAGAAGAGATAGAGTTGATAACAGGTTGAAGTGTTTGAGTTCTTGAGAAATAGTTGATGAATCTTTGATCGATGATTAGTGCAGAGGTTGTGATGAATTTTCTCTAGTTAGTCACAATATGGTTATGTGTCTTAGTGATTGGAGGTGATGATTTGGCATCACATTGTTCAATTCTAATGTGTGGAGAAGATTATAGTGCAAGCTTGTGTTTGGTCAAAATGTGTTCGACCCCATGACACATAATTCTATGTAAATAATTGTATTGGCCAATGCATTCTTGGAAATTTATTTTGTACATTAAAGTTTGTTTTTTGGCACATTTTATTTGAGAGGGATATTTTAAATTCAAATATATTTCATATTTAGGACTTTATTAAGGAGGTGGACTCAAAATTCAATATATATTATATGAAGTTAAATTTTTTTTATTGTTGATCATATATTATGTTACAAGTAGTGGTTGTCGTTGCACCAAAATATCAAAATGTTAATGATCGATACAACCACTAGACTTATAGAAGACATAGGAGGTGGTTAAGCCATTTCATGATTCTTGAAGGTAGCGCTAACTATTTTGCCAACAATCTCCCCCTTACCATTACCCGAGGGGATTCAAACCTATGACCAAGCTTTGATACCACTTGCTACAAGTAGTGGTTGTCGTTGCACCAAAAGATAAACCTTTTAATGCCTGATACAACCACTAGACTTATAGAAGACACATGAGGTGGTTAATCCATGTCACGAATCTCAAAGGGAGTGCTAACCATTTTTCCAACATATTGGGGAAGTGCAGTTGTGGAGAACTAATTATGATCAAGCCAAGGTAGAGTTAAGTGTGCTGACAAGAGATTTTGGGCTTCAGTGGATCTGATCAAGTAGAGGTCATTCTATTCTACAGATCATTCTCTCTATTATTCCATAATAGTTACAATAGTTAAAATCCCTTAACCGGTTATATCCTAGCAGGTCCCTATTGTAAATCCTCTAACAAGGTGGCATATTAACTTGTGTTTGAAGTCCTCTAACAAGTCTACTCCTAACAGGGTAAAGGTCCTAATAAGACTAAGGAACATCCCTTAATTGGGTAGCACCTAATAGTGCTATTATAAACTCCTAACATGGTTAAGCTCCTCCAAGGGTGTACTTAAAAAGAGTACATCATTTAGTGGGTACTAATTCACACCATGGTTTTTTCTCATTTCAAGTTTCTATAAGATAAATCTATGTGTCAAGTGTTTCTTTGTTTGTTGGATGCGTTTATGGTTATGATTTTCATTTTCTTCTATTAAAGATGACCTTGTGAATGTCGTAGTAACATTTAAAAGGTTAAAATTTTAATGTTTGGTAGATTACTGTTTCACCCCTCCCATCTTGGTAATATGATCTTAGGACTAATAGAATTCACCTCCTCTATTTGATCTCAAGAACTTCATATTTAGTCTGGTCTTAGCCTCTACCATGGACTTAAAAATATTAAACTTATGAAAGGCTCTAGATTTTTATTTCAGGAAAGTTACCCATACCATTATAGAATAGTTATCAATGACTAACATAAAGTACCTATCACCTAAAAAAATTCTAGTCTTAGTAGGACCACACAAATTAGTATTAACAAGATCTAATAATCCATTGGATTTTTCGGATTTGGAATGGAAAGTAACTCTTATTTTCTTACCAATTGAAATTCATTATAAATAGTATTAACATGCTTCTTCAATCTAGAAATATCTCTAAAAATAAAAGTAGAACTTATATCCACAACTTATCAAAGTTCACATGACAAAACCTCTTATGCCATAATCAACTTTCATCTACTTGTGCAATCAAACAACTAGTCAGACTAGTATTCAAATGGAATAAGTTACCTCTTATATTTTATCCTATTTCTATCTCTATCCAAGATTTATTCAAGATATTTCATGCATCATTATTGAAGTATAGGTTATAAGCTTTGTTCATCAATTACCCAGCTCGTAGAAGATTATGTTTTAAACCTTCAACATACAACACGTCATGTCCATTATTCTTACCAGCTAGAGAAATTAAATCTCTACATATGATCATACCACCAGTGTTATCTCCCCATCTTACCATACCTCCATCATACTTCTCAAGGGTCACAAATTTACTCTTGTCAAAACATTAGGCATTTTCTTCCATTTAATAGCTCTATCTGAACATCTAGAAGAAAAGTATCATATCTTATTCCATGAAAACATTTGATATGTAATTTTCTTTTGTACTTACCTTTAGGAGATTTAGGTACTCTCCTTGAAATTATTTCTTCAAACTCTTCAAGCTCTCTATCTTCTTTGATTTCTTTCATCTTCCTCTCATATCTTGACATTCATTTTGAGGGCCTTTTACTATGATCTGATCTTTGTATGTCCTTCCCAGATGTACTAGCTTTGAATAAAGTCTTGAACTTAATTAGTACTTCACCAAATGTACTTAACTCAAAGGAAGTAATCTTACCAACCAATTTATCACTTGGCACATTATTTACTATCCTAATATCTCCTCAATGGTTGCAACTTTATGACTATAGGTAGGGGGTAGAGATCTCAGTACTTTTTCAATAATTTCATCTTCTTGCAGGGTACCTCCAACTCATATGATAGTAGTCATAATATTATTAAACCTAAACATGTAAGAGGCAATCCTCTCATCTTTACTCATTTTGAAGGCTTCATATTTACATCTTAAACTCTACAACATGGTAACCTTCACTTCCTTGTCTTCTTCTTGCAAGGTCTACAAATCATCCTATATCTCATTAGCTTTGTCCAATTCCATGACATTGGTCATTTCAACATCATTCAATGCAGTCAACCAAGCTTCATTTTCCCTAATATGGTTTTTGGAATCTATGTTCTCCTATGAAGTAATAGCATTTGCATGAGTAATGCAAGATTTATTAGTATTCTTATAACAATCTTCATCAATGCATCTGAGATGCACTATCATGCAATTTTTCCACAAAGTGTAGTTAGTTCCATAAAACCTAGAAATGTCCTTCTTGTATGTTTCCATCTTTATATCTCCCTCAAGCTGTTATGATTATTCCAAGGGACCAAGATCTGATACCAATTATAGGAAATAAGGTAGTAAGCAACTAAGAGTAGGTGGGGGGGGAGGTGAGTCAATTTCTTATAAAATTTAGATCTTCAAAACCTTTAAACCCTTATGCATAAAACCCTTATGTCTAAGTTATGATAAGTAAGGAAATAATCCATAATACATAACACAAAGATTTTAATCATGGAAACCCAAATGGTAAAAACTATGGTTGGTCTTGAACTCATGCAATAAGACTAATACCTTATTGGAAGTACATGATTACTACAAATGGGGAATGCACATGCATTCAAGGACACTACCTATACTTCATTACAAAAAATAATTTGGGATACAACCCTAAGGAAGACCAAAATCCTTACAAGACCACCATAATTCTTGATCTAATAGTAATCATAAACTTTGAGTTGTATGGTAGCATCTATCTCATGCCAAAGTCAGTTCCATTGAAGTGCAATCACATCTCTATTCCAGTTTTCTTTGCCACCTTTAGATGAGAAACTCAACCTTCTATAAATTTTCACAAATTCTTCTCCAAGAAATTTTAGGCATCCATAATCTTTCATAACCTTCCGTACACATAAATATTTTTCCCTAATTAATCAACCTTTTATCAAGAACAATTTGGTAAAAAACTAACTTTCAATTTTCATCTCATTGCACCAAAATCAACAAACCTAATCAAATCATGTCAGCTAAACATAACTTATATCCTTCATAACCACCTTGAGATCATAACTCTTCCACAAAATGTTTTACCAATCGCACATAAAATATTTTACTAATCAAGTCAGCCAAGAACATAAGAAAATATCACCAACTAAAAAATATTTGAAACTTGATCACCACAATCTATGAAAACCACCAAATTAGTAGGAAACTAATCCAAGAACATCCTTAGGCATCATTAATAACTCTCAAATACTCAAATCCATCCCATCCATTAGATTTTCCAACATTGTTCTTGCCACATCTCAAGAACATTATCACCTTCAATTGTAACAACAAGAGAATGCACTAAAAACCTATGACTCAAAATCCTTTTGATTTGATGACACCTCATCATGTACTAAACAAACTCCCAAATGCACAACTAAAAATATAAACCTAAGCGTGCACACTGAATCGATCTCAATGACTGTCAGTTCACTTGTAGTAGGAAAATAACTAGTCACAACTACTAGCCTCATAACTCATCCAAATAATCATGCCAACCCTTGAAACTTGACATGGAAAAATTAGACAGCCTCAACAAAATCCCATGAGGTGTGTGACTCCTCATATTCAATAACCAATCCTCACCGAACCTCTGAACATACTATACCACTAGCCAAATTGCACACCATATATGTTGACAACAATGCCAACACATCCAACTTGCCAACATTCTAGATGCATTAAATGTATAGGGATGAATATGCTATCTTTTAAATTTTCATGATGTTCTCACTATTATCATAAATTCTAAACTAATTAAAAAATAACATAAAATTTAGGTAAAAACTACATAGCATTAGCTAATTTTTCACCAAAAGTAAATTTTGATATACTTAAAATAGTCCATTATAGGGGGGGCCACACCATACTGTATATTATGTTTTTGAAAAAAATGAGAGCATTTCAGGTGGTCTTAACATTTAAATCTCTTGATCTCCACTATTTAAAAAGAAATTAATGTTGTCACAAGAGTTTGTACCCTTATTTTTAAGTGATGGTTAGTGACCTAAACAACCTTGTGAAACATTAAAACAATCTCTCAATGTGGGACTTGATCAATGAGATTTAATCTTTGGAGAGGTTCAATGTCCTTTAAAATCAAGATGCACCTAAAACTATTGACTTGAAGGTAAAATGGAAGAAGGATTTCATGGAAAGTAAATGGTGATGCACCAAATTGATTATTTGATCTTCCTTTGTCTATAACTGCACTAAAGTCCTTGAAGATCTAAAATATAAAAAAATTGATGGGGACCAAAATGATCAATATTTTGTAGTGATTTAAGGGGAGATTTTCTTGATAAATGCATAGATTAGTAGTCTTTTCATCCATTGGGCATGGAGTCAAAAATTGGTCACAAAAGTTTGCATCCTTTTTTAGGTGATGCTTAGTGACCTAAAAAACCTCGTGAAATATGGAAACAATCTCTTAATGTGGGACTTGATCAATGAGATTGAATCTCCAGAGAATTTTGGCTTCCTTTACAATCAAGTTGCACCTAAAACTATTGAATTGAAGGGAAACGTGAAGAAGGATTGCATGGAAAGTAAAGGGTACTACACCAAATTGATTGTTTGTTCTTTGTGTGCCTATAATTGCATTGAAGTCCCTAATGATATGAAGTTTGAAGAATTTGAGGTGGACCAAAATGGTCAATAATTAATAGCCCCAAAAGTATATGATGAGAACTCTGACTCTTGTCCTTGCAACATCTTTAAAATTTTAGCATTGTTCTTCTTAATTTGACATCAAAAGATCAAGTTTTAATAACTTAAAGAAAAAGAGTATAAACATATTAATATCATTGCTACTATGGATTATTAAATTATAATAACTTAATAATATGTAGTAGCAATGATGTTAACATATCTATATCGACAAACATATCATATTATCATTGACGTTAAATTTACCATGCCACACTTTAAACCATAACTAAAATATATATTGAATAATATTAATATCAACAATCTATCTCGTCTCACCTTAATTGTATTATATTAAGGTGATAATTAATCAAAATACTTATAAGGATTAGTTAAGTCTTCTAATAAAAAAATAACATAACTAAATCATTAAATGCAAATAATCCAAGGGCATTATGACCATATGCTAAAAGCACATGAATCAACACCATTAAAAGAGGTCACTACATCCTCCCCCCTTGAGTTTAACTTACTGCTAGAATTAGCCTGTCACATATCATATATATTCAAATAGCAATTATAATAATATTTTAATGAACTTTAATTACATATCACATCAAGCTGAAAATATAATGTGCATGAGACAACAAGATGATCAAAGATCAAGAAATTGCAAGATCATTATGACAACAATGAAGCAACACGAGCTTAGCATATAAGAAATAATCAAAATATGTCTTGCAAATAGAGAAAAAATAACATCATCACATACCAAGCATACATAGAGGGATCAAGGAGGATTTGGTGGTGTCTATTAAATAACCCAAATTGAAAACAATAGTCATAGTCACCTCGTCATAGGATGATGGCTAGGTTGGGTTACAATGATGGTGAATCAAAATCATATAAATAATCATCAATGTATAACATGAATAGCATAAATGGTGATATCAACATGTCGATATGGTATAAAATATCCACATATATCACAAGAGATGCATATACATCAAGGTGTGCACCATACAATTTTAGTGGCATTGATAATAATTCTTCTTAAAAAATCATACATCACAATAGAAACATATTCACAAAATGGACAAGAAAGCATATTTATATGTATCCATTTTACATTTATATTCTCATCCCTAGAAACTTTAAATTTAATCTACAATAACACATACAAATTTCCTTTTTCTATGAAATCAAGAACTCAACAGTTCAACATATTCTCTATTGTAAAGAGAAATCTATGCATATTTTATTAATCAATACTTTGAAAACTATTCATCTTTCTCAAATTAAAATAATTATGGACTTAAGATTTTACCCTAAATAACTTTTAAGTTTTCATTACCCAAGCATGAAACTATAAGTACATCCTTCTTTCGACAACTATCCACATGGTAAAAACACCAAGTTGCACAAGAGATGTGGTTATATCTTCATTGCATCTATTTCAAATTAAGTAACAACATCAGATAATTGGCAGGGAATTTTATCCCCAAATCAACTTTCATAACATAGTTATTTAACCATTATCGTAAGAATATAATATTTCTAAATTTATCAAGATGTAATAAGTTGTATGTATATTTAAACACAATGACCCCTTAAAATCTCAAATAAGAAAGAATGAATGGGCAAGATAACTATTTTGCTAATCATGTCAAATAACTACATCAGGACCATACATCACAGGGATTTGGAATGACATGCCATATGGACTCATGATTCCCTAAATTAGCTTCCTTGCATACACTCACCAAGTCCTCCTTACATGTTCTTGGCAAGGAAACACATCACGACATTAGACCAGCCTTCGAAAAACACCAAGGAGAAATTGGCTTAGCCACCAAAGCTCACAAATAGAACAAATTAAGTTATCATTTTCAACAATAAATTAGATAGATTCAATGAATCACAACAATAAATAAAGTGTAAAATGAATATCACAAGTTGTCACTAAACCATCACAGATAAGGATAAATAAGTCATTGGTCCACACAATCCAAGATAAAAAAAATCATAAAATGACACATTACATCACTTGGTGGCTAGAATCTAGCCATCCAACGGGGAAGAGGAACCAGTTTTCTAGTTACATAAATAACTAGTTTGCACAATACTTAAGACATATCAAAACATTTAGAAACTACCTACCATAAAGGTTAGCCATTATAAAGTAGAGATAAGAAAAGATAAACATAATTGAAAATATATTCTAAGAATGTGTAATAAACTCAAAAGACCTAGTGTAGAAATTTGGCTCTGATACCAGATGCAATTTCCCGTTGACAAACCCTTGACAAAAGGTCAAATACTCAACAATCATGCATATTTTTTTATTTTTTTTAAACATAGAATTACATTAATGCATCATCTTGAAATGAATTAGCAATAATTTAATAACCAATTCTAATCTATTTTAATTTTATGCTATTAATGCTATTGCGTTCCCATATTTTTGAAAAGAAATTTAATAATTAATTTTATCTAATTGATTATCCCCTCAACTGAAGAGGCACCTGAACACTCATCAATGATAATTAACTTTACCTTATAATATGACCAAATCTTGTAGTACTAAGATTGATAATAATAATTGATATATTTTTAATACTTTCATGTTTTATGTCACATCATTAGTGCCACCAATAACATTAGTATTAACTAATCAATAAATAATATTATCTTTAATTTGATTTTAACTAATTATTAAATTATAATAATTTAATAATCTGCAATAGTAATGATATTAATATCTTTATATTGATAAACATATAATAGTATCATTGACTTTAAATTTATCACACCATACTTTAAACCATAACTAAAATAGACATTGAATAATGTTAATATTGACAATCTATCTCATCTCACCTTAATTGTATTATATTAAGGTGATAATTTATAAAAATACTTATTAAGAATTAGTCAAATCTTCTTATAAACATAACAACATAACTAAATCATTAAATTCAAATAATCCAAGGGAATCACGATCAGATGCTAAATATAGTACCCCTCCTATAGTCTGATTTTATATATGTTATGATTATTTTAGGATGATGAATTATATGTTAGGAAATCATTCATGCTTATGATTTTACTGACCCCATACTTGCATGTGTATGGTTGATGTGCTTGTTTTATATTTCTATTTGACATGCCTAATGTGGTTGAGAGATGAAGCCATAGTTACTTGCTTGCAAGATCCACATGATCGGCCTATCCCCGCCATTGTTTATTATATATTTATATATGTATGTACATGCGGGTTTGCAGGTACCAGGCATTGACTTCCCTGAATTGTCAAGATGATCGTGCCCTATCGCAATATCTCAAATGGTAAGAAAGGGGAGATAACACATGTCCAAAACCCTAACCTAAGCCCATTTGTCCTAGGATTGGACAAATATCATTTTGACTACCTTATCTAGATTTGTCTAGTTGACATAGATTTGTGGATCCCTTTCTTGAGTTTGCTTGGTTTTACTTTGTTTGGTTTTACCTCATTTGACTTCAGTTGATTTATTTCTTAAGTGGGCGATTCTCTGTGATTAATGATTTAATGATTATAGTTAAAATTTAATATTAATCATATTTTATGTTTATTTGGGAAAATTAATTAAAAGACAAATATTTGATTATTTGGATTTAATTGATTATTTAATTGAAAATTGGATTTAATTATTCTTGTGTGCTTTATGAAATGATTAAATATTTTAATTGCACAGTCAATTTTGCTTTATAAGTATTTAATCTATTTAATACAATTTTAATTATAAACATGTGCATTTACATTATTGAAAAGTGAATTGTTTTCAAAAGTTAACAATGTGTTTCAAAAATCCAAGTTGAGTTGTGCATATAAAGTTATTTTAAATTATTTAATTGTGATTTATTTTCAATTTTTGATTTGGAGTTGATGTGTGAGTTAGCTATTGAGTTATCTCTAGGGTTGCATGAAAATGGGGAATTGAATCTCTATTAGGGGATTTTGCATTCATTTTAGAGATAGATAGGTTTGGAGGAGAATTTTGGGAAGGCTTGTGTGATTTTGATTTTGGGAGAATTTGGTTGTTGTGATTGCTTGTTGTTTTGGCTACATTGTGCATCTGGATTCTTGGTGTTGCGTTCTTCATAGATTCAGATCTGTAGGTTGAATCTATCCTCAGAGGAATTCTAGTCTACAGATCTTCAAAGGTTTTCAATTTCATTTTCTTGCTTTGGATCCAAGGTAGGCTTTGAAATCATGCCTATTAGTTTTGTTTTACATTTATTTGGCTTTCTTTGTTTGCACAAATTTTAGTGTATCTCAATAGATAGATCTATGTTTTCTTTGATTCTGGGTATTTGGAAAAACCCTAGTTTAGTTAGTTTCTTTCTTTTATCAAAATTTAGCATAGTAATGTTATGCTGGCAAAATTTCATTAGAAGATTCCTCATAGATCTCCTAGAAATTGATAAATTAGTCCTAGATTATAGTCTAACTACAATGCCGGAAGAAAAATAAATTTACCCTTTGAAAGAAAATCAATTTGTGATAAAAACCCAATTCTGGTAAAAATATATTCTCTATAAAAAAAATATTTAGACACTTAAATAAAATCAGTCAAAAAGAAAAATCAAATTCGAAGCTTGACTATAATAAAGGTGCTTGATAAATTATATACCCTTTTTAAAAAAAGAATAGATTCTTATGCAAAAGAATCGGATTATGTAAATATTTGCAAAAAATCATCCTGTGATTTATTTAATATTCTCTATTTCCAAAATTATATAAAAATATATTACTTAGCTCCTTTTGTTTAAATAAAAAAATTTCATTGTTTATTAACAATGGTTTAGTTTTTTTTTTAAATTATATATATATATATATATATATATATATATATATATATATATATATATATATATATATATATATATATATATATATATATATATATATATATATATATATATATATATATATATATATATATATATATATATATATATATATATATATATATATATATATATATATATATAAAGAGGTAGGCGGGGGCCACCCCCCTTACCTCCCCCTCAAGGCAGTAGGGCCTACTGCATGACAGACTAGGTATTGTCGACGACAGTACCTAGGTTGTCTTGAGGCAGCTAGGGCCTGCACACGACTAACTGCAGCACTAGGGTTGCCAACTTTGGGTAGGGGTGCAGGTCGTGGCCCCCCCCACCCACCTTTTCACTTCTGATATTTAATTATTTTGTTTTTAATTAAATTTGTTAATTAGTTTAACTTAATTAAATTTTGTTAATTAATTTAGTGTAATTAAACTTTTTAATTAATTTAGTTTAAATAAAATTTATGCATTGATATAGTTAAATCAAAACTTGTTTTAATATTTGCTTAAAAGATTTAATTAAATATTAATTATAAAGTAGGACGTGAGAGGATGAACACTCTACAACTTGAAGGCCGCTATTGAATTACCATGCCTCCCCCTCTACCCTTGTGTGGCAAGTTGGGATGCCATTTATGACTTCCACTTCCCCAGGGTGCGATGGCAAGCAGCAACCCAATGGCATTCAATGTCTTGCCGGAGGTTTTCCTGCTAAGGGTCCGCTTAATAAATCCTTTCTAGACCCTATCTCAGCTGCTATTACATCTCTCTCAATCGAAGAGCATTGTGGCAATGACGTCCCTAAGGATGCCCTAGGCAAAACAAAGCAAGCTCCTGGTTCTACACCCGCTGCTGGCAACGATCAAGATGGAGGAGAAAGCAACCCGAAAAGGCCAATGTTGTTCAAACAAGTGGTTGTGAACAAGAGAGCCCTTCCAAAAGGTGCCTAGTTCATTGCCGCCACATCCCAACTCATAGAAGGAAACACTAGAGATGGAGGTAAGATTCTGTTCGCCCCAAAACTCATTATTAAGCTAAATCTGCAGATGGATATTGCTATTGCTCAAGAAAAGGGTAGGCTTAGGGATAGTGCGATTTTTCTTGCTGCTGTTGATGCTTCCTAGATTATGTCAAGGAATTTCTTGAATGGCTAGTTGCATAAAATCTAGAGTCAGAAATTAGGTTTTCATTTTACTTATTGTCACATGTTGCAAAAGGGTTTGTTTTTATTATTCTTTGCTAATACGAAATCCCAAAAAGTTGTAGTTGAAAGGCAATTCTGGAAAGTCTGCCAATATGAATTTAGGGCCATTCCCTAGTCTCTTGATGCCTCACATAGTGAAGTGCTTTCTCTTTCAAGCCCTAGGTGGGTAATTATTAAAAACCTTCCTCCGTTCCTGATTAACCTTATTCCGCAGGCACTCGAACCCGTGGGTCGAGTTCTTAGGGTTGATAGGTCCAACGTGTTAATCTCGCACACTGATGTTAGAGCACTCTTATCTCTCAAACCTAGCATTGATTTCCTTGAGTCTATTCACTTTGATCTTGGTGGAAAACCCATTGTATGCCTAGTTACCTTCCTCGGTGGTCTTAATAGTTCTTACCTTTGCAAGAAGGAAGGACACAGGAAGCAGGATTGCCCGATTCTTGTTAAACACAACCCTAACAATGCTCCCACCAATGCAACCAAGTCGGTTCCTCTACTACCATTAGTCCTCCCTCTACTCTGCCTCCCCATCCCTCCCCACATGGCCCTATGGAGGTACTCAATTTATCCTCTACTGACTAGATTAAAGACTCAGGTTCTATCTCGAACACCCTGGATCATCTCAAAGGCCAATTTGAAGAACTCCACCCTCCCTTGTCCCAACCTACTCTCTCCCCCAATAAGATGAAGGAGCTTGCTAACCCCTTTGGTCTTGATTTTGGCTTGGAACTAAATCCTACTTCCCCCAGACCTAAGCACATACCCCTAAATGCACAATAGATTGCTTTGGAGAGGATCCACCTTAAAGCTTCCCAAATACCCTCAGACCCTAAACCTAAGTTGAAAGTCTACTTAATCCCCCCTCAAGCTCAGGATTCTTTTGCAGAAGCTCCAACCACCCTTGATGTTTTGACTGACAAGGTGGGCAACCCATCTGAATTCTTGGTACCTACGGAGGCCTCCTTAGAAGCAGGGATGAACTGATGGAATATGGATAAAGTGACTGAGAGGGGGGGGGTGAATCAGTCAACCATAAAACACTTCACAATTATTTCTTTCCAGATCCCTTAGGATATCTTAATGAATATTATCTATTTAACACTCGGTAAATAGATTGCAGTAACTCGGTAGATGCAGAAAGTATTAGTAAAATTATCTTTTAGATATTCATCACCACTTGTATATGATTAAGATAACAATTAAGAACACAAGAGACACAGAATTTAACGTGGAAACCCAATATGGGAAAAACCACCAATGTATCTAGATACTAATTTTCACTTTTCTGAAGTGATGCCTGCTTAGAAGCCAACCCGGTAAAAGGTTACAAAACACACTGTTAGGTGTGACCTTGTTAGAGGATTTAATCACCCTGCTAGGAGTGGCCTGGTAAGAGGTCTTGAGAACAATTCAATGGAATTGTCACCTTGTTAGAGGATTTACAATATGGTTGTTAAACCAACTCGGTTAAGAGATTTAGAATTCACTGTTACAATGATAAAAAGGTAATAATGAAAATGACCTATATAATAATGCAACTGCCTTGCTGATTATAGATCTCTATTCTGTATAAGTGTGATCCTTCCTGATCGAAGATATCTCCGCTGCTCCTCAAGGATATCTGGTTATCCTTCACAATTTCGCACACACCTTTCCTGCCTTTCTTCTATATATCTTCTGTAATTCTATTTTGTTTTTCACATTTGACCTTTTATTTATATGATTTTAGATTTGTCAAATCAACATTACTTAGTATAACAGTCAGCTGAAATAAGCAAACTTTATTTGCAAAGATCCTTCAAGGGCCGACAGTGCTCGGTGACCATAACTTTCTACAATCTTTCAGAGATTGAGGGAACTCAGTAAACACTGATAATCCTTTTTCTTCGATAACCAACTGAACTCGGTAAATGCTAACTTTTCTTTTGACAACTGAGTGAACTCAGTAAACACTGATTTTCCTTGATAACCGAGTGAACTCGGTACATGCTGATTTTTCTTTGATAATCGAGTGGACTCGGTACATGCTATTTTTAATGCCAGGCAGACCGACTGAGCTCGCTAGGTACTAATTGTTGCGGATTATGACATTGTGTGACATCAAAGACAATATATAATTTGAGTATCAATTTTCTTCAAACAATTATTTCCAACAATCTCCCTCTTTGGCATTGATGGCAACACAATATGTCATAGCATAAGAAATTTTGAAAGCATTAGCTCGGTTCAGATTCAAATCTCCCTCTGTCAGCAAACTTCCTTTTTCTTAAAAACTCTTCCTCTGACTATTGAAAATTTCTTGAAGTAATAGCAAAGACATAGCAAACACTCCCTCTTTGACAACACATGCCAAAGACAATTCACATATTACCAGTGTAAACTAATGTACCTCAAGTACTGATTCATATGCAATGATTCCTTGAATATGCTGCATCAACATGTTGATTTTCAATCATGTTCTAGTTGATGCATCACTAAAACTGTATTTAGTGAGCCTCGGATAGGGGAATGACCCCTAACCTACCTCTTAGATACACAAATGCATCCTTAGGTAATGGTTTGGTGAAAATGTCTGCAATCTGCTCTTTTGTATGAATATATTCTAATCTGATTTCCTTGTCCTGCACCAATTCTCTGACAAAGTGATATTTAATAGCAATGTGCTTGGTTTTGGAATGCATTACTGGATTCTTTGAAATGTTTATTGCACTGGTATTGTCACAAAATATAACAACTAGTTCTTTGATTTCAACCTTCATACCTTGTAATAACTGTTTAAACCAAACAATATTTGAACAATTTACTGCAGCAGCAACATATTCTGCTTCAGCTATGGATTGAGATGTGCAATTTTGCTTTTTACTGGTCCAGGATACCAGTCTTTTTCCAAGAAAAAATGCTCCACCACTTGTACTTTTTTTGTCATCAATGTTCCCTGCCCAATCAGCATCAGTAAACACTTTTAAGTCTAGATTGCCTCCAAATTTATACCACAAACCATATTCTTGATGGAATATGGATGAAGTGACTAAGAGGGGGGGGTGAATCAGTCAACCATAAAACACTTCTCTATTAATTCTTTCCAGATCTCTTAGGATATCTTAACAATGTTATCTGTTTTAGCACTCGGTAAATAGATTGCAGTAACTTTGAAGATGCAGAAAGTATTAGCAAAACTATCTTTAGATATTCATCAGCACATGTATAAGATTGAAAAAGCAATTAAGAACACAAGAGACATAAGATTTAACATGGAAACCCAATATGGGAAAAACCACCAATGTATCTAGATACTGATTTTCACTTTTCTGAAGTGATGCCCGGTTAGAAGCCAACCTGGTAAAAGGTTACAAAACACACTGTTAGGTGTGACCTTGTTAGAGGATTTAAAACACCCTGCTAGGAGTGGCCTTGTAAGAGGTCTTGAAAACAATTCAATGGAATTGTCACCTTGTTAGAGGATTTACAATATGGTTGACAAACCAACTCGGTTAAGAGATTTAGAATTCACTGTTACAATGATAAGAAGGTAACAATGAAAAATGACCTGTATAATAATGCAACTGTCTTGCTGATTATAGATCTCTGTTCTGCATAAGTCTGATCCTTTCTGATCGAATAAATCTCTGCTGCTCCTCAAGGATATCTGAACATCCTTCACAAATTCGCATATACCTTTCCTTCTTTTCTTCTTTTTAAATCTTCTGCTGTATATATTTTATTTTCACATTTGACCTTTTATTTATATGATTTGGGATTTGTCAAATCGACATTATTTAGTATAACAGTCGGTTGAATTAAGAAAACTCTATTTGCAAAAATCCTTCAAGGGCCGACAGTGCTCGGTGACCATAACTTTCTATAATCTTTTGGAGACCGAGGGAACTCGGTAAACACCGACAATCTTTTCCTTCGATAACCGACTGAACTCGGTAAACACTAAACTTTCTTCGGTGACTGACTAAACTCGGTAAATACTAAACTTCCTTCGATGACCGACTAAACTCGGTAAACACTAGCTTTCTTCGATGACTGACTGAACTCGGTAAACACTAAACTTTCTTTGGCAACTGAGTGAACTCGGTAGACACTGCTTTTCTTCGATAACTGAGTGGACTCGATAAGCACTAATATTCCTGTCTGGCAGACCGACTGAGATCGGTAGTAACTGGTTGCTGCGGACTATGACATAGTGTGACATCAAAGACAATACATAATTGAGTAGCAATTTCCTTCAGACAATTGTTTCCAACAATCTCCCTCTTTGGCATTGATGGCAACACAATATGTCATAGCATAAGAAATTTGAAAGAGTTAGCTCAGTTCAGATTCAAATCTCCCTCTGTCAGCAAACTTCCTGTATCCTGAAAATTCTTCCTTCTGACTATTGAACATTTCTTGAAAATAATAGCAAAGACATAGCAAACACTCCCTCTTTGACAACACATGCCAAAGACAATTCACATATTATCGGTGAAAATTAATGTACCTCAAGTACTGATTCATATGCAATGATTCCTTTAATATGCTGCATCAACAAGTTGATTTTCAATCATGTTCTGGTTGATGCATCACTAAAACTGTATTTAGTGAGCCTCGGATAGGGGAATGACCCCTAACTTACCTCTTAGATACACAAATGCATCCTTAGGTAATGGTTTGGTAAAAATGTCTGCAATCTATTCTTTTGTATGAATATATTCTAATTTGATTTCCTTGTCCTGCACCAATTCTCTGACAAAGTGATATTTAATAGCAATGTGCTTGGTTTTGGAATGCATCACTGGATTCTTAGAAATGTTTATTGCACTGGTATTGTCACAAAATATAACAACTGGTTCTTTGATTTCAACCTTCATACCTTCTAATAGCTGTTTAAACCACACAATATTTGAACAGTTTACTGCAACTGCAACATATTCTGCTTCAGCTGTGGATTGAGATGTGCAATTCTTCTTTTTACTAGTCCAGGATACCAGTCTTTTTCCAAGAAAAAATGCTCCACCACTTGTGCTTTTTCTGTCATCAATGTTTCCTGCCCAATCAGCATCAGTAAACACTTTCAAGTCTAGATTGCCTCCAAATTTATACCACAAACCATATTCTTCAGTTCCTCTTAAGTATCTTAAGATTCTTTTGATTGCCATCATGTGATTTTCCTTAGGTTTTACTGAGAATCTAGCTACTATACCGACTGCTAAGGCAATATCAGGTCTTGTATGTACTACATACTGCAATTTTCCAATCATAGATCGGTATAGGGTCTGATCAACTTCTTTTGAATCATCATTTTTGGTAAGTTTCAGTCCAGTACACATGGGTGTACCAACTGGTTTTGAATCTTCCATACCAAACTTCTTGAGTATCTCCTTAATGTATTTGGATTGAGTAATGTATATACCATTCTTGCTTTGCTGAATTTGAAGACCAACAAAGAATTTTATTAAACCAAACATAGACATTTCAAATTCTCTGTTCATTTTCTCTGAAAATTCTTTGCACTAATCCTCATTTCCTGTAAATATAGTATCATCCACAAATATTTCTGCCAATACAATTTTGTCATCCGGTCCTTCTTTAATATACAGATTGCTGTTATCATTAGCTCTTTTGAAATTAATCTGAATCAAATAGTTATGGAGTCTTTCATACCATGCTCTAGGAGCTTGTTTTAAACCATACAATGCTTTGTGTAACCTGCAGAGCATGTCCCTTTTATCTGGATCAACAAAACCTTCAGGTTGTTCAATGTAGACTTCTTCATCAAGAATTCCATTGAGAAATGCAGATTTTATATCCATCTGATATACCTTAAATCCTTTGTGTGCTGCATAAGCAAGTAGAGTTCTTACACCTTCTAATCTTGCAACATGAGCGAAAGTTTCTCCATAATCTATACCTTCTTCTTGAGAATAACCTTTACATACCAGTCTAGCTTTGTTTCTAGATACTTGACCATCTTCATTTAGCTTATTCCTGAATACCCATTTTGTTCCAATTACATTCTTATCTTTAGGTCTAGGTACAAGAGTCCAAGTTTTGTTCTTTTGTATTTGTTCTAATTCTTCATTCATTGCTTCAATCCAACTTTCATTTTCTAATGCATCTTTGATATTTCTAGGTTCAAAATCAGTAAGTAGACATGTACCTTTTAGCTTGCTTCTTGTCATAGTACCATCTGATTTGTTTCCAATGATTTGATCTGGTGTATGATGTCTTCTGACATATTTGGCTAGTATAGGTTCCTTGCCTTTTGAATGATTCATGCTGTTGTTTTCTAGGATCTCTTCTTCAGGTTGCTCGGGCTCGGTAGATATTTGCTCGGTAACTTCAGGCTGAGACTCGGTCTGAATTTTTTCCTGTGACTCGGTAACTGTGCTCGGCTCGGTAGATATAGTTTCCTTAATGATAGTTGTGTCTGCCAATGTTTCAGGTTCAATGTAAACGAATCTTCTGTAGTTCTCAGGTTCCCTTTTACTTTCTTCCTCAGTCTTTTCTGCAAACTCATCAAATTTTACATGTATACTTTCTATGACTTTGTGAGTAGATAAGTTCAGACATTTGTATGCCTTGCTTTTGCTAGAATATCCTAGGAATATTCCTTCATCACTTTTCACATCAAATTTATTTCTTCTAGATTCTTTTAAGATATAACACTTGCTACCAAATATTTTCATGTAACTTACATTAGGTTTATAGCCATACCATAATTCATAAGGAGTTTTGAATGTGTCTTTCTTCAGTTGTACTCGGTTCAAGGTATGAACTGCAGTGCTGATAGCTTCCTTCCAGTACTTTATAGCGATGTTCTTTTCTATCATTAGAGTCCTTGCACAATCCATAATAGATCTGTTTCTTCTTTCTGCTATTCCATTCTGCTCAGGAGTTCTAGGAGTTGATACCTGTCTTTTGATTCCTCTTTCAATGCAGAAGTTGTTAAAATCATGGGAGATGAATTCACCACCTCTGTCTGATCTTAAGCATTTCAGTCTTTTCCCTGTTTCCTTTTCTACTCTTGCTAAGTACCACTTGAACTTTTCAAATGCTTCTTATTTTTCTCTTAAATACATAATAGTCATCATTCTAGAATAATCATCAACGAAAAGAATAAAGAATTTATCTCCAGTATAGCTTTGTATTCCAATAGGTCCACATAAATCAGTATGCACAATTCCCAAAATTTTTTTAGACTGATAGTTCTTACTCTTGAAACTAGTTTTACTCATTTTGCCAATCTGACAATTCTTACATAGACCAGTGTCAGGTTTCTTCAAAGTAGGAATGCCTCTAACCTTCTTGAATTTGCTTATTTTTATCATGTTATCAAAATTCACATGACATAACCTTTTGTGCCATAGACAACTTTCTTCTATTTGAGCAATAAACCATGAATATTCATTGAGATCAAGATAAAATAAGTTACCTTTTGTTTGTTTGCCTGATCCAATGAGTTTTCCTTTTCCATCCAGCAGTCTTGCTTGACCATTCATGAATTCAACCTTGAAACTAGTGTTGATTAGCTGTGCTACACTCAGAAGATTATGTTTTAGTCCTTCAACCCAGTAAGCATTATCACATATGAGTTCTTTGGTTAATGAGATTCTTCCTTTTCCTTTTATACAACAAGGTTCATTGTTTCCAAATCTTACATTACCATTGTCACAGTCTTCTAGATATTCAAATTTTGTCTTGTCACCAGTCATGTGGTTTGAACATCCGCTATCTATTATCCATATATCATCTTTGCTTATATGAGAAATAAGTGCCATCTTATCTTCATCATCATCAGATTCATCTTTTATAGCAATAAAGAAAATTTCTTCTTCACTATCATCAGAATCTTTAGCCATAAAACATGATTTCTTACCTTTATCCTTGCATGATTTGAAATTCTTTTTGCCATAGTACTTGTGACTTCTCTTCTCTTCCTTGACTTGCTTGTTTGGGCACCTAGCTACAATATGTCCAATTTCTTCACATGAAAAACAGATTAAAGGAGTTTTACCTTTATATTTACCTTTCCCTCTAGAGTACTTCTTTGCAAGTAATGCTTCTACAATTTCAAGATCACTATCAGAACTTTCTTCTGATTCTTCTTCACTTTCTGACTGAACTTCTTTTATTTTCTTGTTCTTCTTTAGTGAAACCTTGGCCTCAAATGCTGATTCTATATTTTTGGAACTAGGAACATAGTTGTCATAGTTGTCTAATTCAAAAGCTGTCAATCTTCCAACTAAAGCATCCAAAGTTATATTGTGGTTTGTTTCACATCTTCTTTCTTGAATAGCTGATACTCTTATTGCATAGATAGGGAGTAATGTTCTGAGTACCTTACTTATAACAGTCTCATCTGAGATTATTCCTCCAAAAGCTCTAATTGCACTTACACTTGCTTTGATTCTTTCAACATATTTTACAATGTTTTCATCTTCCTTCATATTCATCTTGTCAAACTGTCCTCTTAGGCTTTCTGCTTTGGCTCTTTTCACATTTGCATCACCACCATATATTTTCTTCAGTGCCACCCACATTTCATATGTAGTAGTGCAGTCTTTAATATCATCAAATTCTTCATAGCTGAGAGAAGATGCAATGTCTATCATCATGGTGTTGTGAGTCTTTTTATCTGCAATGTCTTCAACAGTTAATGCGCCATTAGGAATTGTGTACTCTTCATCAATGTATTTGCATCTTGAATCACCAATGGAAGCCAGATGAAGTCGCATGAGACCTTGCCATGCTGAAAAGTTATCTCTGTTAAGCTTTGGAATTTCCCTCTTGTAAGACATCCTGATCTTTAGCTTAGGTCTTTGAAACCCTTCTTGCAAGCACCAAAAGCTCTGATACCAATTGATGGAATATGGATGAAGTGACTGAGAGGGGGGGGTGAATTAGTCAACCATAAATCACTTCTCTATTAATTCTTTCCAGATCTCTTAGGATATCTTAACAATGTTATCTGTTTTAGCACTCGGTAAATAGATTGCAGTAACTTTGAAGATGCAAAAAGTATTAGCAAAATTATCTTTAGATATTCATCAGCACATGTATAAGATTGAGAAAGCAATTAAGAACACAAGAGAAACAAGATTTAACGTGGAAACCCAATATGGGAAAAACCACCAATGTATCTAGATACTGATTTTCACTTTTCTGAAGTGATGCCCAGTTAGAAGCCAACCCGGTAAAAGGTTACAAAACACACTGTTAGGTGTGACCTTGTTAGAGGATTTAAAACACCCTGCTAGGAGTGGCCTTGTAAGAGGTCTTGAAAACAATTCAATGGAATTGTCACCTTGTTAGAGGATTTACAATATGGTTGTTAAACCAACTCGGTTAAGAGATTTAGAATTCACTGTTACAATGATAAGAAGGTAACAATGAAAAATGACCTGTATAATAATGCAACTGTCTTGCTGATTACAGATCTCTGTTCTGCATAAGTCTGATCCTTTCTGATCGAATAAATCTCTGCTGCTCCTCAAGGATATCTGAACATGCTTCACAAATTCGCATATACCTTTCCTTCTTTTCTTCTTTTTAAATCTTCTGCTGTATATATTTTATTTTCACATTTGACCTTTTATTTATATGATTTGGGATTTGTCAAATCGACATTATTTAGTATAACAGTCGGCTGAATTAAGAAAACTCTATTTGCAAAAATCCTTCAAGGGCCGACAGTGCTCGGTGACCATAACTTTCTATAATCTTTTGGAGACCGAGGGAACTCGGTAAACACCGACAATCTTTTCCTTCGATAACCGACTGAACTCGATAAACACTAAACTTTCTTCGGTGACCGACTGAACTCAGTAAATACTAAACTTCCTTCGATGACCGACTGAACTCGGTAAACACTAGCTTTCTTCGATGACCGACTGAACTCGGTAAACACTAAACTTTCTTTGGCAACCGAGTGAACTCGGTAGACACTGCTTTTCTTCTATAACCGAGTGGACTCGGTAAGCACTAATATTCCTGTCTGGCAGACCGACTGAGCTCGGTAGTAACTGGTTGCTGCGGACTATGACATAGTGTGACATCAAAGACAATACATAATTGAGTAGCAATTTCCTTCAGACAATTGTTTCCAACAATTCTTCAGTTCCTCTTAAGTACCTTAAGATTCTTTTGATTGCCATCATATGATTTTCCTTAGGTTTTGCTGAGAATCTTGCTACTATACCGACTACTAAGGCAATATCAGGTCTTGTATGTACTACATACTACAATTTTCCAATCATAGATCGGTATAAGGTTTGATCTACTTCTTTTGAATCATCATTTTTGGTAAGTTTCAGTCCAATACACATGGGTGTACCAACTGATTTTGAATCTTCCATACCAAACTTCTTAAGTATTTCCTTAATGTATTTAGATTGAGTAATGTATATACAATTCTTGCTTTGCTGAATTTGAAGACCAACAAAGAATTTTATTAAACCAAACATAGACATTTCAAATTCTTTGTTCATTTTCTCTGAAAATTCTTTGCACTGATCATCATTCCCTGTAAATATATTATCATCTACAAATATTTTTGCCAATACAATTTTGTCATCTGGTCCTTCTTTAATATACAAATTGCTGTTATCATTGGCTCTTTTGAAATTAATCTAAATCAGATAGTTATGGAGTCTTTCATACATGCTCTAGGAGCTTGTTTCAAACCATACAATGCTTTGTGTAACTTGCAGACCATGTCCTTTTTATCTGGATCAACAAAACCTTCAAGTTGTTCAATGTAGACTTCTTCATCAAGAATTCCATTGAGAAATGCAAATTTTATATCCATCTGATATACCTTAAATCCTTTATGTGTTGCATAAGCAAGTAGAGTTCTTACACCTTCTAATCTTGCAACAGGAGCAAAAGTTTCTCCATAATCTATACCTTCTTCTTGAGAATAACCTTTACATACCAATCTAGCTTTATTTCTAGATACTTGACCATCTTCATTCAGCTTATTCCTGAATACCCATTTTGTTCCAATTACATTCTTATCTTTAGGTCTAGGTACAAGAGTCCATGTTTTGTTCTTTTGTATTTGTTCTAATTCTTCATTCATTGCTTCAATCTAACTTTCATTTTTCAATGCATCTTTGATATTTCTAGGTTCAAAATTAGTAAGTAGACATGTACCTTTTAGCTTGCTTCTTGTCATAGTACCATCTGATTTGTTTCCAATGATTTGATCTGGTGTATGATGCCTTCTGACATATTTGGCTAGTATAGGTTCCTTGCTTTTTGAATGATTCATGTTGTTGTCTTCTAGGATCTCTTCTTCAGGTTGCTCTGGCTCGGTAGATATTTTCTCGGTAACTTCAGGCTGAGACTCGGTTTGAATTTCTTCCTGTGACTCAGTTTGAACTTCTTCCTGTGACTCGGTTTGAACTTCTTCCTGTGACTCGGTTATTGTGCTCGGCTCGGTAGATATAGTTTCCTCATTGATAGTTGTGTCTACCAATGTTTCAGGTTCAATGTAAATGAATCTCCTGTAGTTCTCAGGTTCCCTTTTGCTTTCTTCTTCAGTCTTTTCTGCAAACTCATCAAATTTTACATGTATACTTTCTATGACTTTGTGAGTAGACAAGTTCAGACATTTGTATGCCTTGCTTTTGCTAGAATATCCTAGGAATATTCCTTCATCACTTTTCACATCAAATTTATTTCTTCTGGATTCTTTTAAGATATAACACTTGCTACCAAATACTTTCATGTAACTTACATTGGGTTTATAGCCATACCATAACTCATAAGGAGTTTTGAATGTGTCTTTCTTCAATTGTACTCAGTTCAAGGTATGAACTGTAGTGCTGATAGCTTCCTTCTAGTAATTTATAGCGATGTTCTTTTCTATCATTAAAGTCCTTGCACAATCCATAATAGATCTGTTTCTTCTTTCTGCTATTCCATTCTGCTCAGGAGTTCTAGGAGCTGATACCTATCTTTTGATTCCTCTTTCAATGCAAAAGTTGTTAAAATCATGGGAGATGAATTCACCACCTCTGTCTGATCTTAAGCATTTCAATCTTTTACCTATTTCCTTTTCCACTCTTGCCAAGTACCACTTGAACTTTTCAAATGCTTCTGATTTTTCTCTTAAATACATAACAGTCATCATTCTAGAATAATCATCAACGAAAAGAATAAAGAATTTATCTCCAGTATAGCTTTCTATTCCAATAGGTCCACATAAATTAGTATGCACAATTTCCAAAATCTCTTTAGACTGATAGTTCTTACTCTTAAAACTGGTTTTACTCATATTGCCAATCTGACAATTGTTACATTGACCAGTATCAGGTTTCTTCAAAGTAGGAATGCCTCTTACCTTCTTGAATTTTCTTATTTTCATCATGTTATCAAAATTCACATGACATAACCTTTTGTGCCATAGCCAACTTTCTTCAATTTGAGCAATAAAACATGAATATTCACTGAGATCAAGATAAAATAAGTTACCTGTTGTTTGTTTGCCTGATCCAATGAGTTTTCCTTTTCCATCCAGCAGTCTTGCTTGACTATTCATGAATTCAATCTTGAAACTAGTGTTGATTATCTGTGCTACACTTAGAAGATTATGTTTTAGTCCTTCAACCCAATAAGCATTATCACATATGAGTTCTTTGGTTAATGAGATTCTTCCTTTTCCTTTTATACAACAAGGTTCATTGTTTCCAAATCTTACATTGCCACTATCACAGTCTTCTAGGTATTCAAATTTTGTCTTGTCACCAGTCATGTGGTGTGAACATCCACTGTCTATTATCCATATATCATCTTTGCTTATGTGAGAAATAAGTGCCATCTTATCTTCATCATCATCAGATTCATCTTTTATAGCAATAAAGACAATTTCTTCTTCACTATCATCAGAATCTTTAGCCATAAAACATGTTTTCTTACCTTTATCCTTGAATGATTTGAAATTCTTTTTGCCATAGTACTTGTGATCTCTCTTCTCTTCCTTGGCCTGCTTGTTTGGGCACCTAGCTGCAATATGTCCAATTTCTTCACATGAAAAATAGATTAAAGGAGTTTTACCTTTATATTTACCTTTCCCTTTAGAGTACTTCTTTGCAAGTAATGCTTCTACAATTTCAAGATCACTATCAGAACTTTCTTCTAATACTTCTTCACTTTCTGACTGAACTTCTTTTATTTTCTTGTTGTTCCTTAGTGAAACCTTGGCCTCAAATGCTGACTCAATATTTTTGGAATTTGGAACATAGTTGTCATAGTTGTCTAATTCAAAGGCTATCAATCTTCCAACTAAAGCATCCAAAGTTATATTGTGGTTTGTTTCACATCTTCTTTCTTGAATAGCTGATACTCTTATTGCATAGATAGGGAGTAATGTTCTGAGTACCTTACTTATAACAGTTTCATCAGAGATTGTTCCTCCAGAAGCTCTAATTGCACTAACACTTGCTTTGATCCTTTCAACATATTTTGCAATGTTTTCATCTTCTTTCATATTCATCTTGTCAAACTATCCTCTTAGGCTTTCTGCTTTGGCTCTTTTCACATTTGCATCACCACCATATATTTTCTTCAGTGTGATCCACATTTCATATGCAGTAGTGCATTCTTTAATATCATCAAATTCTTCATAGCTGAGAGCTGATGCAATGTCTATCATCATGGTGTTATGATTCTTTTTCTCTGCAATGTCTTCAACAGTTAATGCGCTAGTAGGAACTGTGTATTCTTCATCAATTTATTTGCATCTTGAATCACCAATGGAAGCCAGATGAAGTCTCATGAGACCTTGCCATGCTAAAAAGTTATCTCTGTTGAGCTTTGGAATTTCTCTCTTGTAAGACATCCTGATCTTTAGCTTAGGTCCTTGAAACCCTTCCTGCAAGCACCAAAAGCTCTGATACCAATTGATGGAATATGGATAAAGTGACTGAGAGGGGGGGGGGGTGAATCAGTCAACCATAAAACACTTCACAATTATTTCTTTCCAGATCCCTTAGGATATCTTAATGAATATTATCTGTTTAACACTCGGTAAATAGATTGCAGTAACTCGGTAGATGCAGAAAGTATTAGTAAAATTATCTTTTAGATATTCATCACCACTTGTATATGATTAAGATAACAATTAAGAACATAAGAGACACGGAATTTAACGTGGAAACCCAATATGGGAAAAGCCACCAATGTATCTAGATACTGATTTTCACTTTTCTGAAGTGATGCACGGTTAGTAGCCAACCTGGTAAAAGGTTACAAAACACACTGTTAGGTGTGACCTTGTTAGAGGATTTAATCACCCTACTAGGAGTGGCCTAGTAAGAGGTCTTGAGAACAATTCAATGGAATTGTCACCTTGTTAGAGGATTTACAATATGGTTGTTAAACCAACTCGGTTAAGAGATTTAGAATTCACTATTACATTGATAAAAAGGTAACAATGAAAATGACCTGTATAATAATGCAACTGCCTTGCTGATTACAGATCTCTGTTCTATATAAGTGTGATCCTTCCTGATCGAATATATCTCTGCTGCTCCTCAAGGATATCTGGTTATCCTTCATAATTTCGCACACACCTTTCCTGCCTTTCTTCTATATATCTTCTTCTGTAATTCTATTTTGGTTTTCACATTTGACCTTTTATTTATATGATTTTAGATTTGTCAAATCAACATTACTTAGTATAACAGTCGGCTGAAATAAGAAAACTTTATTTGGAAAGATCCTTCAAGGGCTGACAGTGCTCGGTGACCATAACTTTCTACAATCTTTCAGAGATCGAGGGAACTCGGTAAACACTGATAATCCTTTTTCTTCGATAACCGACTGAACTCGGTAAATGCTAACTTTTCTTTTGACAACTGAGTGAACTCGGTAAACACTAATTTTCCTTGATAACCGAGTGAACTCGGTACATGCTGATTTTTCTTTGATAATCGAGTGGACTCGGTACATGCTATTTTTAATGCCAGGCAGACTAACTGAACTCGATAGGTACTGATTGTTGCAGATTATGACATTGTGTGACATCAAAGACAATATATAATTTGAGTAGCAATTTTCTTCAAACAATTGTTTCCAACATGAACAACCATCCTGGCATAATTGGACAGGATGAGAATAAGCCTCCTATATCCTTGATAGATAAGCTCAATGGATTCTTAGTTGTGGTTATCCCAGTATCTCCCCCCCTCCCTAAACCACTAGATTTATGCTCTAAGGAGCCTAAGAAGATGGATGTGGTTGGGGTGTCCACCTTGCCAGGTGATCCAAAAGAGTGTCAGGAGAAACAATACCAAAATCCTGACCTTGAGGAATGTGAACTTAGTAGGGATCAAACATTCTCATTGTCTGCCAGTAATGAGAAGAAATCCTAGAAATGTTTTAAGAATGTTGATAAGGGTCACTCAGAGCCCTCAGAAGGAGTTAGTAGCAAAAATAAGAGAGGCAAGCCCCCTCTTATTAGTGGAAACCCTAAGCCCTTCAAGAATAAAAAAAGTGACATCCCAAAATGTTTTAAAGACTTTCGGGCTCCAATGGATTCTGAACCATAGTTTGACTTATGAAGATCAACTGTGCTTCATGGAATGTTAGGGGATTGGAATCCATTGACAGGAAATATGTTGTAAAAAGATTCCTCTGTACGTTTCAAGAGATTGATGTTCTTATGCTCCAAGAAGTCAAAGCAATTGGCTTCACTCCTGATACAACACTCAAGTGTATCTAGAAGGATGCCTCCTCTTTCTCTACCAAGCACCAGAGGGGCAGAGGAGGAATGTCCATTCTTGTGGGCCTGAGACGGAGAGATTCTATCCATGAATGGGGCTATTCTCCATGCAACACAGTAGTGTGGGTCACTTTTTAAATGGATGATGTTCTCTTTGGAGTGTGTTTTCTCTATGCTCCTGATGAACATTACTGTAGGATTGATCTATGGAAGTGGATCTTAGAGTTAGATAGTATTCCTTGGATCCTAGCCAAAGATTCTAATATGGTGGAGAGGCCCCAAGACAAAGAGGGAGGCCTGAGATTTGAATGGAGAGGTAATGAGATGATCTTCTAGAATAGGATGATTTCTAAACTAAACCTCTTTGACCCTCTGGCTGGGAAGAGGAGAGAATCTAAGGGAGTTTGGTTTACTTGGTCTAACTTTCAAAGGGGAGATAGAAGAATCTATTCAAGATTAGACAGGATCTATGTGAATAGCCAATTCTTTAGCTGCCCCCCCCCCCCCCCCTAGATGATAATTATGTCAGAGTGAACCCTTTCACCCTTTATGATCATCACCCCATTTTCTCCTCCATCCAGGTGATCTCTAGTCAGGAAACCTCTCCCTATATGAAAACTGGTTTCTCTCTCAACTCCTCCCTCCTCCAAGACAGTGATGTCCAAGCAGCCATCAAAACTATTGCTTGGTTTAATAAGGAGGTAGTACAACATAGATCCGAGGTGGAAAAATGGAATGAAATTTTAGACTCCTAGCAGAACATGCTGAAGTGTGTAGGGAGGAAGAAAGCCAAGGATGCTAGAAGAGAGGAATTTAGATTGGTGGAAGAGCTCCAAGAGTCTGAACTTCAAATCCAGATGGACCCCTCTTCCCCTATCTTGCTAGATAAAGTTATCCACTATAGAGACTCTCATAGAAACCTCCAACTGGTCAAGACTAAGGGTGCTAAGATCAGAGCCAGAATCAATTATCTTAAGCTAGGTGATAAAGGCTCCAAGTTTTTCTTCCAAACCCTTAAGAAGAGGGAAGCTAGAAAAAAAATCACTTGCATTAGGGACCAAGGAATCTCTATCACTTCCTAGGAAGAAATTGTAAACACTTTTGCTACCTTCTACAAGAATATTTTTACCTCAGAAGATGATGAAACCAGGGCCATTGCCAGGTAGAAAATTATCAACCTGATCCCTAAGAAGGTCTCAGAGGTAGATGCATGCTCACTGGAGAAGGAGATCTCTAGGGAAGATATCAAAAACTCTATTTTGAGCATGGCCAATGATAAGGCCCTTGGTCCTAATGGGCTCACAGTGGAGTTTTATAAGAAAAATATTGAGTGGATCTACTCCAATCTTCATAAAGTCTATAAGGAGGTAGTAGATGTTGGTACCCTTGGACCAACTTTAAATGCTAGCCTCATCAAATTGATCCCAAAGGATGGAGACAAATTGCTGATAAAAAATTGGAGACCTATCACCCTGCTAAATGTGGGGTATAAGATTTTGGCTAAAATGTTGGCTCTTAGGATCGCCAAAATTCTCCCTAAAGTAGTTTACAATACCCAAATAGGCTTTGTGAAGGGAAGATACATCCTGGAGAATCTAGTAACTTGCTAGGAGGCACTGCATTGGGCTAAACATTTAGGGCAGTAGAGTGCCATGTTGCTCATTGATTATGAGAAGGCCTATGATCGTATTGAGTGGAGTTTTATCTTGGCCATGGTGGATAGATTGGGCTTCCCCCCTTACTTCTGTAAATTGGTCTCCACCTTTCTATTCAGAGCTAGAGTAGTAGTTGAGGTGAATGGAGTGAGGTCAAAATCTTTTGAACTTTCTAGATCCATTAGAAAAGGTTACCCTCTCGCCCCCTCCCTCTTTTTCCTTGCTATGGATTCCCTCCATTATCTACTAAGAGATGATACTCTTTCACCCAGACTATGGGGAACTCAAATACCTAATGATCTTAAGGTCTCTAACATATAGTTTGCTGATGACACAACCATTCTTATGATTTTGGAAGAAGGTAATATGGCTGTCCTTATGATCAAGCTTGACCTCTTTTGCCTGGCCTCAGGCAGTAAGATTTCTGTAACTAAATCCATTATGCTAGGGTGGACTCACTCCCCCCCTAACTGGTGGAACAAATTTGGGATTGAATGGGGTGGCCCTAATCATGTGGTCAGGTACCTAGGTATTCCATTTACTATGGAACCCAACCTTAATAATATGTGGTGCTCGATAAAGGAAAAAATCACCATGAAATTAAGAAAATGGGACACCAACCTTCTCTCACTACCACGAAGAATAAAAGCTTGTCAGAAAATCCTTTCATCTTACCCAGTCTACTACTCCTTAGCTTGGCTATTCAATCTGAATTAGTTTAGCTTCATCCAAAATATTGTTAGAAACTTCCTATGGACAAATGGAGGATGGAATAGAAAGCATCATGCGGTTTCCTAGGAATGGTGCACCAAAGATAAAACATGGGGTGGTTTGGGTTTGAAAGACCTTAGAACCCAAGGTATAGCTCTTTCCTCAAAATGGATTGCCAAAGCCTCCTCTAGAGATGAGCCTTGGAAAGTACTAGAATCAGGAATAACCTGGCTAGAGCTAGATCAAGTAAGTCTAAAGCTTGGACTAACATAGAATTCTTGGACCTGTTGACACTTGAGTGCAACATACAAGTCCAAGGGTCAAATGTATTTAAGGCCTTATGGAAATGCTAGAAATATGTGAAGGGATTTCTTAGCAATGCTGGACCACTGGAGAGTCATGGAATTTTTTTCAGTCATAAATCTCTATGGTGGAATCTGAGACATAAAAATAAGCCACTGGCTTTACTCCAAGGGTGCTCTACTAGAAAATTGGTAGAGAAAGGTATTGTCAATTTTTTAGATGTTTTGAAAGAGGGTAACTTGATGCCTTGGGAAGAGCTAGCTTCAACCTTTAGCATCCCCAATTATCAGTACAAAACATATGGTATCCTTTCCTCTGCCCTGACCTCCTTGGGGCCAGTTTTTGAATGTTGTAAACCTAATAGCTATATGTTCCAACTGAAATGGCCTAATAATTCTCTCTTGCACCTTATCAAATCTAGATTTATCTACTACCTACTCACCCAATCCTCTAACATTTTCCTCCATGCTAATTCAAAATGGCACCTAGAACTCCCTGCCTCTGATTGGAATAAACATTTCAGCTCGTTGTGGACAAGACCCATTGAACCCAAGGTTGTCTGCTTCCTATGGAGACTCCTACTGCATAAAATTCCTTCTAAGAAACTAGGGGGGGATCCAAATATCTGTAATGTGTGTAGGCTCCATGAATATTTCTTCCATGTATTCTTTGAGTGTCTCTTTGCTGCTGAAGTCTAGGGTCTGTTTGGTCTCTCATACAATAGTTACTTTGGCAATTGGAATATTATTTCTGGAAGCATCAATAGCAGCAAGTCTTGAAATGTCTTTTGGTCTATTCTTTCTTCTATTACTCTGTGGACTTTATGAAGGGTTCGTAATAATGATGTTTTGGCTAGAATAGCAGGAATCTTATTGAGTCTCTAAGGAGACTCATTTATCATGATGTTTCACTACAAGTTACATCAGTCATCAAATTGAAAGAGACCAAATTTCTGTAGATCCTAAAAGAAGGCACCGCCACCATCGAAAAGAAAGAGATTGCTCATGGGTACACCTCCTTGAAACTTGGGACCTTATTTGATGAGAGACTAGCTGAGCTCATTGAGAAAACCAAGAAGAACTGCCAAGATATCCTTGTAGCAGCAAGGGTGGCTAGCACAGAAAATCCTCCTCCACTCAGAACTTATGAAATCATTGGATACAATTTAGTTTCCTCAGATTCCAATGAATCTGATGTAGAGCATGGAAGTGCTTCTTCTTGATTTATAGTTTTTTATTATGTAGTATTATATTAGAACTTCTCATTTTGAGTAATACTCTCGAATGTTAACTTTCATACTATGATGGTTGTAGAAGTCTTGATACTTTGATGTAAACCTCAATTTTGATCTAATGATATGCAATAGGAGATGAGTTTTATCCCATTACTTATTAGTGATACTAAGTGGATAAAAGTTCATGTGTTTAATTATGTGATGAAGGATGCTCCCCTTAATATCACAAACACATAACAGAAATAGAGAAACAACAATAATTTGCAAGAATGGAAAATGGGCTTCTTATTATCTCCACAAGTGTGGAATTCCAAATTTTAGAATTACAATATGCAAAGTCACGTGGGCATTCCATTACAATATTCTGTAGGACAAAGCCTCGAACTGTTACCTAGATCTACCCAGAACTACTCTGAACTGCCCTAGAACTACGTAAGACAACACTACGAGCCTTCTTTATATAGGCAATTTCCACCGCCCGAGAAGGTTCTAGAAATTTAGCCCATAGGGCCAACCAAACTTAGAATTATTTTATTTTTTAATTTATTACATCAAAGTCGGCTCAAAATAACTTTTGAAACCCAGACAAAAATTTTGAAGAAAAATTATTTTTCACCATTTTAGGTGACCCAACTTCCGAAGACCATAAGTCATTGCCAGTTGACCTGATTGACTATTATGACCCCATTCTGGAAAGGCCAGGAAGCATTCTATAGGCTTGAATAGCACAAGCGCTTGTCACCCAAATTTTTGACCTCATTCAGGACATCTATAGCCTTCAAAACTGAGTTCAAAGTTTCTGTATCCTGCTGCCAATATCAAAAATCTTCAATATCTACAAAGGTAGACTTGATCTGTCAATGAAACTTTATTGGCAGGCTAATATGACTGAGATGAACCTCCACATGTGAAATCAAAACATTCTGAGATCATATGACCAACTTACTAAAAAATAGCAAGTTTCCATAAATAGTAGCTCTACACAAGATAGCCCTTATTGAATACAAAAATAGAAATATTTTTGGGTGATGCAAGATTGCTCTTACACCCAAGATCCTCCTGCATCAGACACCTAGGGTAATTTGAGAAGTGACCCTGACATGACTCAGGTGCGAAGGGGAAAACCAAGATGGTTAACCTCCTCCCTTGTCAGCCATGATGAATCTTCAATAGGTCATCCTTTCCACTTGACTAGATATTCTTCATATGCCCTGTTCCTTGTGCTTCTGCCAACATGACTGTCTAGTATATCCTCAATCTCCTTAGTATTTGAACTAGTTGCTGGAATACTCCACTATGCTACTATGATCTCATCTTCAACCTAAAATTCCTTATGCCTCCTTTTTTGATCTGCCTTAGCCTTCTACCATGCATTCATTTTGGTAATGTGCTTCCTCACTTCCTCATGGACGTTCTTCAAGTTTTTTGCAAAATTTTTAGCTTCAACACTACTTATTTCTCCTTTATATATCTTTCTCAACTCAGATGCATTTCTGGAACTACTTCCATACATAATCTATGGATGATGTGATGAATTGAACTTCAAATCTATCTTCAACTCTTCACTTTCTGCTAGTGTCAATCTATGTGCTGCCTTATTTGCCAAACTGGCTCCTATAATCAAGTCCATCTGATGACTGATATTTCTTACTGGTGGTAATCCATCAGGCACACTATCAGATACAATATCCTGAAACTCATTCAATAATTCTGTAACTTCTACAAGTACATCTTCTACTTCTTCTTTCCCAGCCTTTGGAATTAAGGTAAAACACATATGCTCATGTCACATACCATCTAAGAAATTTCCTCTATCAAAAAAATTTATTCTTGCACTACCACATACATTTTCCTCAGTCTCCTTCAATGGGTTTAGCTTATGTCACACTCCATCCTTTGTCAAGAAATAGGTATTTGCATGACCATCATGTACAACACATCTGTCAAACTACCATGGCCTACCTAATAACATATGACATGCATCCACAGATATGACATCACATAATACCTCATCATGGTACCCACCAATCTTGAACTTCACTAGGCACTACTCATTGACCATGACCTTGTGGTCATCTTGCACCCAGGCAACCCGATATGGATGTGGATGTTTCTATCTCTTGAGCTTCAACTTTGTCACCATCTCTTCTAACACCAAATTATCAGTACTACCACTATCAATAATCACATCACAACACTTACCCTCACACTTGCACCCATTATGAAATAGGCTCCTCCTTTGCTCAGGTTCATTCTCACCATTCAACAGGACTCTTCTATTAATTAGCATTTCTCCTCTTTTAGCATCTTTAGTATATGATGATTTGGCATCTTCATCTACATGTGTAACTCTGGCTTGGCCTTCATTTCTTTTGTCTATTCTTCCTTGGCACTGAGGACATTCAAATGCCCTATGACCTTCTTCTGCATAGTGAAAACATGTTCCGTGGAAGCCTCCTCTTCCATATCCTTGTCCTCTTTCTCTTCCTCTCTGATCTCTATTACTCTGATTATGGAAATGGTTGAAATTATCTCCTCTCTAATTCTAACTATTACTAGCCTCATCCTACTTTTTCAAATCTTCATTTCGATCTCCATAGGACCATCCACTAGATCTTCCATCATGACCTCTTCCATTTTGTTTGCTCTCAAACTTCTTGTTCAACTTTTCCTCTACTTTTAGGGAAAACTAGTATGCCTCTTCAATACTATTCATTCGAACTAGATTCAACTCATCCTATATGCTCGGCCTCAACCCATTAAGGTAATGGGAAACTTTCTCCTTATCAGCTTCTGCATGGCCCATTCTATGAAAAGTCGATAGAACTCCTCTGTATACTCCTGAACAAAACTTCCCGCTTGCTTCAAACTTTGCATTTTCTTCAGTAGGTCAAGCCCATAATCAACAGGAATGAGCTGTCACTTCAATTTATCCACCATCCAATCCCATCTTGTGATTTTATCCTTTCCTCTTCTATTTCACTCCAATTGAGTCTATTGCCACCAGATCTTCACATGACTCTTCAGTCTTGCCTTTGCAAACTTGACCTGATTAGGATCCTCGATATCTTCATACTCAAACTATTCTTCACATTCATTGATCCAATCAATCAACTCCTCTGGGTTAAGATTCCCTAAAAATGTAGGAACCTCGATCTTAGGTCTTTTCCTGATCTTGGAAATGGCTCGGAAAAGTCCTTCTTCCTCTTGATTCAAAACTTCAACTTCTGATTTTTGATCATCATTTCCTTCTTCGGCTTCATCCTCGCTTTCATCTCTGACATTAAGATTCATTCCTCTACAAATCTCCTCTTGCAATGCTCACACTTGTCTCTACAACTCTCTAACCTTAGGTGTCACAGCACCAGCGCTTCCACCATGCTCTCTTCATGGAGGCATTTTCACACATATCGCTAAAACCATAACCATGGTTCTGGTGCAAACTACCTCATAGTCGGTGATCGGTTTACATAGAAATCATAACCCACGGTCCTGGTGCAAATTGCCTCACAATTGGTGATCTGATTACATGCTCAAGAACTCCTGCTCTGATAACACTTGATGAAGGATGCTCCCCTTAATACCACAAACACATAACAGAAATAGAGAAACAACAATAATTTGCAAGAACAGAAAATGGGCTTCTTATTATCTCCACAAGTGTGGAATTCCAAATTTTAGAATTACAATATGCAAAGCCACATGGGCATTCCCTTACAATATTCTATAGGACAAAGCCTCAAATTATTACCCAGATCTACCTAGAACTACTCCGAACTGCCCTAGAACTGCCTAAGACAACACTACGAGCCTTCTTTATATAGGCAATTTCCACCGCCTGAGAAGGTTCCAGAAATTTAGCCCATAGGGCTGACCAAACTTAGAATTATTTTATTTTTCAATTTATTACATCAAATTCAGCTCAAAATAACTTTTGAAACTCGAACAAAATTTTTGAAGGAAAATTATTTTTTGCCATTTCAGGAGACCCAACTTCTGAAGACCATAAGTCATCGCCAGTTGACCTAATTGACTATTATGACCCCATTCCAGAAAGGCCACAAAGTGTTCTACAGGCTTGATTGGCACAAGCACCTATCACCCAAATTTTCAACCTCATTCAGGACCTCTATAGCCTTCAAAATTGAGTTCAAAGTTTTTGTACCCTGCTGCCAATACTAAAAATCCTCAATATCTACAAAGCTAGACTTGATCTGTCAATCAAACTTTACTGGCAGACTAATATGACTAAGATGAACCTCCACATGTGAAATTAGAACATTCTGAGATCATATGACCAACTTATTAAAAAATAGCAAGTTTCCATAAATAGTATCTCTACACAAGATAACCCTTATTGAATACAAAAACAAAAATATTTTTGGGTGATGCAAGATTGCTCTTACACCCAGGATGCTCCTGCATCATTATGTTCATATTAACATCATGATTTGGATAGGTGTTATGTTTTTACTAAAATTGGGTAATTTTGTTCTTTTGATTCCATAGGACATATATAGGGAATATTCTTTATTTATGACACTGTTTTGATGTTTATGTTCAAATTCTCCTAGTAGGTTTATGTGTTTCTATTTTTGGATTCAATTATGTTTAATATGGAACTTAAATAATTATGGTTATCTTTTAGTTTTCTTTGATGCAAATGTTGTATCCTTTGTTCCTGAAGTGTCTTCTTTTACTTATTGTGTTATCAAGTACTAGAAAACCTAGGGGGGGAAACAAAGGCCAGGGTTATTGTCAGTTGGACATTGTGAGGCCTCACCTCGACCCATCATAGCATTACTGATCCATTCAAATTTTAATACTTTATTATTTGATACTTTGATACACTTTTTGATCATTTTGATAGAGACTCATGATATTTATTTTATGGTGATGATTACATTATGCAGACTATATTTTGATGCAGATTAGAACCTATAAAATATGGCTGATTTTGGTTATACATGCTTAGATATGTGATTTGATGAGAAAGATTTAATCATGATTAGATTTCATTATTTCATGAATTATGCTCTGCGTTAGGAAGTAGCATGGATAATATGTCATGATGGTTTATGAAGATACTATGTTTAAACATTACTGAATGAAAAGTGTAACTAGGAATTGACTTCTACATATTGATTTATGTTGCTAATTATGAGTTGTATATATATATATATATATATTCACACATGATTTTATTACCTTGGACTACTGATGCTCAAGTTTAGTGTGCAAGAAAGAAAATCATGGAATTATTCAGAGAATCAGGGCTAAACTCATGTGAATTGAGTAAGCCAAGGTGTGATCTAATTAAGAGATTTAAACTTCGTTGTAATGTGATCTTGTTGTAAATATGATTTGTATGTGTGTTAATAGTTTAAATTCATGTTGTTAATTGGACATGACATTTGTGAATGTGATGTGTATTTTATGGTGTCACTTGACACTTGTATTATCCATGTGGATGGTGACATGTCAATTAGGGTTTGGGCATGGATCACCTAACCTTATAGGATATTATATTAATCCCACTTGCATGTAGATGTCTTGTAGGGATCACATCAAGTTGGAACTCGGATTTGAACTTTAGAGGTACTTTAGAGGGGTCAAAAGTGACCCTAGAGTGTATCTTTTACCAAAATTAGCTAACCCTATGGGATACCTTGAGTTGGGCACTAGTTTTTACTTATGGGAAAGTTTAGATCACCATTATGGCCCTCCAAAACAGCTACTTTTCAAAAGTGGCGAAAATGGAGATGGCCACATGCTTTCTAACTTGTCCCACACTCTTTGCTAAACCCACAATTAAGAGGGGGGACAAGAGGCAAGGCCAAGGACTAGGGGTCATGTCTCATTAATTGCTTGATCATGAGTAAGATTTTTGGGGGTCTTTTTAGAGGGTTTGGGAAGACTTCGTGGGTGTTCACCCAGTCTCTAATTTTAGAGACACTTAGGGTTGGAGAAAGGAAAAAAAGTGAAGGGGGAAATGATAAGGGCTCTTCTCAACTAGCTTCTTTCCATTTTCTTTGGACAAGGTTGGTGATTCTTGCTATGAAGGAATGCTTATTGTATTATATTTTGATAATTTGTAGTGTTGAATAGATATGTGTAATCTATTATGCAATGTTCTTTGTGAATCTTTTCATTGTTGTGTTGGGTTGGGGATGCATTTGGATTTTGTATCATTCTTTATTCTTTTGGGTTTTGGGAGTGTTGTTTGTGGGAGTTGAAGGCAACACTCACCCTTTGGGAAGGGAAGTAGTAGCCTTTGGTGAAGGGGTTAATTGGGCTCTCCATTGTAGTGAGAGTCTCTTCTCTTGGAGAAGAGGGATAAATTCATGGGGTATGGGCTCCATGAAGCCATGTTGTAAATATTTTTATTTGAGAATAGAAATGACAAAAAATGGTATATGGAAGGAGTGACAATGTAGCCTTGGAAAGGCATGGAAAACTCTTGTTGGAAATTTGTATTTGAATGGCATTCTCCTCCTTGGAAAGGCCCACCTTCACCATATTTCAATGGGTTGTGTGAATCCATTTGTGAACCCACGGTTTGGGAGTTAATGAATTTTTCTTATGTGTGTGTGTTGAGCATTTGTTGTTGTATGTAACCATTTAGCCCTTTGTTCTCCAAGCTCAAGGCTGGTCTCCTTGAGACCTTGGAATGGAGGTGAGCTCTCCATTATTTTTACCCTTTTATTTGCAGGTTTAGAAGCTATATTAATTGGAGAAAAAGCTCTTGGAAAGGCCTTCTCCTTGGTGTCTTTGTGGAAGAAAAATATGTTATTGCATTGTTGTAATCATGTAAAGGGAAACACTCCTATTGTTGATGTGTAGTTGTATTATTGAATGCATGTCAAGATATAAAGAAAGAATGATCTTTTTTATTTTAGAATCCTTTTATTGTTGGTAGGAATAAATGTAAGGAAATGTAACATGCTCTAAATTAATGTAAGGATCTTTGTTGAGACCAATCAAGAAAAAGGAAAATTGTATTTCTTTTTGTAAGTTTCATTAAGAAGTATGAGGAGTGAAGTTTTGTTCATCTTAGATCGCTTTGTTGGTAGAATAACATCAAACATATCTTCATTGTAATGAAACATGTTGACATTGGTTATGAAAGATGAAATGAAATGTTGTAATTCTTGACTGGATTAGTATAATGTAGTTCTCAAATCTCATTTGAAAGTAATCCCTCTTGAGATTCATCTCATTCACCTAAGGTTACCTATTAAATATTGATTCCTATTAAATCAAAATTGAGTCCTTATGCTACAACAAAAGAGGGAAAGAAAACAAAAAAAAATAAAAAATGAAATGGTAAATAGAGACCTACATGTCTCTTGAAAATGCATGGGAAAATTTCCCATACATTTTCCTTACCACAGTCAATTAAATATTATTTCCTATCCCATTTGCAAAAATAAATAAATAATAGTAATATTAAAGGAAGGATAATCAAATCCTTGGTAAGTAAACTTGGGTGGGACCCACCTGGGTCACCATCCAATGACCCATCAAGAAAAGTCCTTTCAAAAAATAATATATATTTATATGCAAAATCAGAAAAATTTACTTTAAAAAAAAAAAACTTAACTGTTCGCACGAAATTGTTTTCATTTTATTAAATTTGAAAATATATATATATATATATATATATATTTAAAAAACTTTAAGTGGGGGAAGGGGGGGGGGGTGTGGACCCCACGCCACCCACTCCCTATCGTGGCAGGTGGTGGCCCTATCGAGGCAGGGTATGCACTGCCTAGGTAGTGTGGCCTGCCACAACAAGTACCACATTGTCATGACATTACGGGGCCCGCCAGTCCCCCAACGAGACTTAAAAAAATGATTTTTTATTAATGTTTTTTTTTAATTGTTTTATCTTTATTTTTATTTATTTAATGATTAAGTTTTAATAAGTTTATTTAAAATTTTATTAATAAGTTTAATAAATTTATTTAAAAGTTTTATTAAATATATTATTTTATTTTTGAGACTCATCAGGTCATAATATAATTAAATTTCATTATTTAATTAATAGGCTAAATATTATTTAAGTGTCTAGTTAGGAATGTAATATTAAACTCTCTTGATATGTGTTACCTAACAACAAACTCACTTTTAAAATTAATAGGAAATTTTCCTTATTGAAGTTAGATAAATTACTAATTGCAATCGATGACTTCTAAAATTTATATTTATGTTATATTGTCCATAGATGGGCAGAGTATTAGGAAGTCGTTGTTATGGAGGGAATCATTAATACCACTTTAATATTAAAATATTGATATTGGGTTTTAATGTTAAGCTTCATCTTTTTAAGCTTTAATTACAAAATAAACATACAAATGGATGCAAAAATCTATCATATAAGTAAACTAATGGAATTGAAAACATGGATCAAACATTTATTAACACTCATAAAGCTATTATATTGGATCTAGAATTATAACCTAACTATGTATATCTAGCTCCACACATCAATGGAATCCAACATTAAAATTGTACTTTGATGAGTTTAGCTTATTTGAATTTTAAGTATATAACAATGTAAATGAATTTATTCCATTTGACCAGTTGGACATATTATACTTTTAAGCATCCATTTCAGGCATAACGTAAATGGGATTCTAAAATTAATGATATGCTTGATGTAATGCCCCATTACTCAGTAAATGATATCTTCACCCATAGGAGATGAATAGATGTCGTTTCCCTTCCATAACCACCTCACTTAAATTATAGAACCCTAACCTAATTTATCCTTAAAGCTATTCTTCATCAATGTCACCGATCATCTTGATCGTGTAAGATTTCACAAATGTGCAAATCCACAAAAAACCAAGATCACCTGCAAGCAAAATACCAGAAGCTGGAGCGAAAACCTAAGAGAGAGAGAGAGCAAGGGTTTTGAGAATCTCAGCGGAGTGAGAGCAAAATTGTATTTCCCAAAAGTATGAACAATAATTACAAAAAGCGGCTTATAAGGTGAGAAACCCTAAAGCCGGAGAAAGCTAGGTTTGTGCATTTAATAATTAATAAACATATTAATTATTATGCACCTAAATGACAAGCTTAAGTGAAAAAAGAATAACAGTGACCTTTAATAATTAAATCAGATAGACTTAATTATAAAGGTAAATATACTATTACTCTAACACCCCCCCTTAAGCGAAGCTCAGGAGGAAGCTAACCTAGCACAACTAAGAAAGCAGGAAAATGGGTCCCGGCAACAAGGCCTGATCAGGTACCCAACAACAAAGAAATCTCTGTGAACCGGGGAAATAGAGAAAACCCAGTGGGAAAAACCCTACCCCAAAAAGAGATACAACAACATGCTGAAAAGAAACATGAAGGAAGGAAGGACTCAACAAGACCCCCCAAGGACAACTTCCATCACCCCAAGCATAGAACGCAACTGAAGATAGCGCGGAGATGCAAAGGGTTTGGTGAAGATGTCAGCAACCTGCGCGTCAGTGGGAATGTACTCCAAAGTGAGAACACCATCCTGAATCTGCTGACGGATGAAGTGCATATGAAGCTCAATGTGTTTAGTGCGCTGATGCTCCACCGGGTTGCGGGAAATGTGAATAGCACTCTGATTATCGCACCACAGAACAGTGGGACGATCAGGAGGAAAACCAAACTCAGTCATCAATTGCCGAAGCCATAAAATCTCCTGACTAGCATGAACTGCCGCTCTGTACTCAGCCTCTGTAGATGAAAGTGCTCGAGCGTTCTGCTTCTTGCACGACCATGTGATAGGACCAGAGCCAAGACAAAAAACAAAGCCAGAAGTAGACTTCCGATCATCAACATCACCAGCCCAATCTGAGTCAGTGTAGCCAACAATGTGAGGAGCCCCTGATGTGTAGTGAATGCCATACATAAGTGTGCCCTGAATGTATCTCAAAATACGCTTGGCAGCTTGCCAATGACTCTCATGAGGCTCATGTGAGAACCGAGAGACTAGACCAACTGCAAAGGAGAGATCAGGACGAGTGTGTGTCAGGTATAACAAACTGCCAACCAACTGCCGATACAAAGTAGCATCCACTGAAGGCGTAGTGCAAGAGGTAGACAAAGTAACACCCGACTGAAAAGGTGTGGGAGCAGGCTTGCAATCAAGCATATCAAAGCGCTGAAGCATGTCAAGAGCATACTTCTGCTGGTAAACAAAGATCCCAGTAGGTGACTGCACAATCTGTAGACCCAGAAAGAAGTGTAAAAGACCAAGGTCTGTCATCTCAAACTGCTCCATCAATGCGCACTGAACATCCTGAATCATAGAAGATGAGCTACCTGTGATGAGAAGATCATCAACATATAGCACAAGTATCAAAATCTCATCCTCAAGACGCTGAATGTAGACTGTAGGATCGGAATGACAGCGTGTGAATCCTGTAGAAAGCAAAAAAGAGTCCATCTTCTCATACCAAGCCCGAGGGGCCTGTTTGAGACCATATAAAGAACGCCGAAGTCTGCAAACCAAGGAGGAATCCTGCACAAATCCTTGAGGCTGCTCCATGTAAATCTCCTCACTAAGATCACCGTGCAAGAAAGCACTCTTCACATCCATCTGAAAAATGGGCCATCCCTGAGAAGCTGCGAGGGATAAGACAAGGCGAATAGAGTTCATCTTGGCGACAGGGGCAAATGTCTCAGTGTAATCAATACCCTCAACCTGTGAAAAACCCTTCGCAACAAGACGTGCCTTGTACTTATCAATAGAACCATCAACAGCAAACTTAGTACGATACAACCACTTGCATCGCACTAACTTTCTTCCTTTAGGAAGCGAACAAAGATCCCAAGTATGATTCTTCATCAAAGAAGAATACTCCTCCTCCATAGCACTGTCCCACTCAGTATGTCCTGTCGCTGCCCCAAATGTCTGAGGATCACCACAAATAGCATGACTCAGAAGACTGGAACCTGCGATATGAGACCGGGTGCGACGAGAGGTGGAAGGGTCACCAGCCAGAGATCCTGCAGCATCAACTGTAACACGAGCCCATCTAGGCATCTGTGGAGGATCCTGTGGTGGAGGTAAATGGGGATCACCAAGATCTTCATCCTCATCATCCTGAAACACAACTGGAAGAGAGGAGGGAGTAGTGGTGAGTGAAGTAGACTCTGGAAGCGGAGTATCTACTGCAGGAAGGCGCTCATCAAACTGGACATCCCGTCGAAACAGGACCTCTCTGGAATCAGGATCAAACAGCCTATATGCCTTAACATCCTCGCAGTAGCCAACAAAAATGAGGTGTCGGCTCTTCCGCTCCATCGCTTTCCTCTGAGCGTCAGGCACAAATGCCCATGCTTCACTGCCAAAAACTCGAAATGAAGATACATCAGGCTTGACATGAGACCAAGCCTCCTCAGGAGTCATATGTCGAACTGCCTTGTGAGGCATCCGATTCTGAATATAGTTGGCACAATTGACTGCCTCTGCCCAAAAAGACGAATCCATGGACCTGGACTGTATCATACAATTAGCCATCTCCCGAAGTGTTCTGTTCTTTCTCTCTGCCACACCATTTTGCTGAGGGGTGTAGGGCACTGAAAACTGATGCTGAAGACCATGTTCAGAGCAAAAATCTCAGAAAGCCTGATTCACATACTCCCCCCCATTATCTGTGCGTATCCGGCGAATAGAAAGACCAGATTGCTTCTCCACAAATGTCTTAAAGACTCGAAATGAATCAAAGACATCAGACTTGTACTTCAAAAAGTACACCCATGTGCGCCTGGAGAAGTCATCAATGAAAGTGAGCACATATCTGGCACCAGAAAAAGAAGGAGTAGGAAAGGACATGAGGTCACTATGAATCAACTCCAATGGTGCCAAAGCACGAGTAGCTCGTCCCTGAGGAAAAGGATCCCTATGTTGTTTGCCAAGAACACAACCCTGACAAACCCCATCAGTGCAAGTAATCTGTGGAAGCCCAAGAACAAGTGCCTGTGTGCTCATCTGCTGAAGATATCTGTAATTGACATGGCCCAAACACTCATGCCAAAGCCTACTCACTGAATCTGCATGTGCTATAAGACAGGAACCTGTGCCAACAGAAGACTCAAATCCATCAAATCTGTATAGGCGGGATGCAGTGTCAACACTCCCAGTAGCCACAATCATCTCAGTATCATGTAAGTCCCGAATAACCACATCATGTGGTGAGAACTCAACTGTCTTACCAGAGCCAGAGTGGCAAATCTGATAGATAGACAGAAGGTTCGTCGAAATGTCGGGGACAAAAAGAACATCCTGAAGAGAACCCCCAGCTAATGCAACTGAACCAGAACCCAAAACCGAAAGATGAGATGAGTTCCCAACAGCAATCTGCGAAGTAGCGCAAGGAGCAATTGAGGTGACCAACTGCTGAGTGTGAGTCATGTGGTGAGAAGCACCGGAATCAAGAATCCAGGTGGGCCCAGAAGTCATAGCTCGTGCAGTAAGAGCATGACCTTTCCCTGCAGGGGAGGAGGTGGACTGGGGAGCTGAAATGTGATGCTCCTGCATGGCTTCCTCTAAAGCCTCCAAACGTTTCCAACACCTGGAAACGGGATGTCCATCCTTGCCATAAAAGCTACAGGTCTCAACTGATTTCTTCTTAGTCTTGGAGGTAGACTCAGTAGACTTCGAAGAAGATTTACCCTTAGAAGGGTTTGCTGGAGGTTTGGAATCATTTTTCTGTGCAGGTTTGGAGGAAGACTCATTGCCTGCGGAATCTTTCTTCGGTTTGCCTTTCGGTTTTGGTTTCCCCTGTGAAGACTGAGCAACCAACGCTTGGCTAGAAGAGCCAGAAGCATCCATCTGTTGGATCTTTGCCTGTTCCCGTGTCAACCGATCACAGAATGTCTCAAAAGAAGGCATGGTGTGCCTAGCACCCAAAGCATCCATGGTGGAGTAGAAAGTGGAAGAAAAGATCTGATACTGTCCTCGCAACTTTGAGAGTATCAAGAAGATACATTCATCATCTGTCTTTGTTTTCCCACATCCCTGCAAAACTGAACGCAGAGACTTGAACTTCATCAAGAAGTCCTCAATGGTGGGAAAGCTGGTAGGAGTCAAAGTAGTCAACTCTGCATCAAGCTGAAGTGCCCTGAACTCATTAACTGTGCCAAACAAATCTGAAAACTTGCCCCAAATGGCCCTAGGAGTGGTCAAACCTTCCAAGTGAAAGAGGAGACTGTCGGAGATGTTCAGTGCAATCAAGCCCATGGCTTCATCCATCTTATTCCTGTGCTGAAGAATCTCAAAGGGACGTTGCAGGACAGGTTGGTTCTCATCCAGACATGACCATAAGCCACGTGACATAAGAAGTCTGGTCATGTGTGCTTTCCAGGTATGATAATTATGCGGTGTCAGCCGGGTCACAGAGGGATCCGACATTGAGAGAAGAAGAAGACAGAAGTAGAAGGGTCTTTTCTGAAGTAAATTACAGAAAGGAAAAACACCCCCCCCACAATGTATAAATCAAACCCCCGTACAGCAAATAACTGAAAGCACAAAAAAAATGAGGAGAAAACCTGGACTCCAGAAGCAGAGAAGGAGGAAACAGAAGCCTCTACTTTGACGCTGAAAACAGGTACTCAAACGGCTGAATCAGCTAACAAAACCAGCATCATTGCGTCCGTCTCGGAAAGACCTTTCCGGTGATATATCATATGTCGATTTTCGAGTCCGTATGAACCCTGTAGGAGCAAAAACGCCCAAGTACCCCCAAATGATAGCTCTCTGGAAAAAACCAGGGACGGCAAAAAATTTGACGGCCGTATGACCGTCACTCGGCCGTCGCTGACGTCAGCATGACGTCAGAATCGTACCGTCGGAAAAAATTTGCAACCGCCGGAAAAAAAATTTTTAACCGCCGGAAAAATTTTCCGGCAGGTGACGTCGGATGACGTCACCTGTGGCTGCCGCGGGTGGCGGGCCGGTGGCCGGGAAGCGGCTCCACCGGCAGCGGTGGCGCCCGGGCGGAGCGCGGGTGGCGGCCGGGCGGTGGGCGCGGCGGCGGCTGGGCGCGGCGGAGGCGCGCTGGCGGCGCGCTGGCTGGCAGCCGCTGCGGGCGGCGCGCTGGCGGTGCGCTGGCGGCGCGCTGAAATTTTAATAAAAAAACTTTTTAAAATGCGTTTTTCGAGATTTTTTTTCTCGATTTTCGAGCCGTACGGCCCTAGTGGGGCAAATTTTTCTCCTGAGGTCACGGAGGCCAAACTGGGTCGTGTTTTATATGATTTCGACTCTCCCGGACCTTCTGAACGCAATGGCGGAGTCTGTTTCTGCTCAATCTGCTCCAAAAGATCGTGCCTCCCTCAAAGTGATAGAAAACCCCAGAAACAAGCTGTGGCTGTCGTCTTCGAATCCAGGCTTCAAGAACTTCAACCTCGGCAGCGGCAGGGAGGCTCTGATACCATGTAAGATTTCACAAATGTGCAAATCCACAAAAAACCAAGATCACCTGCAAGCAAAATACCAGAAGCTGGAGCGAAAACCTAAGAGAGAGAGAGAGCAAGGGTTTTGAGAATCTCAGCGGAGTGAGAGCAAAATTGTATTTCCCAAAAGTATGAACAATAATTACAAAAAGCGGCTTATAAGGTGAGAAACCCTAAAGCCGGAGAAAGCTAGGTTTGTGCATTTAATAATTAATAAACATATTAATTATTATGCACCTAAATGACAAGCTTAAGTGAAAAAAGAATAATAGTGACCTTTAATAATTAAATCAGATAGACTTAATTATAAAGGTAAATATACTATTACTCTAACAGATCGCATCACTTAGGGTGACTCAACCCTACCCATGTTGTAGAGGGAGGTTGATCAACCTTAGGGAAAGAGTGTGGAATCACCACATGACCTTATTGGCCATGATGTCCTCACATGGATTCTCTTATACACTAGTTTAAAAAAAAAATCGTTACATTTTTGCATGATTTATTTTGGGCATGACATACATGTTTTCAACATTATGTTTTGATTGTGTGTTTATTCTGATTATACCCTGATTTGACCATAAGGGCTCATGGTGTATTGTATTTCTATGTATGGTATTTTTATAATCATTTCTAGTTCTTGTGTGTGAAACCAGATCTAGGATTACCTAGTTGTATACCTGATTTGATCTATGTGAGGTCTGTGAGCCTAGGGTAGTTTTCATAGATATGTAATAGGGGGTGGCTTGCAATAAGTAGTAGGGCCCACAAGTGGCTGCTAGGATCACTTATTGTAAGTATCTATAATCAAGTGATAACCTAATATAATTGAGGGGTATTTAATGAACTTAATAAGATGTGGTTCCTCACCCATGCTTGAGTGCTAATATAGACTAAGATGGAGGATGAGATGATGCTTTCCACCTACATGGACTGGATATGGCATAGTTAATGGCTTTGTCTATATGAGAAGTCATTGATACTGTGTATGGTCACTTAAGTGCCAGGATCCTAAGTGATTACCAAGACAAGACTCAAGGGTTAGATGTACATGATGACACCTTCCTATGCATAGTCTAGTTATTCTACATGTGTTGGTTGCCTCTGGGTTAGTAAGTCTTACCTATTGTTATCTTTTGTACACATTGAGTTAAAGAGCTTTCAAGATCTTTTCCTTAGCTTGATATGTTTATGTTTTTTTATCCAAGTGGGATTTGTTGTTATCTCCTCAACACAGTGGGAGTGGACCATTTAGGTTCACAAGGTCGGGTGGTAGTGATTCTTTTACCATTTGAGATTTTGACATTTGTGTTCCAGTGCTAGATGATCCTATAGCAGTTGTTTCTTCTTGTTCTTCTTTGGTGGAGTTGTGTTCCTATTCTTCTTCTTCTTTGTGATCCCGCATCATTGTATCAATTTTTTAGAGATATCATGTGTACTTATTTTTAGTTATTATATTACATACCCTGCAACATGTGCAGTGGATGTAGGTTTATGGATACCTTATGGTACTAGTTATTTTTATGTTATCTTATGTGATGTTGCATTTATCTTTTATTTTTTTATATGAATTTTTTAATTATATCTAATCTAAATTAATTAATTAATACATACGTAATCTTCGTCAAGGAATCTTGGAGAGTTGTAATCTATGTGAGTTGTATATTTCATGGTGTTGCTTCCACATTGTAAAAATTTGATGTTGTTTCTCTAGTCAATCCATCAATTGGGATAAGATTTATTTATATTTCATCTATACTCCTAAGGAAATTCAGTTCAGGATTGCCAGAATCATAGGCTGTAGGATTGACTCTCTCCCAGCCACTTATTTGGGTCTTCCTCTGGGATTCAAGCCTCTCGATTCCTTTTGGAGAGGGATTGTTGATAGATTTAATAGGAAATTGGTGGGTTGGAAAGGAGCCATTCTCAGTCAAGCAGGTAAACTCAAGCTCCTCAAAGCCTCCCTGCAAAGTCTCCCCATTTTTGCTTTGAGCCTTTTCAAAATTCCTGGAAAATATACAAATATTATAGAAAGAATCCAAAGGCATTTCTTATGGTCTGGAGTTGAAGAGAAGAAAAGAATGGCCTTAGTTTCCTGGGAAAAGGTTTTCACTCCTAAAAAATGGGGAGGTCTTGGCATTCGGCCTATTAGAGTAACTAATCTTGCTCTATTGGCTAAACAGGTCTAGAGAATTTTCAGAGAAAGAAGAGAGTGGAATGAGATCATCCATAATAAGTATCTTTAATTTGTGTCTCATATCTTTGATTTTTGGAAAAATAACCTTCAGGTGAAAGGATCTTATATTTGGAACAGTATTCAGCTAGCCAAGGAGGCAGCTTTTAAAGGTGCTAGATGGGTTTTGGGCAATGGTAGAAGAATCCATTTCTGGGAAGATAGCTGGATAAAAGATCACCCCCTTAGCACTGTTTCTACCTTACAACCCGCTATTCTTTAGTGCACCCATCAGTATGGGTCAAAGGTCATTGACTATTGGAGGAACGATAAGTGGATCAATTTGACCCTTATTGATGAAAACCTTAAACCTATTATGCAGGATCTTATAGTTTGGATGATTAAGAATTCTAGAGAAGATAGGATCTTGTGGGGGATTCAGCCTTCAGGAACCTTTTCGATTGCCTCCTATTTTGAGCTCCTTCTGAATAAACTGACTCCTATCCCTATTTGGTCTCAAGTCTAGGACAACTCTCTTATTCCAAAAATTAACATTTTTTTCTGGCTTCTCTTGCAGAATAAAATTTTAACGATTGATAACCTACAGAAAAGGGGAATGATCTTGACTAACAAATGTTTTTTATGTAAAAAGGTGGAGAAGTTTATTTCTAACCTAGCTATTGACTATTCTTATGCTTGGGAGGTCTGGTCGGTTCTTTTACAGTGCTGGGAGATTAGGTGGTGTTTTCCTAATTATCTGGAAAACTTCTACAACTAGTGGCACAAAGCTGATTCCCCCATAGAGTCAACCCTCTAGAACATTATTCCACCTCATGTCATGTAGAGAATATGGAGAGAAAGAAATGACAAAGTTTTCAGGAATATTGAGCTCCCTCCGAAGGTCATAGTGGAGAAGATAAAAAGGAGTTTAAGAGAGAATATCAAAAAGGCCAATGGTAGAACCTTGGCTTTCAATGATGGAGATTGGGGTAAGAAAGTTGGTAACAAAAACCAACACCTTTGGGAGAATGTTATTTGGCTTTCTCCTCCACCAGGATGGATTAAAATAAAATTTGATGGGGTTTCCAAGGGAAACCCTGGACCTATTGGTAGCGGAGGGCTTATCCATGATGACAAGGCTAATTGCCTAGTGGCTATTTCTTGTCCAATTGGCATTCAAAAAAACCATGTGGCTGAAGCAATGGCCCTCCTTGAAACTCTAAAACTGGTTAAGGCTGACATGGCTCAGAATGTCTGGATTGAGGGCGATTCGCAGAATATCCTCAAAAGTATAAATGAAAAGGAAAAACTATCATGGACTATACAGGGGATAATCGAGGAGGCTAGAAATATAATTAATAATTTCAAACACATCATCATCTCTCATGCTTATAGGGAAGTGAATAGTACTATAGATGACCTAGAAAATATCACTGTCAAAGCAAATGAAATCATGATCTAGAGAGGACAGGAAAATCTAACCGTCGATATTAAAGCCAAGTTGGCTTACGACAGACTCCATAGTAGAATGGTGGATTGGGAAAATCTTGTTAAGTTATGATGATTAGACATCCCTTTAATTACTGGAAGAGCATCATCATGGAAAGTGGGGGCTTTCCCGAGATCATTAGCTGTAGGCTTGTTTTAACCTTTTTTGATCCCAAGGTTCCTATTCATAGTAACAGTCCTATTTTCTCTGCTAAATTCAAAAACCCTGTAAACCTCAAGATGGGTGGCAGTTTGAACAGGAGAGAGCTGAAGGACTACTCTAAGTGGAAGAACATGCCGAAGGTGTGGGAAATTTTAAAGAATGGGGGGCTCACAAATTATATGGAGAGGCTGCATGGGGCAATGGATTCAGCCACCAAGCTTTTTGTGGACTCATGGAGAGACGACATAGTTACCATTGATGGGGTAACTATGAACATAATGGAAGAATTTGTTGCTGAAATTTCTGGGCTGAGTACAAAGGGGATGAAATTCTTCCATGACAAGATCTCTCAGAATCCATTCACCAATTTCCTAAGGGGAAGATGGAGAGAAAAAGTCTGATGAAAGATAGTGGAGGCTGCTACGATGTCGACTCCTTCAAATAAATTTGGGCTATGGTTATGACAGCCATCATGGAGTATGCTCCTTTAGATGGTAGGTTTAAGAGAGCCCATTCTTATCATTTCATGCTTATTTGTCATTTTAGGCATAAAATTAGAATTTCTCTACCTTTTTATATCTTGGAATCACTCCGCCATAGTATTTCTCAACACAAGAAAAATGAAAAAAAACCTGTTCTCCACGAAGGACTTATTAGGCTGATTGTGGACCATATAAAGAAAATGGCTAGAATTAGCCCTGGAATTTCCCCTTCTAAGTCTAGTTCTGGGAAAAAAAAGAATTAGGGATACTATTGTGAAGGAGGAAGGCTCTTCTGAAAAGAAAGCCAAGAAGGAGAAGGAAGAGAGCTTGGACACGCAAACCTCGGCCTAGAGAGAGGAAGGATATGATAATATGGTGGATTCTACTAAGGATGGGGATTCCTCTTCTTCTATTTCCAACTCCACCTCAGATGATGACTACAACACCAATGAGGAAATTACTGAGACTAAAGGAAAGGGTAAAATCTCCACCAATAAAAAGATTGTTGAAGAGAATAAGAATGAGAAGAAGAAGGGTACCAAGGAGATAGATGATACCTCTGGCAAAAAGAAGAAAGGGGAAGAGAAGGATGATGAGGAAGATGAAGGCGGCCAAAAAGTGTCGATTTTGGTCGATTATGACAGCTCTCAAGAGCATGACATGCCGATATCCCCTAGGATCAACATGGTGGTGGATGTGGGATAGAACATACAAAATGAGGAGGATGAGACTCACACCTCCCTAGGTAAGAACCAGGTTGTTCCCCAGAAGGAGGATGATACTAATTTGGGAAGTTCTCGGCACATACCCTTTATGAAAACTGTGGACCTGTAGGAGAGGAACGTCTAGCTTTTGTGTGAAGACATGGATGAAAAAATTGACCCCCCATTCGGAGTCCTTCAAACTGCTAAAGTCATGTCCATTTACTCTTTTAGGCTCATAAAATGGGTGTTTTAGGAAATTAAAAGCCTTAATCTAAAGTACAGGGCTATTGTTGCAAAAGTGGATACCATGCAAACCTAGCTGGAGAATATCCCTAGCACTGGGGAAGAGAAGGCCACTAAGGAGGATGATAAGAAAATATAGGAATTAAATAATAGAATGGAAACCTTGGAGACTACCATGAAAAGGCACATGCATGATAACAATACCTTTATGGGATTGGTGAAGGATTGCCTCATGATCATCAAGTCTGAGTTGGACAATGGCTCTCCCACTAAAAAATTGGAGGATATGGAAGATAACCCAGATGACGAGGGCCCTAGAAAATGTACCAGATCAGTGAGGAGGAAGAAGATACACGACAAAATCTAGGAACTTTCAGAGTTTAATGCTGCTATCCAAAAGATTTCTACTGCTAAACAGGATGTTGATGAGGCCTGTAAGGTGTTCAATGTGGCTTCTAGTTCCTGAAGCTGGCCGGTTTTGGGTTGCTGGTTTTTGTTTTTGTTAGTTTCATCTAGTTTTTTTGTTGGTTTTTTTCAGCTATGCACAGGGGTTTCAGACTTTGGTCCTATTTCATTTTGGATGATCTTAATTGTTAATCTTTTTGGCTTGTAAGGGGTTTCGGGTCCCCATTTAAAAACCTATTTTTTCCTGCAATAAAAAATAATTGAAAAAAAAAATTAATCTACAAACTTAGTTGCATGTTTAGGTTAATTTCTCCCGGGTTCCCTGGTAGGGCATTACACTAAAAGCATGTGAATCAACATCGTTAAGAGAGGTCACTACAAAAATAATTTATTTTTCATAGAGATGGTTCCCAACGGAGATGGATACATGGAAAGATATTTGTGTAGAAAATTGCAGAGAGGGATACATAAGCTGAAATTATAGTTGTGGGTTTATTTGATAGATTTAGGGAGATAATTTTAAAATAAAAAATTAATGTGAGAGAAAATCTGAGATTTGGAGGGTGACGAAGAGAGTTGTAGTTGTCGTGAAGCCTTCCATTCTGGAATGCATTAGAGTGTATAGAATTTGTTTGGGTCTTATATTTATTTGGACTACTTCTATTTTAGATATCCTTCTTTCCTTTCTCAAATGTGTATCTCTACAAGGTTTCCAAGTAGGAATCCATCCCTGAAAAGAAATCTTGAATCAAAGGATATGCTTCTTATGTATATATGCTTAATCTACTTCATTTATTTGATATTTAGATTTATGTGACTATTAACTGGATTATTACTATGTTTATATGTATTTTATATGGTTATACTATGTTTTTGAAATATTAAACACCTTTTAATTTGATTTTTTGTGAGTTTTGAATGATTCTGTGATGATATCTCTTCATTCTTTTTTATGGACCTGTTTAGTTCATAGAAAAATGCATGCATTTATTTGATGTTTTGGGTTTTTTAATTTATTTTATTGGAATGGAATCTAGGATATATCAAATGGTTTTTCCTCATATTTTTCTTTTAGGACCCTCATTTTGCCTAGTCTTGGTTGTAACCTCAATCTGCCTTGTGAATTTCTTTCAAAAAACATAGTATATGACCAATTTTGCAAATATGGGAACCAAGTGTGTGAATCCCATGAAAAATTGCCTAATAATTAGACCCAATTGTGCAATACCTAGTGTGCAAGTCCTCTAGAATGCAAGGTGTTGCAATTATGTTGGTCTTTAGGGGTCCTATTAGCAACCAGAGGCTATTAGGGTCTCATTTTTTACTAATTTCATCTATGAATACTTGCATATGATTTTTATATCTTTAATTATGTATTTTGATGCCTCCTTATGATTTTTTAAGTGTTTTAAATGCTAGATTAGGGTTTAGGGTGGTCTAGTTAACTAGGGACAACTAGTGATCACCTAAACCTAATCATGTGGTTATTTATTCCTTATTATTTTTAATTTTTGGGTAAAGAACCTAGGTACACTAGGTGAGTGGCTCATAGTGGGTGTTAGGGCACAAAGTGGCCACTAGGAGATCCCATTGGTGAGTTGTCTTAATCAAGTGATACCATTAATAAAATTTATTGGCATGGGAGTAAAAAAAATTAATAAAGATTAATATGCCTCTCCCATTCCACTATTTCTTGTACAAGCTAGGGATGGGAGTGGGAGAAGGTGCCTTGTGATGGAACAATCGAACAACCTTGTCTTCAAGGAAATGTGTTCAGTTCCACATATGCCTATTTGGGTGCTAGAGTCTAGAGTGACTACTAGGAGATCCCTGTGATGGGTAATCTTGATTCAAAACTCACTAATATGATATCCATTTGAATGAGTGCTATGTGATGACACTCATCTAGCTTGTAGCCTAGAGTCAAGTTACACCTTTGATTATAAATGCCTCCATCAGTCTTGTTTAGATTTGAATTTTTGATTCATGCTTGTCCTATGGGGAGGGGTTTAAGACACCTTAGGTATGTCTTAGTTACCACCTCTTGCATGGTCCTTAGTTTCTATCTCATATATCTATGGAGTGGGCCTACTTGTACCACGTGGTTGGGAGATTAATCTCTATTATATTGAGGTACTATTCGTGGTCTCATGGATGATCCTTGCTCATGCCTCTTTCTAGATTATTAGTTGAAGGCTTTATATTGTATCATGTATCTTGTTGCGATGTATTTGATGTAAATGTATTGTGTAAGATCCTAAAAGGGGGGAGGCATTTGTATGCAATGTAAACTTGTTTAGAGAAATATAATGGGGAAAGGATAGTTCTAGGTGAAATGAAAGGGAACAATTCTTCTCTAATTTGTGTATGATACAACCATCAAATGAATTGGATTATTTTATTTTTTTATAATTCTTTACCCTCTTATGTTACCCTTCTAAAAAGAAATGAACTTTAAAATAAATATATATTTTTGTATCTACAAAAATGACTCAGAAAAATGGAATAAACTGTTAGCAAATGACATAATAGTAATCGGTTTTGTAACTAATGGATAGTTATATATCAATGAAATGATAAATAATTGTTAGTATGAAGGAATGATGGTTTATGTTAGGAAAGAAGAAAATGATATCTTTGATTCAATGTGAAATGAGATAGAAAAATTAGTAAATTGATTAGTTACAATAGATGGTTAATTTATGATTATAGAGAAGAATCTAAAGCTTATAATTCAATGTATAACTCTTAAAGGTGAATAGGTTAATCAATGTTTCTTAAGTAGCGACATTAGGGAACTTGTGAGGACTTAGGCTTGTTAGTAATATTGTTAGAAATAACAGTCCACCAATACGACTGAGAGGGGGGGGGGATGAATCAGTTGTATGACACATTATTAAACTTTAAACTTTGAATAACAAAAATACCAAATCAAATGAACACAATGAATGCCAACACAATAACATAATATTTTTTGTCAAGGAAACCCTATTAAAGGTAAAACCCCAGTGGGAATTAACACCCACTAATGATGTACTAAGAGTATAGTATCCTTGTTTATAAGATCTAGCCATGTTAGGAGCTAATTAAAACATTACCGTACATAGTACTTGTTAGAGGACAAACCTTGTTAGGAGTCAAGAAAAGAAGTAGGTTTACTACCTAGGCTCACTACCCAAAGAAGGTTATGTCCACCTTCAAAACTCATTGTTCACAACAAAAGTGTATGTAAAGAAATACCCAATCTTTCAACTATCTGATAGCAACTATCTTTTCTTGATCAATTCCAATGAAGTATATAGGATATTTTATACTCTACATCTAGTAGATAGAAGCTTCACAACTTCCACAATTCTCTTTTACATCAGATACATTCTTCCATATCTTTTCAAAATAAAATATCTTACATGTATACCCTATTACAAAATAAATGACTAGGTCAGCCAATTAGGATTTCCTAATATACAAATAATTACATAACTCCTTTCTAAGATAAACAAGGTATCTAAAATAAGTATACAAAAATTATGATTCAATAATTAAGGACCAACATCTCTAATCCATGCTCGCCATTCATGAAACACACTACAACTCTGAAGTAGGCTTCCAAATAGCTCTTCTAAAGAACACATGCCACATCTAATGTCATCCTTCTTTTCATACCTTTCTAAGATCAGTGAAGATTCTTTAGTACACTATTTGTTATCCCTTAAGATCCCATACACTGAATCCTCACCACCTGTAAGATATACCCAAAAGTTAAAGACTTACTTTGTCAACTTACACTATCACAGTCCAGTAACCAGTCTTCACTAAATATTTTGTAACTCAGCCAATACACAATATTACATCATGTGATCTTAGATATAATATCATAACACCATCTTGTACACACAAATGTGTTCGCATAATCTGAATCATTCATACAGTCTCCGTACACAGTAATAACCAGCCTATTCTCTTCATAGAAACACATGTTGACATCAGTGACAAAACACAAATGACAACAATAGTAATTCCAACATTACTCAATAGGATAACATAGTGATTAAACATAATAAATGCATCCAACAATCTCCCCAATGCATTATCCATATCCAACAAATATTGTGCATTCAAGTTTTGTAAACAAGTGCTTATATATGGAGTAGATTTGATTCATATCATATTGGTTAACTTTAAAAAAAATATTAATTACATCTTTTAGTAGTTTGATGTCTTATCCTCCTAGGTTCGCCTAGGTTCCCTAGTGAGGCATTACATCTACTATCTCATTTTCAATAATTCCTTCACAATACTTTGTCAAATTTGAAATATTAAACAAGGTGAAATGTTGATTTCAGTTGGAAAGTATACTTCATAATCATTTCTTGAATCATGCTTCTTTAGGATTTTGCATGGTCTACATTTCTTCAAACTCAATTTATTAAATGTTCCTATTAGGATCCTTTATTTTCATAGATGAACCATAACCTCATCACCAATATGAAATTCATTATATCTCCTCTTCTTAGCTACCTTATCCTTTTATTGAATATTCATTTTATTAATATTCTTTCTCACCTCTTCATGAAAAATTCTCAAGTGTTCTACTAGATCTTCAACTTTGACACTATTCTTTTCTCCATTGTTCAACTTCCTCAACTCTAAATAATTCATGGGACTACTTCCACATATAATATAGAATGGTGATATACTATTTCTCCTATCGAAAAATAATTATATGAAAATTATGCTATGGTAAATCAAATCTCACACCTTTGGTTTATCTCCTCCAAAGCTTCTCAATAGATTTCCCAAACTCCTATCCCCTAATTACATGTGTCCATCGATCTATGGATGCGGTGCTAATCTAAAATTCAAATCTATCTTTAGCTTCTTCCACAATGTCCACCAAAAATACCCAACAAACTTAGTGTCTCGATTTGAAACTATGCGCTTTGGTAGACCATGTAGTCTCACCACTTCCCTAAAAATTAATTTTTCCACATGAACAACATCATTAGTCTTTATACAAGAAATGAAATTTGTCATCTTCGAGAAACTATTTACTATAAAAAAATGGAATCATGTCCTTTTTGAGCCATTGGTAAACCAAGAACAAAGTCCATGCTAATATCCTCCCATGGATTCTTTGGTATAAGTAAGGTTTTATATAACCCTATATTTTTCTTAGTCCCTTTTTTCATCTAACATATTCTACAACTTTGCACAAACTTCTTAACATCTTGTTACAATTGTGGCCAATAATAATGCTCACTAACCATAGAAATTATTTTTTCTTGATCAAAATGTCCATCCAATCCTCTTCTATGCTTCTCTTTGATTAGGTTCTCCCTCATTGAACTCTTTGGAATGCACAATTTCCTACCGTTGAATAGCATATTTCCTTGGATTATAAAATCCAACCATCCGGTCTTGTTTAGAGTAACATTTTTTGTGCAAGCTCTCCAGGCCTTCCTGTGATGCCCAAAAGTTGGGTCAAAACACAACCAACAATTTTTTTTAAAGTGATAAGTTTCAAAGTAGTTTCTTGACATTTTCAAAGGACTAAAGAGTGAGGATAACATATCAATATAGATTCAATCAACTAGGTGATCTTATTGCAATAATTTAGAGAGTAAATTCAATGGCTAAGAGAGAATGAAGGTCTTTTAAGAAACATGCAAGGATTCAACTTTCCATAATATGAACTACATAATCCTCTCATTATCTTTGCTCCCATTGAAATTTACATCATTCCTAGGTTACAAAGTAACATTGCAATGTTCAAATGAAGCTTGCTTTTCTTTACATGAATCTCATAATGAAAGCATCTTCTAAAATATAAATTTGGCAATGATAGATCAATATAGCAACATGTTTTTCTTTCTAAATACATTATACAAGAGCTCCAAAGGGAGATTGAATACATCATTCCAAATTTACAAGGATGAATCAAATATGGAGTGAATTCCTCTTTCAAACATAGAGTGAATTCCTCATTCAAATACATCAAAGCAAAAGTCTTTATCTTCTTTAGCATCATGCTTCCATACTTCAAAATCTGCATATGCAAACCAAACAAGGAAAAGACCATGGGAGCTCACCTCCCATCCAAGGTCTCTCATGAGACCACCCCCGAGCTTGGGGAGAACACATTGAACAGGTTACAAACATATACACACAATCACAACATGATTTAACAAACATGGACAAAATTCCCAAATTCCCTCAAGAAGTAAACTAAGGAATTCCCATGAATTTCCTTTGTAGGGTGTGGTAGACAAAACCATGGAGATTACCATTGCATAATATACAAGGCCACACATGGACCCATATTTCTCAAATACATACAAGGCACACATGGCCAATTTTCCCTCCTTATGCCCCCCATTGCCACAAGGGCTACATGCAAGGTCTCTTGGGGAAAATCACTCACCCAAGGTTCATCCTTCCCCACACATGGAGGAGACTCTACACATGGAGTTGCCTCCATTTCCACACCCCCTCTTGATTTCTCTTCCCTCCCAAGGGTGAGAGAATCAAAGAGTAAACAACCCCAAAAATTCAATTACAAGATAAACACATATGCAAGCTTGCTCTCACCATGACCAACCATGGGGAGCTAAAACACAACACTAAACAAAACAAATCTCCACCATGACCAACCATGGGGAGCCAAGAACATGATCACAATTACAAACCTCTCAAACAAACAGAAAGAGCACAAGAATTCCTACCTCAAATCCAAGCTATGGTAGAATGATGTTGAGCCCTAATCCAAGCTTCAAGCCTTTTCTCCTCTAACTTTCTGAAAGCTCTCTAAAAATAGAGAATGGGTGAATGAATCACCCTAAGCCAAAATTTCCTCTAAATAGGGCTTCTACACCTAACCTCATAAATGAGGTTCCAACATGCAAGTTGCAATTTTCGCTCAAGAAGGAAAATGAATTTTTAAAAGGGTCCTAAAGTCACTTTTAGGCTTCTAAAGAGGTGAAAATACCCCTAACCCATGGATACATGGAATGGGTTAACAAATTAAGCATAAAACTATCTCCTAAGGCCATTATTAACCCTCTAAACCCATGTCGAGAAATAACATCAGAAATGGGGAATGATACTGCATAAAGATTCCTATGGCAGAAAGGTGTGCTAAGATATCCCTATAACTCCTAGCAAGTGCTCTCACACAACACATGATGTACCTTAATAACATTGAACATAGGTGTCAAGCGACACTTAACAAAATAACATTTCACGAAAGGTACACCCAGAATAACAACACATAACATACAAACATTCAAATTACTGTTACGAAATAAATTACTTAACAACGAGGCCTCAGGTCTCTTAATAGACGGGGCCTTGGTTTAACTGGTTACCCTATGTTCAATGTGTTTTCCCCGAATGTGTTTCCATGGTCCTTCCACCTGCAATACCTAAATGCAGCATCAGTAATTCAAGGAAGAAAACCATTACAATAACATATATGATATAGCGAAATTTAAACATTAAATTGCATAATTCAACTCATACGTCAATTGCATATAATATTCATGATTTGATTGCATATTTCAAATGAAATTACATAACGTAATTTAAATATCATCTAGACCATCAGGTTCACAAAACATCATATAAAAACATAAACCAAATCTACACATCATGGATCCCATATGCAGAATCATCAAAAGAACAGTCCATCGAGTCAAACATAATATAACAGTAGTCGACAAAGTCCAAGTATCTCTGAAAGAAACATAATCAAAAAGATAGCTAATATGTACAACATAGGATCACTATGTGGGCCGAAAGTGGACCTCACATCCACCCCCTCTAGGTATGAACATCCTCCTGGAGTTCATCAAAGAGGTGCGGATACTGGGCCCTCATCTGAGCTGCATCCTCCCATGAGGCTGTGACCTCATCATAGCAATCCCACTGGACCCTAACCTGGTCCAGCGTTCTGCCTCGAAGTACCAACGTCCGACGAGCCAAAATGCGAATGGGCTCTAGTGCTAGCTGGCCATCTGACTCCACCTGCAAGGCATCCCAGTCAATAATATGAGACTCATCATAGATATACTTTCGCAAAACTGATACATGGAACACATCGTGGATGCGTGACAGGCTAGGTGGCAAGGCTAGACGATAAGCAACGGGCCCTATCCTCTCTAGGATCTCAAACGGACCAACAAAACGAGGTGCGAGCTTAGAGCCCTTTCCAAAACGGATTGGACTCTTGTGCGGTCGCACTCTCAAGAAAACTCTGTCTCCCACAAGGTAGGCTCGGTCAATCCTCTTCGCATCTGCATACTTCTTCTGTCTATCCTGAGCCTCTAAGAGACGCTGCCTAATCAGGGTGACCTGCTGCTCCATATCTCGAACTAACTCAGGACCAATAGAAACTCTGTCCTCGATCCTATCCCAACTCAGTGGGGTCCTGCAAGGTCTACCATACAATGCCTGGAAAGGTGGCATTCCCAATGATGTATGATGCCCATTGTTATAGGCAAACTCCACAAGATGAAGATACTCCTCCCACCGGGTCTGATGATCCATAACGTACATGCGAAGCATGTCCTCTAAAACCTGATTGACCCTCTCGGTCTGCCCATCTGTCTCAGGGTGATAGGCGGTACTGAAATTGAGCCTAGTGCCCAATGCTGCCTGAAGCTCTCTCCAAAATGAAGAAGTGAAAAGAGAATCTCTATCCGAGATGATCTTATGAGGTATGCCATGAAGTCTGACAATATCTCGTAAGAACACCTGGGCTACTGCGGGTGCTGTGAAGGTAGTACGAACTGGAGAAAAGTGGGCTACCTTAGTCAACCGGTCCACCGTCACCATAATAGCATCATGGCGTCGGGAAGACATCGGAAGACCAACTATAAAATCCATGGATATAACCTCCCACTTCCATACTGGAATCTCATGCGACTGCAGGAGTCCACCAGGATGGCGGTGCTCTGCCTTAACCCGCTGACACTCAAGACACCTGGCCACTATCTCAGCAATCTGCAATCTCATGCCTGGCCAATGATACAGCTGCCTCAAATCTGCATGTAGCTTCTTAACCCCGGGATGTGCTGCATAAGGTGCTCTGTGAGCCTCTAGTATAATGAATGCACGTAAATCTCCGGTAGAAGGTACATAAATACGGTCTCGATGACGTAAAAGTCCATCAGACTCTAAGGTATAACCAACATACTTCCCTTCCAAGGGTCTCTGAGACTGAATCATCTCACATACCTCAGAATACCACTCATCATCCTGAAGATGATGGAGGATTCGTCCTCTCAAATCTGTGCCTGCAGTCATAGAATAAATATCATGTCGTCTCCTGCTCAAGGCATCTGCAACCATGTTCTCCTTCCCCTTGATGTAGTGGACATCAAAGTCATACTCACATAAGAACTCCATCCATCGCCTCTGCCGAGCATTAAGGTTCGGCTGAGTGAATATATACTGAAGACTCTGATGGTCTGAATGAAGCTCAAAACGGTGACCTAAGAGGAAGTGACGCCAACGTACTAAGGCATGTACCACTGCTGCAAGCTCTAAATCATGCGTGGGATAATTGAGCTCATGAGTCTTAAGCTTCCTAGACTCGTAAGCAATGGCTCGCCCTCCCTGCATAAGGACTGCCCCTAAACCATCTAAAGAAGCATCTGTGCACACCACAAATTCCGCTGAAGGATCTGGCACTGCAAGAATCGGTGCACTAGTGAGCGCTCTCTTGAGCTCCTGAAAAGCCCTCTCACACTTCTCTGTCCACTCGAACTTCTTCCCCTTTCGCTGAAGGGAAGTGATAGGATGTGCCACTCTAGAAAATCCTTCAACGAATCGTCTGTAATAACCGGCAAGTCCCATGAAACTTCTGACCTCAGTCACTGTGGTAGGTGCTGGCCAATTCATAATGGCCTCAATCTTTGATGGGTCTACTGAGATCCCATCACCAGATATGACATGCCCCAAATACTTAACCTCTCTTCTGAAGAAGGAACACTTCAACAAGCTGCCAAACAACTGATTATCTCTCAAACACTGCAAAACCTGTCTCAGGTGCTCTTCGTGCTCCTTCTCATCCTTAGAATAAATCAGGATGTCATCAAGGAAGATAATAACAAACTTATCTAAGAAGGTGCGGAATACACCATTCATAAGGCTCATGAATACAGCTGGGGCATTCGTAAGACCGAAAGGTACCACTGTAAATTCATAGTGGCCGTACCTAGTGCGAAATGCGGTCTTATGAATGTCACTGTCAACTATCCTCAACTGATGGTACCCAGACTTAAGATCTATCTTGGAGAATACTCGGGCACCCTGCAACTGATCAAACAAGTCATCAATCCTAGGAAGTGGATACCGATTCTTAATGGTAACCTTGTTCAACTGTCGGTAATCCATGCACAATCTAAGTGACCCATCCTTCTTCTTAACGAAGATCACTGGCGCACCCCAAGGAGAAACACTAGGGCGAATGTGTCCCTTCTCTAGCAACTCCTCAAGCTGAATCTTGAGCTCATTAAGCTCATTCGTGGTCATCCTATAGGGCGCTCTAGATACTGGCTCAGCTCCTGGCACAAGGTCTATGTAAAAGTCAACTGCTCTGCGAGGAGGCATACCAGGTAACTCTGATGGAAAAACATCTGCAAATTCCTGGAGGATGGGATGGTCATCAAGAGAAGTCTCACTCTCGTCCTCATCCCCTCTATCATTGATAGAGATAGCAAACAACTGACAACCCTTCCGCATACACCGCTTAAGTTGCATAGCGGATATCATGCGAAGAGATACTGGTCTCTGAACCCCTGAAATAACTGTAGCCATGCCGTCATCATCCAAACATTCTATCTTCTTCTGGCGGCAATCTAGCTTGGCTCTGTGGGCATATAGCCAATCCATGCCAAGTACTACATCATATGATCCCAAAGGGGTAATCCTAAGGTCTGTGGAAGTGGTCCACTTCCCAATCTGAATCTGGCAATCTCTAACCAAGGAGGTGACTGATACTCTAGAACCGGAAGCCAACTCAACTTCCCAGCTATCTTTCTGCCTAGATGCCACTAGCCCGCAACGCTCCACTACAAATGGAGATATAAAAGAGTCGGTGGCTCCTGAGTCAAACAAAATAGAAATACTGCATCCTCGAATCATACCTGCTGACTCAATCACAGTGGCCTGGTGCTCGGCCTGGCGGTTATCTACCGCTGCAAATACTCTATGGGACCTACCTAAGTCCCCCACAGTGGGCTCTGATCTGGCTGCTCTCTGTCCGCTTCCCTGAGGACAATCTCTAGCAATGTGACCCATGCCTCCACAATTGTAGCAAGGTCCTCGCACAAATACCTGTGTCCCCTGTGGCCTACTGAACTGTGATCCACCTCCTCTGGTAGATCCGGTAAAACCACCTCTAGAGGACTGCTGAGTCCCGACAGAAGGTGTAAATAGTGTGTCTGACCTGTGATCCCTCTTCTGTCCCTGACCCTGCGACTGCTTGGGCTTATTGCCCTGATGTCCCTGAGATCCTTTCTGCCTATGGTCCTGTCGACCCTGCTGCTGAGGCTGCTCCTGCTGTGTCTGCTGAGGGGTTTGGAAAGACCCAGAAGAATACCTATTATTCTTCTTCCATCTGTTCCTCTGAAAACCAGAACCCTGTGATGAGGAATTGTTGAACTGAAACCGATCCCGAGAATCAGATGATCCTCTAACAACCTCTTCGGCTACCTTAGCCCTGTCAACTGTATACCGAAGATCTCCGGGAGGTAATATACGTACCATGCCTGCAATGTTGTGGTTCAAACCACTGATAAACCGGTTAACCTGCACTTTCTCATCTCTCATGTACTCCACATACGGGAGTAAATCAATGAACTTGCCCTCATACTGGGCCACTGAAAGTCCCCTCTGCTGAAGGCTGTGGAACTCATCAATACGCTTCTGTCTAAACTGCTCTGACAGGTACCTGGCCTTGAAGAGCTCTAAGAAAGTCTCCCAAGTCAAAGTATTAAGGTCCAAGTGTCCCTTAAACTGCTCATGATCCCACCATGAAGAGGCTCCAACCCTCAATAAGTGAATAGCAAAGCGGGCCTTGACATTGCTGTCATAGGCACGCAACCCAAAACATCTGTCTAAGCTATGAAGCCATGACTCTGCCTCAAAACCATCTGTGGATCCCTCAAAAGTGGGTGGGCCAAGGCGCATCAACTCTCTGATAGCATCTCCTGTGTCTCTAGCTCGTGTGCGTCCCTCAATCCTAGGTGGTGGCTCTGGACCATGTACTGACTCTGCTTGACCCTCTTCCCTTCTGGAAGGGCTCCTACTCCGTTCTCTAGTCGCATTCTCTAAACCATGATCCTGCTGGTGACCGAACGGAGGTAGTCTGTCTAGGATAATACCGGCCAAGGTCTGAAAAGCTGTCAATAATTCCCGGTTGGGATCTGGTGGTGGTTCGGGAGGGGGATCTTGATCCCCTATCGGAATCTCAATCTCCTCTTCCTGAACGGAGGGAGCACGCCTACGGCCCCTCCCCCGACCTCGCCCGCGCGCACGGGCCTGTCGTGTAACTACTGGCATCCTACACAAGCAAAGAAGTTCAAATGTCAAATGTGGTGGTTAAGGTTCCTAGGGTTGAACATCGCTCTGATACCAAAATGTGATGCCCAAAAGTTGGGTCAAAACACAACCAACAATTTTTTTTAAAGTGATAAGTTTCAAAGTAGTTTCTTGACATTTTCAAAGGACTAAAGAGTGAGGATAACATATCAATATAGATTCAATCAACTAGGTGATCTTATTGCAATAATTTAGAGAGTAAATTCAATGGCTAAGAGAGAATGAAGGTCTTTTAAGAAACATGCAAGGATTCAACTTTCCATAATATGAACTACATAATCCTCTCATTATCTTTGCTCCCATTGAAATTTACATCATTCCTAGGTTACAAAGTAACATTGCAATGTTCAAATGAAGCTTGCTTTTCTTTACATGAATCTCATAATGAAAGCATCTTCTAAAATATAAATTTGGCAATGATAGATCAATATAGCAACATGTTTTTCTTTCTAAATACATTATACAAGAGCTCCAAAGGGAGATTGAATACATCATTCCAAATTTACAAGGATGAATCAAATATGGAGTGAATTCCTCTTTCAAACATAGAGTGAATTCCTCATTCAAATACATCAAAGCAAAAGTCTTTATCTTCTTTAGCATCATGCTTCCATACTTCAAAATCTGCATATGCAAACCAAACAAGGAAAAGACCATGGGAGCTCACCTCCCATCCAAGGTCTCTCATGAGACCACCCCCGAGCTTGGGGAGAACACATTGAACAGGTTACAAACATATACACACAATCACAACATGATTTAACAAACATGGACAAAATTCCCAAATTCCCTCAAGAAGTAAACTAAGGAATTCCCATGAATTTCCTTTGTAGGGTGTGGTAGACAAAACCATGGAGATTACCATTGCATAATATACAAGGCCACACATGGACCCATATTTCTCAAATACATACAAGGCACACATGGCCAATTTTCCCTCCTTATGCCCCCCATTGCCACAAGGGCTACATGCAAGGTCTCTTGGGGAAAATCACTCACCCAAGGTTCATCCTTCCCCACACATGGAGGAGACTCTACACATGGAGTTGCCTCCATTTCCACACCCCCTCTTGATTTCTCTTCCCTCCCAAGGGTGAGAGAATCAAAGAGTAAACAACCCCAAAAATTCAATTACAAGATAAACACATATGCAAGCTTGCTCTCACCATGACCAACCATGGGGAGCTAAAACACAACACTAAACAAAACAAATCTCCACCATGACCAACCATGGGGAGCCAAGAACATGATCACAATTACAAACCTCTCAAACAAACAGAAAGAGCACAAGAATTCCTACCTCAAATCCAAGCTATGGTAGAATGATGTTGAGCCCTAATCCAAGCTTCAAGCCTTTTCTCCTCTAACTTTCTGAAAGCTCTCTAAAAATAGAGAATGGGTGAATGAATCACCCTAAGCCAAAATTTCCTCTAAATAGGGCTTCTACACCTAACCTCATAAATGAGGTTCCAACATGCAAGTTGCAATTTTCGCTCAAGAAGGAAAATGAATTTTTAAAAGGGTCCTAAAGTCACTTTTAGGCTTCTAAAGAGGTGAAAATACCCCTAACCCATGGATACATGGAATGGGTTAACAAATTAAGCATAAAACTATCTCCTAAGGCCATTATTAACCCTCTAAACCCATGTCGAGAAATAACATCAGAAATGGGGAATGATACTGCATAAAGATTCCTATGGCAGAAAGGTGTGCTAAGATATCCCTATAACTCCTAGCAAGTGCTCTCACACAACACATGATGTACCTTAATAACATTGAACATAGGTGTCAAGCGACACTTAACAAAATAACATTTCACGAAAGGTACACCCAGAATAACAACACATAACATACAAACATTCAAATTACTGTTACGAAATAAATTACTTAACAACGAGGCCTCAGGTCTCTTAATAGACGGGGCCTTGGTTTAACTGGTTACCCTATGTTCAATGTGTTTTCCCCGAATGTGTTTCCATGGTCCTTCCACCTGCAATACCTAAATGCAGCATCAGTAATTCAAGGAAGAAAACCATTACAATAACATATATGATATAGCGAAATTTAAACATTAAATTGCATAATTCAACTCATACGTCAATTGCATATAATATTCATGATTTGATTGCATATTTCAAATGAAATTACATAACGTAATTTAAATATCATCTAGACCATCAGGTTCACAAAACATCATATAAAAACATAAACCAAATCTACACATCATGGATCCCATATGCAGAATCATCAAAAGAACAGTCCATCGAGTCAAACATAATATAACAGTAGTCGACAAAGTCCAAGTATCTCTGAAAGAAACATAATCAAAAAGATAGCTAATATGTACAACATAGGATCACTATGTGGGCCGAAAGTGGACCTCACACTTCCCAAGATTAGGATTGCCATAATATAAACATTTGAGTTCTTGGAGCCCAACATATTTTATCTGCATCTCTATTAACAAATTATTCCTCTAAATGAAGGAATCTACAGATCTATTATATTTTCCAATCCTATGCTTCAAAATAAAAGTATAACTTTGCAAAAACTCAACCCATTTTTAAATGCCTTTGATTCAACTTCCCTTGACTATTTAAATACTATAAATCTTGATGATTAGTAAATAAAGTAAAATATTTAGGAAAAATATAATGTCTCCAATTCCTCAATACTCGAACTATAGCATATAACCTCTATTCACAAATAAAATACTTTCTTTTGATGCCATTCAACTTCTCAATAAAATAAGCAATTGGTTTACCTTATTGACACAATACAACTCCAATGGTGTTTCCACTAGTATCGTAGTGTAATTGAAATACCTTATTAAGACCTGGAAGTCCTAAAATGGGCTACTCTATAAATTTTATTTTCAATAAATCAAAAATATTTTCTTCTCATGTATTCTACTTAAACCTCTATTATCCCCTCTCATTGGTTCAGTTAGGGGCCTACATATACTACTAAAATTTTTGATAGTTTCTTTTTGTAAAACCTAGAGAAGATATAAGAAGATCTTATCTCAGTATCACTCATTGGAAAGTCCATTCAAGGATATCCTTCACTTTCTCTAGGTCCATTTTAAGACTATTAATTAAGATAACAAATCTGAGGTATACTAACTCCAAAAAGCTACACTTCTTCAGGTTAATCAACAACTTTTGTTTCCTTAATTTCTCAAAGACCCCATAAATATGTAATTTGTGATCTTCCAATATCCTAATAAAGATAAAAATATCATATAAGTAAACAATAAAAAAACTTACTCAAAAATCCTTTAAATACCACGTTCATGAGCCGCATGAATGCGCTCAATGCATTAGCTGGCCCAAAGGGCATGACTAACCACTCATACAAGCCCTCCTTTATCTTGAAGGTTGTTTTTCATTCATATATTTCTCTAATCTTGATTTGGTGATATCCAATCCTCATATCTATCTTTGTGAAGTACTTAGCTCCATTTGAACAATCCATAATGTCATCCATCCTTGGAAAGGGAAACATATACTTGATAGTAATATTATTGATAGCCCTAGAATCTGTACACATCTTGTATTCTCTATTTTTTTTAGTGCCAGTACTATTGGTACAACATAAGGACTCAAACACTCTCAAATCAATCCCTTCCACAACAACTCTTGCACTTGTGTTTTCAACTGTTCACTCTCTGCCGGAGTCATTCTATAGGTTTCCTTATGTGGAAAAATAGCTCCAAGATTCAAGTCCCTTTGATGAATAGTCTTTCTTATTGGTGGACATCCATCAGATAAATTATTAGATTTAATATCCTAAAACTCATCCAAAAAGCCTACAACTTCTACAAGTATAAATTCTACTTCCTCTTTATCAAATTTTTAGAATTAAAGAAAAGAACATATGTTCCTTTTAATGAAACCTCTTTCCATAAAATAAACACACTTTTGCATTACTACATACCTTTTCCTCTAGTTCCTCCAATGGATTCAACTTTTGTTAGACTCCATCCTTTGTCAAAGAATAGTTATTTTCATGTCCATCATGTACTACATGATGATCAAATTGCCATGGTCTCCCTAAGAATAGATAATAAAAAAATCCATAGGCATAATATCACATAATACCTCATCATGATAGTTTCTAATTTTTTAACTTTACTAGACAATATTCATTGAGTGAAGCTTTATGATCCTTCTTCAACCAAGAAATATTGTAGGGATTTATATGCTTCCTTCTCTCTAACTTTAATTAATTAACCATTTCCTTCGAAACAAGGTTATTCGTACTACCATAATCTATAATGATATTGCATAATTTAACATTACACTTACATCCTGTGAAAAAAAATTCTTCCTTTGCTTAGGTTCCTTCTCATTATTTAGAAAGGCTTTGATAATAACAAGGACCTCTCCTCTTTCAACATCTTCAAAATGTGACAATTTAACATCGTCATCCTTATGTGTAACTTATTCATTATCGTATAGTATTGTATTTGTCCTCTCTTGATGTTGGGGAAACTTAAGCTCTATGTCCTTCTCCACATTTGGAACACATTCCAAAGAAACCTTGTCTTCCCATTCCTCATCCTCATCCTCTTCCTCTTTGATCTCCATTATTTTTATCGTGAGGATGGTAGGAATTATTTCTCCTCCAATTTTGACTACTACTAGAGTCATCATTCTTCATTCGATCATCATTTGTACCTCCATAAGGTCATCCACTAGGATATCCACCATGACCTCTTCTATTTTTCTCTTTCAAAATTGTTATTCAATTTTTCTTCTACCTTTTTAAAAAATTGAGATGTATCCTCAATGGTATACATTCTTACCGTTATCAACTTTTCTTGAATACTTGGCCTCAAGCCATTTATGTAATGTGTGAGCTTCTCCTTATTGACTTCAGAATGACCTATTATAATAAGGTCTCAATAGAATTCTTCTATATAATCCTGCAAAAATCTTTCTTCCTTCTTCAACCCTTTATTTTTCTTTAAAAAATTAGGCTCATATTCAATAGTAATGAACTATCTCTTTAATTTTTATACCATTTGATCCCACCTTATTATCTTCTCCTTCCCTCTTTTATTTCTTTCCAACTGAACCTCTTTCCACCAAATTTTTGCATGACCTTTGCAAATTTGGCCCTTTATGGATCTTTAACTTCTTCATACTCAAAATATTTCTCCATATCATTGATCAAGTCAATCAATTCTTCTAGATTATGATTTATAGAAAATATGCCAAATTCAATTTTTGGTCTCTTTCCAATGTAAGAAATGACCCTAAAAAACCTAGCTTCCTCATATCTCTAGTCATTTCTTTCTCTTCTTCAAATTTTCCTTCTTTAGATTCATCCTAACTTTCATCTCATTTTGTAGTATCAACTCCCCCACATAGCTCATCTTGAAGTTCTTTCACTTGTCTTTGGAGGGATCTAAAACCCTCTTTTGTTAGACCAATGATTCTTCCAGCAGAACTCCTTCGTGGAGGCATCTTTTTAGAAATTATCTCTCGGACCCACAACCACAGTCCTAGTGAAAATTGCCTCATGTTCAAAAATCTGTCTATACATTAAAAAACCTCTACTATGATACCAATTGAAGAAGGGTGCTTCCCTTAATAACTCACACAACACAATAAAGAAATAAATAGAAAATTGCAAGAACCAAATAATTGCAAGAACAAAAATACTTGCCTTCTATTATCTTAAATTAAATGACATTAGAGTATTCACAACATAACATGCTACATTCACATGGTCATTTTCATTACAATGATTTTCAAGCCAAAGCCACCATATGCATGATCAAAATTACCCCTGACAACCCTTATTTGTCTTCATTATATGGGATGTTTAACCTCCCTACAATGTTCTAGAAATTTCCACCCTCCATTTTGAGGCTAACCACCTTTTTATTATTTTCCCCTACATTGAAATATACATAGAATATGCCCCAAAATAGGTTTTGGCAATCATTAGAGTATTTGAAGGGATTTTATTTTTTCCCCTAAAGTAGTGTAGCTTTCAGAGGCCATACCTTGTGAACTATGTACCTAATTGGCTATTATAACCACTTTTCAAGAACCTCTTGAAGTGATCTATAGATCAAACTATAAAGTATCATCCCATGAATAGTCTAACCCCCTTTTGTAGCCTTTAAGGCCTTAAAAATTGAGTTGAAAGTTTTATTTGTATCACCCTCCCAAAATAAAAAAATTCAATATCTTCAACACTGGACTTGATCTTGCCATGAAAATTTACCAACATGCTCATATATCCAAAATGAACCTCAAGGAAAGTAATTGGATCAATCTGTGTTAAGGTGTAAGCTTGCTAAAAATAGAAAAATTTCCAAAAAAAGTAACACTACCCAAAATAGTCCTTATTGAAAAACTAGACAATATTTTTTTTGGGGGGTGATGCAAGATTTATCTTACACCCTAGATTATCTTGCATCACATTTTATGTCTATGATTTGAAAAGATGTGTTTCTTCAAGTCTTTCGTTTGATTCTTTCTCATTCTATGACAAGGAATATTGGTTCTCTAAAGGGCCAATCTCCAAGTGTGATATCATTGGGTTGATCAATAGAGATGGGAAGTCAAAATTATATATGATGAATTAATTATATTATTAGAAACACCATCCTTGGAAGTATTAACAATGCTATAAACCATAACATCAGACACATGCAAGTCATTAGAAGGGAGTGAGCTTGGAGGCGACTTGACATCTGATGATTTTGGTGTTCACAAAGGAAAGACAAGAGGATTTAATGGTGGAACATTTACCTACAAAGCACTAGGAGGAATACCACAATTATTAGTATCCAGCCCAATCCACTATGTAGGCCTTTTTCCAAAGATCCTTCTACTAGAATGCGACTTCTTGTGTTTGGAAATAGTTTGTTTAGTTGAGCAATAACACCTGAAACAAAAAAAAAAATTCACAATCTATTTTTTGTATCCAATGAAGATTTCCCACCCTCAAATAAATCTCAAATATAAGTCCATCGGAGCGATCCATTTCCACAAAAATGAATACACAAGTAGAGCTATGGTGATTAATAGTTTCTTATGAGATAAAGTTTTATGTCCCCAGATAATTTCCTATGGCCACAGACCATCCAATTCCTAGAATTGGAATGGAAGACAGGGAAAGTGCACCCAAATAAATTTAGATAAGAATGTCTTAGACTGTAAATCAAATGAGGGATACCTTGACTTCATGTACATGAAGTTACCAAGAAAAATCCAAGGTTCATTTTTTGGCATCTATTCCTTTTCTATAAGAGATTTGAAGTTTGTGAATAAAGAAACCTCTAGCCTAAGGAAATATGAAACCTTCTTCCAAAGATGTTTTTCAATTATTAGAAATTCAAGAATGAAATTTACATAATTTCAACCACTCCTTGGTGCATCTACAAATTAGTGTGTTTTGTGTTAGAACTCTTTCCTATTCCAAACCAAATCCTTTAGAAAAAAATATAGAATAGTAGTAAACTAGGAAACCCTATCAGAAAAATATAAAAAATGGTTGCCCTTATAAATGTCTACAACCAAAATATTAGAGATGGAAACATGATACCTTCCCCCACTTTCCTTTTTCCTCTAACTACATCAAATATTGATAGTAAATGTAAGTCAAAACCCCCAAATTCTCTAAATAAATGGTAGATAACCCAAATGGAGCATAAGAGAGCTTGAGGTGTGTTAAGAAAAAAAATGAGAAGGCACTAATCCCTATGAAGAAAACTTACCAAAAACATATTGTATGAAGCAGAAAAAGTGAGAAGATAGGCTTAGAGAAAGGTGCAACACAATAGACTTACAAACCCTATCCTCTTCATACACTGTAATATAGGTTTTCTCTTATGCTCCTTGAAGTTCAAATGGGAAAGAGAAGGATCCAAAATGACACCATCAGAGCCTTCACAAAGGGAACCATCGCTTGTGAAATCACCTAGAATTGTTGAAGGGATGCAAGACTTGGAGGAGAAAATCATTGCAAAGCTATAGACTAATTCTATAATTGATTAAATTACTTATGATGATAAATTTTAATAATTAAAATTAAAAAATTATATCTTATATAAAATTATTTATATATAACATATAACATTAACTTATAAATTATTATTTTAAATTTTTAAATTGTTATATTTATAATTATGTGACCCAATTTAGTATAATTATATTCACTTTCTCTTAATACAATCTACCATGTCATTTATTTTTCCCTTAAAATTATAATATTTATTTGTGTCCAATGATCATTTTATTTATTTTGAGACTTATTTTTTATTTAAATTATTTAGATATTTTGTTTTATTCTATTTATATTCTTTATGTAAGAATTATTTCTTAGTTATCTAACTTTGCTAAAAAAATTATTTATAATTATTTTAAACTTCCAAATAACTTATATAATTTTTTAAAAATTGAATAGTTTTAAAATATATAAATATAATTTAATTATTAAATAGTTATGAGAGATTCCATAAAGCTCTAAAGAGATGACTCTACCACTATGGCTTCAAATCCCTGAGCAAGCCTGAAAATCATCAAGGTGATGCTTTTAACTAGCAGTTATAGGCCTAGGAACGTGATTTGGGGATGTATAGTGACATACATGACTTTCTGTTCTTTAATGTTTTCTCTCTTTTCATAGTTTTCTTTGTGTTTGTGTTTTGCAATTTTTTGTGCATGCAACTTTTAGTTAGTTCCCTAATTTATAGGGAGACTCTTCTTTCACCATATTTAGGTGATCATCCTCTATTTCTCATAAGCTAACTAAAGATAACTTGTACTTAGCCTCTAATATCTCTTCAAAAATTATATACATAATTTTTTTGTCACATGATTATATATTTATTGTATTTTACATAGATTGGTAAAATGATTAATGTAATTCTTATTCTTGGCAGCTCTTTGTTTCTTCTGTATTTTTCTTACAAGTTTTGTTTCTTCTTCCAACTAGATGTAATTAATTTTGTAGGATTAGTTGTGAAATTATACAAGGTATCAAAGCACATGTTCTTGGAAGAAGAGGCACCAACATTTTTTTTCAAGTATTATATACTAGAGCTATTAGACAAAAAGGAATTGATTCATTATCTTGGAAGTATATTTTAATTTCTTTTTGTATTCATGAACTAAAAATAAAGTTCTAGCAGGGGGGTTAATCATGTCTTCTAGTAATTGTTTTCATCCTTCTATTTTAAAGCTAACTTCAAATAATTATGTCATGGAAGAAAGGGATAAATAATAACTACCTTGATAAAGATCTATTTCCCCATCTCCTTGGACATGTTCCTGAGCCAAGAAATTATTCAAAAAAAAATGTATGGTTGAATAGTAATGACATGGTGTATGGATTGATATGAATTACTATTTCTAAGGATACTCTACATCACATAGAGAACACTGAATTCTCTTTCATTACTTGGACCATCATCCAACATTTTTTTGGAGTCACTAAATATTCATCTAAAAGTGATGTTTCCTTATAAGAAGATTGGGTTATTATGGATGATACTGAGATTTCTATTACCCCATCTTGTGTGAACACATCCTTTTGGGATGATGTGTTTGTTGATACCTTATCTACTGTTGCTTCTTCATAATTCAAAGTTGCTTCAAAAAAAGATTCTAGTGATTCTTTGCAAAAGGATATACATCATCTTTCAAATATGGCTTTGTGGGATGAATTTTTGATTGGTGTTTCAAACTTGTGGAATGTCATATTGTAGATTTGGAAGATAGTATTAATTTCATACATCTTCTCTTTCATGAGGCTGATTCTTCTTCAATTGTCATGAGGGAACCTTCTGACCCTCTACTTAATTCTCTACATGATTACTCCTCACAAATTGATATGAGTTTGGATACATTTGCACAACATTTTGAGAAGAACTATTTTCCTTATGAGAAGATACATGCATTTTTTTCATGACCATTCATCTTCATTCCTTTATGCATTTCAATTGAGTGGAAATTAAACAATTTAATAAGTTGAGGTTTTTATCTTCCAAAAGGAAGAGGCATAATTTGTTGCAAAATAATCTACTACAACATTCACTATGCTACATTTTGTATTGACATTCCTTCTCTTCTTTTTGAAGGCACAAATGGGTCTCATCTTTTCATTTTTACTTTCTATGACACCTTAGAATGAAGGATACTACAACATTGTAGTTGTCATGCAAATTAGTGTTAATTTTTTATTTTTTATTGTGGGGGGCGGGGGTTCCCATTTGGTTTTCCCTCTTTACTCTTTCCTCATTCTTTTCATTACACTTATGGACCTCCTTAGTGTAATACCCCAAAAATGGGCTATAAGTTCATTAATCTTCTATATCAACAATTCGAACGAAATCAACATAGAAGTCCTAACCTAAGGCACATCTAAACATCATCGAATCATAATTGATTATCTTAAATTCTACATCGAGGAATATTCCTAGCAATATTCCTAATTATCTTAATTATCTTTAATTTAATGATTATTTGGCGATAAATCACATTTATCCTAAGTTTGATTAATTGAATATTTTCATATTTAATTAATTAGATTTAATTTTTCCACTTAATTATTTAATTAAATTTAATTCTATCTATTATTAATTGTATTATTTAATTTTGACAATAAATCTAATATCCTATGAATAATTGATTAAATTTTTATTTAATTAATTAAAGCAAGTTGTCATTATTTAATAATATAATTTTTAATAAAAGTTTGATTAAATAGTTAATTAACCCATAAATTAATTATTTTATTTCAAAAATCAGTTAAGTTGAGAATGAATCACTTTATTTATTTATTAAATCATAATTATCCATGTGCACATAAAAGGACCAGTTAAACTCAAAATTGGAAAATCAATGCAAGTTGTTAGCTTTTTGAAACTCAACATCTTTTTGAGTTTTAAAGTTGATCTAAACTTCTAATTCGAGTTGAACTGTGCTTTTGCATGATTTGCATGTTTTTGTGAATTAAATTATCTTTATTATCAGATAACTCAAAAATCAAGCTGAGTTAATTTGAGTGATTTATGGCTTTTTTCCATGCACCTCCAAAGCCTAGATTTCTATAAAAACAAGGCTCAGCTCTTCATAATTTATCTCTCAAAATTTGCATCCACAGAATCTCATAATTTTGCAAGCTTACTTTGCCAAAGTCATCTACGAATTGCACAACTATTTTGAAGAATTGGAATTGGGAGAATCAAAGCTTATTGTGAATCAAGGCTATTGTGAGATCAATTTTTTTTTTTTTTTATACATTCATTTAGATTCATTTTCATATCATGGTTAGATCATTTAGCATATAATAGCATATCAATTTTTACATATCATTTTTCATATCATTGCATAGAAAATATAAAAAATATAGATTAATTGCGTTCATATTTCATATCAGTTTGACATTCAAATCCTTCGTTTAGGTGTCATCTAGGTCACTGATCTCGATAGCAATCTGAGAACATTAATCTCACACCTACTAGAAGGTAGTAAATCGCTTGGTTAGATTAGATTTCAATTTTGCACGATTTTGATTATAGCTAACCTCTAATGTTTTACTAAAGTTTTGTGTCTATAGATTAGGTACAATTTTCACACACACATTTTTGGTGCCCACCGTGGGGCAACCCACCTTTGCATGCTAGTTTTGATTTTTTTTGGGAGCTAAAACCCCAAAGTTTCAAAGATTTAATTTTATCTCCCAAACGGCTTGGATTTTTAGTCTAAATTTTTTTTTTCAGGTTGGGCACATATCAAAGAAGCTACAGTAAAACATTTAGAATTTTCTAAGCTACTTTGAATTTTTAATAATTTTTTCTTGAAATTATGGAAAAAATTAATATCTGACGCAAATCAGCATATTTTTCAAAAAAATTTATATTTTTCGAAAGCTATTTAAATTCTACAAGGGGTTCATTCTTTGTGTTTTAAATTTGGATGCAATATAATAGCTCAAATAGTAAATTTATAAAAACTAGTCTGTTTTGATAAAATGGCTCTCTAGGGCACAAATGAAGAGATTTTTTAAAAATTTTACATTTTTTGAAATCTCTCTATTTTTTAGTAGGGGCTTCTATTCTAAATTTCTATTTTTGTGGCCAAAATCATATCAAAAAAATTAGATCTTGTTGACTAGGTCAAATGCAGTGCAAAAAAATAAAAATTTTGTGATGGGTATGCACTTATTTTTCAGATGATTCAATGCATGATATGAGTTGTCATTTGGATTAATTTATGGTTATTATTGCTCCTAATAATTTATTTTTAAATCTAACCCTAGGGTTTTCATAAGTTGAATATACCTTGCATATCGTGTTTGCTTGTTGGCTTGTTGGAGAGTTCGTAGCTTGCTTGCATGGTAAAGCTCAACAAGAATTGCTAAAAATCAAGTAAAATCTACTAAGCACATTTCAAGGATCCTAGGTATTCTTCTTCATCTAATAAAATTTTGATTTGGACTTAAAATAAATCTCTTATGTGTCAGGCTTATGTGCATCCTTTCATGCTTTTGATCTATTTCTACACACTTGCATAATTGATACTAGGTTGTGACCCCTTAAGGATTCATTAAGTAGTCTTAGATACTTGTGATTGATCTTGATTGCTAGCTTGGGTTATTGGACTCACTAATCCACTGACCCCTCATTCCACCCCGTGGTTGCAAGGTTAGCGCCACATTAAAGGGGAGGGGTCAACAGGACAGAAGCGTTAAGTGTTCCACTTGGCAACCCATTTGTGCTTTTAGGAACTCACTTGTTTTCTAAGTTGGGGACTCATTTCTAGCTTGTGTGAGGCGTTAATTGCTCCACCTTGTGGACTCACCTCATATTCTCTTTAAGCGTTAAGTGTTCCTCTTTCTTCTCTTGAATACTTTTGGATAGATTTTCTTTCTAGAATATATTTGTACTCACATAGTAATTAGGCCCCATGAACACTATTTGTGGATCTTGAGAGAGTAGGATTCCTAGCGAAAGCTTTCTCAATGAAGGATCCCTTGTAGGTGGGGAGGATACTTAGTGCGTTTCACATTCAACTTGGCTAGTGCGTCTTCTCTTATTGATCGACACATCCTCTCTCCGGAGGGTTTGATAGATCACGTGGGGTTGACATCACGAGCTTTGGTGAATCAAAATTTGTTAGTGCATCTTCTCTTATTGATTGATAAATTCTCTCCCCAGAGAGGTTGATAGATCACATGGAGTTGACATCATAGACCTTGGTGAAGCAAAAATTTGTCTTAGCATGTCGAATTAATTTTCTTGCTTTATTTGGGTTAAAAGCAAAGAGGTTTCAAAAACCTTGAATCTGGAGCCAAGTCCCCTTATGGTATAAATCTGTGAGTCACCTTTAGAGAGGATTAACCATAGCGGACAATCCCTTCACAGGGCAAACTGCGTTGATGGAACCTCGAGCGGTCATAGCCATTTTCACCATGGTAGTGACAGCCACTATATAAATGTCCTTGTGGAAGAAATCTCCACCGATATGGTTCATTGTTGGGTTGTCAGATCTCCCTAGTAGCTCCTGAAGATTAAGTTCTCAAACTATGTCAAAACCCTAGTGCGCCAAGATTGGAGTTCACCCTTTTGAATCATAAAAGTTGTAGAGTCAAACCATTACTAAAAACCCTAGCGAGGCCAAATTTTTATTTTCTAGGGTATATGTGCGTCATTGCAAAACATTTTGGAACATACACAATTAGCACTTCTGAGGATTAGAATGAATAAGTCACTTGATTGTTCATGTGAAAGGTTGCTTTTGCCCTTGTTTTTTTTTTTCAGACATGCTTGAAATCACTTGCTTGCTATTCTGCATGCTTGTTTATCTATTTGGTTACCAAAAATGAACAAATCCGGTATAATCTTCAAATCTGGACAATACAATTTGCAAACAATCTGAATCTGAATACCCTAAATTTTGCAAAATTTGAAGTGAAGTCCTTTCTGGAGTCAAAATTCATATGATTTTTTTGCCAAGTGTCATTTCATTACTACCCATCTGTCGTATGATTGAGTACCCAGTGTCATATGAGTTTTCATGCCAGCAAATTCTCAAAGTCAAAATCTTGCAACTGTCGTATGAGATTTTCAACTATCGTTTCATTGCTATTCAACTATCGTATGAGATTTTCAACTGTCATTTCATTGCTACCCAACTGTCGTATGAGTTTTGCAGAGTGTCATTTGGGAAATTTTTGAAAGTGTCAGAAAATTGTCAGAATTGCCAGATACCCAGCTTTTTCAGCCTAGTTCCAGAATCTATCGAACAAATCACTGTGTCAAGAACAGAGCAATAGCTATTGAGAATCAGTACACATGTCTCAAAGAATCAGTACAAAAGAGGAAGAAGCTCTAATCACAGCTATGATGAAGGAACTGCAAGCTATGCAAGTCCATCTTGACAAACTTGAGAAAGAAAAGGAACCTAAAGAGTTCTCCATAGAAACTCTATGCTCTTTTCCATTTGATAAAGAATTGTACATGTCACCATGCCCTCAGAAAAAATTTGAGCAACATGACAACCCTTATGATACTTCTTCCATAGAGAGTGACACATCAAGCTTTGGAGACTATGATGACTATGATGATAGACAATGTAATGATACCTATGACACCTCTGTTCCTAAGAGTCCTCCTCATCGTGTGTTCCTACTTACTACAAATAGGCCGTCACATTGGATAGATCGTGATGGTGATCCATATGATTCTAATTTTGAAAGATATTTTGATGGCTTTTGTGGACAATACCTTCATTATGATCCATCTACTACTACTGAGGACTATAAAATGCATCATGCTAGCTTGAAACATCAATATTATAAGAATCCTTTTCCTAAAGACTCTCCTGCTGAAAATAAAGATTTTCTTCTCAAGCAAGATCATGTTAATGTTGGACCTTTGTCTTGTGATGGTTCCCTTCCATCCCCTACTTCCTCCAATACCCATACATTTTCTAAACCTTTATTGAAAGTATTTGCAGCCACCTAATTGTTTAATTAAATTTAATTCTATCTATTATTAATTGTATTATTTAATTTTGACAATAAATCCAATATCCTATGAATAATTGATTAAATTTTTATTTAATTAATTAAAGCAAGTTGTCATTAATTAATAATATAGTTTTTAATAAAAGTTTGATTAAATAGTTAATTAACCCATAAATTAATTATTTTATTTCAAAAATCAGTTAAGTTGAGAATAAATCACTTTATTTATTTATTAAATCATAATTATCCATGTGCACATAAAAGGACCAGTTAAACTCAAAATTGGAAAATCAATGCAAGTTGTTAGCTTTTTGAAACTCAACATCTTTTTGAGTTTTAAAGTTGATCTAAACTTCTAATTTGAGTTGAACTGTGCTTTTGCATGATTTGCATGTTTTTGTGAATTAAATTATCTTTATTATCAGATAACTCAAAAATCAAGCTGAGTTAATTTGAGTGATTTATGGCTTTTTTCCATGCATCTCCAAAGCCTAGATTTCTATAAAAACAAGGCTCAGCTCTTCATAATTCATCTCTCAAAATTTGCATCCACAGAATCTCATAATTTTGCAAGCTTACTTTGCCAAAGTCATCTACAAATTGCACAACTATTTTGAAGAATTGGAATTGGGAGAATCAAAGCTTATTGCGAGTCAAGGCTATTGTGAGATCAATTTGTTTTTTTTTTTACATTCATTTAGATTCATTTTCATATCATGGTTAGATCATTTAGCATATAATAGCATATCAATTTTTACATATCATTTTTCATATCATTGCATAGAAAATATAAAAAATATAGATTAATTGCGTTCATATTTCATATCAGTTTGACATTCAAATCCTTCGTTTAGGTGTCATCTAGGTCACTGATCTCGATAGCAATCTGAGAACATTAATCTCGCACCTACTAGAAGGCAGTAAATCGCTTGGTTAGATTAGATTTCAATTTTGCACGATTTTGATTATAGCTAACCTCTAATGTTTTACTGAAGTTTTGTGTCTATAGATTAGGTACAATTTTCACACACACACTTAGTTAGACTTAAAGGGGATGTTAGTGCATGCAAATTTCTGTTAGCCAATACAACTTTCAGTTAGCTCCTTGATTTATAGGGAGACTCTTGTTTCACCATATTTAGGTGATCATGTTCTATTTCTCATATGCTTACTAAAGATAATTTTTACTTAGCCTCTAATATCTCTTTAAAAATTACATACATAATTTATGATCATGTGATTATATATTTATTATATTTTACATACATTGGTACAATGACTAATAGAATTTTTATTCTTAGCAACTTTGTGTTTCTTTTGTATTTTTCTTGTAAGTTTTGTTTCTTCTTATGGCTAGATCTAATTCATTTTGCAGGATTAGCTACAAAATTCTATAGGAATTTCTTTGTTTATTGTTCTGTAGATTGTATTTAAATAGCACCTAACATTCTTATCCTCGTACACCTTGACTCCCTCTTCTCTATACAAGGCAACATGACTAATAAAGATGATGAGGGTTTGGATGATTAATCAGTGTAAAGAACCACTAGCATCATCCTCAAACCATAAACCTTACTTTAATGCCATGAGTGTTACATGTATAAGATGTAAGCCTTCTTTTTTCATTATGAAGGCTTCAAGTTGTGATAGTTAGAATGAGAAATGATATGTTAAGTACTCTCTACTTGCCCCACATATTATTTCATGTTTTCCTAATGAGGAAATATTCAAGAATATCTATATAGAGAAAGATAGGCTTAATAAAATTTCTATGTTTCCTTTGGATTCTTTTGATGTTAACAAAGTCCTTACCAGGAGATATATTGATGATTGGTTTTGAAATATTGGCAAAATGAACTAGGCATTCAAATTTCTCTCTATAGGGATGTACAAAATGGTTTATTTAATGTTTTTTTCAAGATAAAACTATTAGAGAAACTATTACCAAAAAAGGGTTTTTAACTATAGGAAATTACATGTTCAAGGTCCTTAAATGGGATCCCAATGTAGCTAACAATGAGGTTTTGGCCTTATCTACCCTTCAATGGATTATGGTCAAGAAAATTCATCTATTTATTTGGGATTTCATCCCTCAGATTCTATCCTTTATTGGAAAAAATTTCAAACTAGATAACCCTAGGGTTACCCTATCCCATCTCAATCCTAGGGTGTTAGTGTCAATCAATCCTTGTGTTGACATCTTGAACAAGATCAAAATTTATCTCTTTGGTAATCTTTGTTTGTGAACATGATATTCTCATAAATATTGATCCATTTTCCTTGATAGGACATAGGGGAATCAATGAAAGACTTTCCCTATCCTAGCAACTAAAAAGGTTATTGACAACCTATGGTTGACCTCTCTATCCCCTAGATCGAATGGTTCTCTTGGCTCTTCCTCACCTAAAAACCCTTTGGTTGATGTCAAATCTTCATACCCTATTTTTCTACCACTTTTTTTTACCTCTTTGTCATTTATTGTACCTCCTCCTCCTCCTCCCCCTCTCTCTCCCCCTCCATCTATCCTTGCTCTAGATAAGTAGCCTTTGAATCCCAAAATAGGTAGAACTTTCAAGAATGTATTGTAGAGAGTGGTGGAGGACCTAAGGAAGAGCATTAATCAAAGAAATGAAGGAGATCACTTGGTTAAGCTGGGAAATATCAAGTCCATAATATTATTTTTGTTACAATGATAGACAGATTAATGCAATCTAGTTTTGATCATAACCTAGAAGATGCTCTACCTACTAGATCAAGTTCCAAACTAGATGATACTAATCTGTTTAGAATTGTTATTCTAGCTAATCCCTTTTTGTACCTCCCTAAAAAAAGGAGTAATAATGATGATAGTGAAGTTGGATTCTTCCATAAGGCTCAAGTTGGAATTATCCTTATAAGCCCCCTCTGTTATTGATTAACTCTCGAGAAGCTGTATATGATCAAAGTCTAGTTTTGTATATAAGAAAGCTTTGATTTGTGAAATCACCTAGGCCATCTTCCAAAATGAAAGGAATAAAAATACCCTTCTTAAGTTCTTTAAAAGATTCAAGGTGGACATGGAATCCTATGAATAATTTAAATATGGTAATACCTAGAACATTAGAGAGCATGAATCCCTTGACTTAAAATATGTTGTTAAAAGATTCAAAATATTATGAGCAAAAATAAACATTTTATTCCTTCAAGAGATTAAGGAAACTCATTTTTTTCTTAACATAAGCCTCAAATGCATTTGGAGAGATGCTATCCAATTCTATACAAAACATGCTAAGGGAAAGGGTGGTGCTACTATCCTCCATGCTAACAAGTGGGACCCTAAGGTGAAGGATTGGGGTACTATCCTGTGTAACCAGATAGTTTGGGTTATTGTAGAGATGGAGGGAGAAGATATTAGATTTTGTACATTATATTCACCTAACGAATACAAGTACATCATTAAATTATGGAAATATATCTTCAACCTCACAGATATCCCATGGATATTAGGTGGGGACTTCAACATGGTGGAAAGATACCAACACAAGAGAGGTGGAAATAAGTTGGAATAGAAGGGGAATGAATAGTTCTATTGGGATAAACTTAAAGATAAAATAGATTTTTTTGAACTCTTGAAAGTATAAAAAAATGAAAATGATAACATATAGAACTTACGTGGTGTAATTTTCAACACGGTCAAAAAAGAATAAATAGTGAGATGGATAAGTTTTATGAAAACATGGAAAACATTAGATGTTTTAATAAAGAAGGTACCTATGGTGTCCAAGTAAACCCTTCTATACTCTCTAATCACCGCCCTATTATTGTAGAAATTTTAAGACTATATTAGAATGCTCATACACATAAGAAAATAGAAAAGTTATCATGAACTTAGCACTATAAAAAGAAATCGACTACTGTGATGCTATCTTGATGATAAGACACATTAATGAATGGATACTAAAATATTTAAGTCACAATAAGAGGTGGAATCAAGATATTACCAGATCTAGAAATTATTTCTTCATATTATAGGTAAAAAGTGTTAGACATGTGTAGCTTCGGTCAAATTACTCTAATCGATATAATCAAATGTATAAGTGGCCTATCAACCTTGACTATTTGAACTCTATCATTTTCAATATACTACTATGATTATCTGCTATGATTAGGGTTATCATAATTAATCTCTACTATGCATGATTAATAATCAATGATGTAATAATCATCGATCATGTATATATATTTAATAATAGTACATATTATTAAATATTTATAGATGATCAATTATATTAAAATGGTTAATAATCATATTATTGTTGAGTGTATCGATATTTTATATCTATATAAAATTATGAGTATCAAAGCAAATATATCAACCATATAATTGTTAATGATATCATTGAAGACATGTTAATCATTGAACAACATTTGTTAATAGAAAGACATGTCTCATGTAGAGACATGTCTCTATGTGAAACATGTAATTTCACATGGAGCCATGTCTCTACATGATATATATATATATATATATGAGGTCATTCCCATACTTTTCAAATGTGTAGAAATTATTAAGTGTAGTAATATAAGTATACAACAATCGATTAACTTGTCTCATCAATATAGAGAAACAACATATCGATATTGATTAACAACATATCAATATTAATTCACAACAAAATGATATTTTAAAATATGTGTTTGTGGATTGAGAGCAATGATCCTTCAAGATCATATAATTGGGTAGGGTTTTATCAATATTGATTATATACTCACATCTGCATAAGAGTAAATAAATTAAAAAAATACCATCATATAAATCTGATTAAATTTAACATGGTATCAGAACTCACTTAAGGAAGATCTAATTAGATTTATAAGAAGAGATCACTAAGTGCCATTAAATTTTTTAAAAATCCTTATATTCATAAAAATGGTGAATGGTGTTAGATTCGAGGACCGAATTGAAGGGGCTTCAAATTTGGTATCTTGGAAAATTATGATCATGATTTCCCTAAGATAACATGATTTAGATACATTCATGGAGAAGGAAATACTTGTACCTAATGAAGACATCGAGAAACTTCTATGGACAAAAAATAATAAGGAACAACACTTGGTGAAAGTTTTGTAAATGAGGTTGCAAGAAGAGTGAGATTAAACATGGAGGAAACTTTGTAGTTAAGTGTGCTCGAGTTGGATTAGTACTGGGATGGGTGACTTGGTGGGAAGTCCTAGTGCTTCTCCTTTGTGAGAATCACCTAGATCTAATGAGTGCTATGTTTTCCATTCATTGTCATGAAAAATGGGTCAATGAGTTTGACTCAAAAAACTGCACAGATGAATCCTAATAGAAATATCACACCAATAAAGCCATGAATATGTTGGTGGATGAAATCAAAGATCATGTAATTCTAATTATCTCTAAATTGGATACAGCCTATCAAATGTTCACAACTTTAGATAGCATGTATGAAATAAATAACACAAGCAGAGCTTTTTCACTAAAGCAATAACTCTTCCACATGAAAATGAACAAAGGAGAATCCATCAAATCTTACTTCATGAGGATAACAGAATTAAGAGATGAGCTATCCACTAGTGGTCACATAATAGATAAAAAGGATTTAATCATGTTGGCTCTTAATGGACTCCCAAAATATTTGGAAGCATTCATCCAAGGGATAAATACCTGATCTAAACTTCCTAATTTTGATCATCTAAAACTAATTACATTCAAGAAGATTCAAGGCTATTCACAAGAAGGATTGGTTAAAACTCCACAATGAAGATAGTGAGAAACTTCTATGGATGAAAATAAATAATAGTCATGAAGATGTTGGTGGATACAATGAAAGATCACATAGTTCTAAGTATCTCCAAATTTGATATAGCCTATCACATGTTCACAACTTTAGAGAGAATGTATAAAATAAATAACACAAGCATGGATCTTGCACTAAAGTAACAACTCCACCATGTGAAAATGAAGAAGGGAGAATCCATCACATCTTACTTCATGAGGATAAAAGAATTAAGAGATAAGCTACCCACCACTGGTCACATAACTGATCGTAAGGATTTAACCATGATGACTCTTAATGAACTCCTAACATCTTGGAAAGCATTCATTCAAGAGATAAGTGCCTGATCTACACTTCCTAGGTTTGATCATCTAAAATCTGATTGCATTCATGAAGAGACAAGGCTAGTCACAAGAGGGATTGGTCAAAACTCCATAAATGAAGATATATACAAGTTCTAAATTCTTACTCTCACAAGAAGGGTAAAAGAGGAAACTTCAAAAGGAAGAAAGATAAAGATTCAAATAGAAAATGCCCATCTGAGAAAAGGAGGGACATGAATAAAGTACAATGTTTTAGATGTGAAAAATATGGTCACTATGCAATGAAGTGTCTGGAAAGGCCTAAACATTAAGCCTCCATTATTGAAGTTAGTAAGGCAGGCTTAGAAGAGGAATTAGAAAGACTTTTACCTTATTCATCTCTATCAAGTCATGTGTCAAATAGCCTTAACACATGGGTAATTGATAGTGGGAATCGTATCACATCATAGGATTTAGAGAACACCTAGATAGCATGGTGGAAAATTCAAATGAGGAAGTTACTATTGGAGATGATTCTAACTATCTTGTGAAAGGAATTGGAACTTGTACAATACATTTAAAATCATGCATTTCCCTTCAATTAACAAGTCTATTATTTATATCAAGAATAAAGAGAAACTTATTCTCCATATTAGCCCTTGAAGGAAAAGGATACAAAATTATCTTCATAGATGCTAAAGTTCTAGCATGGCCCAAGAATTCAAATTCAAGAAATCTCTCACCATAGGAGTTTGACATGGATGATTATATAAAATTTTCAATTATCCTTCTCAAGCCTTAATTCATGAATCCTTAAATAAATGTGAGATTTTGCATAGAAGATTATGGCATCTCTATTTTCTTTCTTTACCTTCAATAGAGAAAATAGTGGCAGGTTTACCTAAACTTAAACAATAACATGAAGGAACCCACAATGGATGTTCGTTGGGAAATAACACTAAAGACACCTTCCATAATAGTGAAAGTAGATCTAAACATGTTTTGGAACTTATTCACTCAGATTTATGTGGACCTATGATAGGAACCTCTTTAGGAGGATTCTTGTACTATGTTATTTTTTAGATGATTATTCTAGGAAAACTTGGATAATTTTTTTGAAATTTAAAGAGTCTGTTGAAGTCCTTATGAGGTTTAAGGAATTAAAAGATCCAGTAGAAAATATTTATGGGAAAAGATTCAAAACCTTAAGATCAGATAATGAAGGATAATATAGCTTTGATAACTTCAAAACTTTTTGTAATAATGTTTGGATTAAGAGGGATTTTACTATTCCTTATAACCCTCAACAAAATGGGGTGGAATAAAGGAAAAACATGACAATTGTAGAAGCATCCAAAGCCATGATGCATGACCAAAACCTTCATACCTCCTTTTGGGTTAAAGCCTCTAGTACTATTGTCTATATTAAAAATAGATGTCCTCACTCCCTTTTGAATAACAAAACTCTCGAAGAAGCTTTTACAGGGATAAAACCTGATATAGGCTACTTGAGAATCTTGTGTTGTCCTATTTACATTCACATACCCAAAGAAAAGAGATTTAAAGTAGAACCCTAAAAAAAAAATGGAATATTTGTAGGCTACAGTGAAACATCTAAAGCTTATAGGATTTATACTTTTAAACAAAAATTAATTGAGTTAATAAGGGATGTAATCTTTGAAGAAGATGTTGCATTCAAAAGATCCAAATAAATTCATGAGATGGACATTGAAGATCAAGATTTTCCTCAAAATATGGAAGAGGATCATGATTCTAAGATTCAGAGGGAGACCCATGAACTTATTTTAGATGCTAATATAATGAGCCTATGGATTATGCAGATGGGTCTAGAGACATTATTGTGAAACATAAAAGACCTCTATGAGAAAGGAAAATGATTCAAGAGGCTAAAAGTTTTGTAACACCTAAAGGAACCTTCAGGGAAAGAAAAAAACCTCATAGATACTCTAGCTATTTTTCTTTAATGAGTGAAATCATCAAGTCATAACCTCCTAGCATTGAAGAAGCCTTCAAAATCCAAGTTTGGAAAGATGATATGACAAAAGAATATCAATCTATTCTTAAGAATAATGTTTGGGACATTGTTCCTAGACCAAAGTATAAATCAGTATTTCACTGTGGGAACATTACCAAACCATAGCTCATAAGATGTCTTGTCAGCGCCAGTCCTCAATTGTATTCTATTGATAGTATAGACTATTGTATTGACTGCATCTCTCAAATAGGTATGTGCAACTTTTCCTTCAATCATGATGGTGCGCACTATATCAAGGATGATTCTATTCCTTCTTTTTGCAATCTCATTCCATTGTGGGGTTCTAGGTGCACTCAACTGTCTCTTTATGCCATGCTCTTTATAGTAATCATAGAATCTGTCAGAGGTGAATTCTCCTCCTTTATCCAATCTTAGACACTTTATCTTTAGTCCAGATTCATTCTCAACCTTAGCTTTGAATAATTTGAACTTCTCAAATGCTTCTGACTTATCTTTCAAGAATGCAACCCACATCATTCTAGAATAATCATCAACAAACAAAATGAAATACTTTTCACCATAGTATGATCTTATTTGAGTTGGTCCACATAGGTCTATATGAATTAGATCCAACTTGTTCTCTACTGAATTATGTGTGCTCTTGAATGAGTTCCTTACATGCTTTACCATTACACATTCCTTGCAAATAGTATCAACTAGCTTTGCTATGATAGGTAGATCTATTACTTCCTTTCCATTACTTATCTTTACTATATTATCAAAATTGATATGACATAGTCTTTAGCCAACTATCATCAAATTTAGCAACAAAACAACTTTCTTCTGAATTAAGGTGGAAAACATTACCTTTAGTCTTTGAACTTGATGTAATCATTACACCATCTTTGTTGTTAATGATGCACTTGTTGTCTTTGAACTCCAATTGATAACCTTTCTCAAGAAACTGCCCAACACTAAGAAGGTTATGTTGCAAAACATCTACATAAAGAACATCATCAGTGTTGTTCTTTCCATCCAATGTTATAGCTCCTCTACCAATGATAGGCTTAGGAGTGTTATCTCCAAATCTAACCATGCCACCTTTGTATCTATCCAAATGAACAAATCTATCTTTATCTCTTGTCATGTGATGTGAACAACCGCTATCTATAATCCAATTTGTCCTTATGTATTCTTGAAAAATCAATGCTAGCTCTTGTTCCTTTTTCTTATCTTCATGATCCATCTCATCATACATCTTCTCCATAATAGAAATGAATCCAATTTCATCTTCAGCTAAATCATCATCTGATACTCCATCTCCAACATAGTAACATTCCTTTGTGTACTTAGGCCTGTAGTTATTCTGGAACTTTTTAACTCTTGAAGGACACTTAGATGCAAGGTGACCAATCTTATTACATGAAAAGCATTTGAATGGAAATTGACCTTCATATTTTCCTTTTCCTTTTTTCTCTCTTTTAGCAATCATAGCAATGAAATTATCTAGTACTTTTTCTTCATCATCATCATCAAAATTACTAGAAGTGTTTGTAGATTTCTTACCATGGACTGATGCTTTGAAGTCTGTCTCACTTTTAGGTTCTGTCTTCAATCTTGAAATCTCAAAAGCTGAGATTTTGTTGATCAAGGTCTCTTTCTTGAAATTTTTTGTAAGTTGCATGGTCTTGTCAAGGATGTTGATCTTTTTTTCATACTCTACTATAGGAGTAGTCATCAACTTATCCATAATGTCTTCCTCTGAGATCTCTCCCCCATTGTTCTTGATTCTAGCAACTATTGCATTTTATCTTTTCTTCCAAGTCTTTCTGGGTGCATTCTTTTCTTGTGTATCTCCTTCAAACATGTCTTCTAGGTGCTTCCATATCTTGTAGGCTATGTCTACTTTCTTTATTTCTAAAAATTCACTATTAGATAGGGCGGTGATAAGGGCTTCTTTGGCTATTGCATTCTGATGGAACAAATCCTTTTTCTTGTTTGTAGCATCATCCTTTGCAAGATCTTCTAGAGAGGGAATCTTAGCTTCTTTGATAGCTACTTCAAAAACATGAAAAGCAATGCACTACAAATGTGTCACTATTTTGTTCTTCCAATCAAGATAGTTCTCTCCATCAAACTTAGTACTGTATTTTCTAAAGAATGCCATCTGATCAACCTCAAGTTGTTAAAATTTCTCTCTGAGGCACTTGGATCTGATACCAATTGTTAGGAATAGTCCCAAGAGATAACTAAGAGGGGGGGGGGGGTGAATTAGTTATCTACTAGTTTCAATTCTTTATCCAATTAAGTATACTTAAACTTAAAATATAAACACTATGATAGAACACTTGAACACAACACAACAATTTTGGCTACAGGGAAACCCATATAGGTAAAAACCCTAGTGGGAATTGACACCCACTAATAATCTGCACTAGTGTTTTGTGATCCTTGTTAGGAGACCTTACAACCATGTTAGGAGTTTATCTTTACAATGCATTTAGTACAATGGCCTGGTCAAGGGTAGGACCCTATTAGGAGTCTTTTACAATTAACCCTATTAGGGGTGAGGACGCACTGTCTGAGAGTTCATTGCTCAAAGGGGTGAAAGCTACAACCTTTTGAATAATAGATACACACTATATCTAGATCTTGATGAACTATGCTTGGAACTTCTATCTAGATTAGTAGGAAGAAATCCTCAATTGTAAAAAGTTCCAAAGAAATTGAATACATTGTGGCATCCATGGGAGATCGAGAATTTGTATGGTTAGGGAAACTTCTTGTAGGATGTTTTGGACAATCCTTGGATGGTACTATCATTCATTGTGAGAAATAGAGTTGTATAACACTTTTAGTGAATCTTGTATTCCATGAAATATCAAAGAATATAGAAATTCCCTACCATTATGTTCTTGATTAAGTAAAAAAGGTTTTTACAGGTACCTAAAACTCAAAACAAGTTAATATATCACATTAATATCAACAACAATAAAATAGGATACCAGCCGAAAAGGCCAACAACATGGCCAGCTACAAAAGACAAAAAAAAGGAAGCATCATAGGGTGCAATAGAAATAATAAAAAAAGGAATAGGTCAAGACATCTTCTCAAGGAGATAGGCATCTTGCACCTCCAAAAATTTAATTTTATCCCCCACATCCTTAATTTGAGTGAGCTCCTCTGGGGAAATGGTGGCAACCCTTTTCCTAGTACTAGACCTGGCGCACATGCTCATACCCTACGCAGGGTGGCCTCTTGCTCCTCAGTGGTGTTCTCCTCATCTTTTTCAGAGGAAGTAGCTTCATTATTTTTTATAAGGATCTTAATGTACTTGTTAGAGGCCTTGAGGATATTAAAACTTTGATTGTTAATGCCCTTGAGGGTAATCTCAAAACCAAAAAAGTCATGCGAGCCTCTAGCTTGTAGAAATTGGCCAAATTGAGAAGGGAGTTAGAGGTAGGCATATCCTTGTCCACATTATCCCCCATACTAGATTTCAAATCAGCCACTTCAAAGAAGAGCCATTCGATAGACCTGTAGTTGTCCAGCATGCTATTCCTGGCATTATTGAGTAGGTTGAAGTCAAATTCCATGATAGAGTCACTTAGGATAACCATTGAGAGGTCTATGAGCTCAGATTTCTCAATTTTTCCTCTTTCCCATTCAGGAACCATAGGATTAATCATTTCTTTGGTAATGCCAAGTTTGGTAGTGTGACAATTGAAAAGCTTCCACGCTATGCCTTTCCCTTTGGTATTTAGGTGGGGCTCCAACATAGTCCTAGGGGGAGAGAACTGAGAGGAAATATCATCCTCAGGGATATTATTCTTCCCAATAATAGTGGAACCAATAGGGGTGACCTCGTTAGAGTCAAGGAGGGAGCAAGTACCATTACAATCTCCATCAAAATCAATAGAGAGTTGAGGTGACTTGTTCACTTTGGTCTTCTTGGAGTGCTTGGGAGCTTTTTTGGTCATTTTCTTCTTTCCTTTGCCTCTCAGATCATCCTCCTTAGTTTCCATATCTTCCTCATCCTCATTATAATCCCCATCCAAGGATATGCCAATTCTAGTTTGTTTTTTAGGGGAGGGACCCATGGCATCTTTTTTAACCCTCTGCAGACATTTCTATTTTTTGGAAGAAGAATCAAAGGCCCCCTTCTTAAACTCCTCCTCCACTAGATCTTCATAATGTAAACCAATTCTATCCTCACTGTCGGAAGGCTCATAGTCAAACCCTAACTCCTCCTCCTTGGGCCTCTTGTCCTTAATAGAATTACTATCCATTTGTAGTTTGAAAGATTCAAAAATAAGAAGCAATAAATTCTCATGGAAAGTAGGGTTAGCATTAGCTTTACTCCTGAAATCATTCATGTTTTCATTAATGGAAGAATACAAGTAAAAGGGGATGGACACCATCTTACCATGTCTGAAGTGATTAAGTAGAACAAAATAGTAAGTATGAGTTCTAGAGAATCTAGAGTCAAGGGTGATGTAGTAAATGATGGCCCAAAACACAAACCTCCATAATTTCTTTATGCTTTAAAGGATATAGTAGGTTCCCAACTTTGAGAGAGCCTGTTTCTCTTCATGGTCCTTGGGGAAGTCATTAAATGTAGGGTGAAAAATCTTTTGATCCCTATAGAACTTATTCCCCATAATAGGGATACCAGTGACCATGGAAATAACTTCCTCAGACATAGTAAAGTGGCAACCATTGATTTGAATGCTACGTTCATTCTAGTTCTCCAAGAACAGATTGATGACCTCTTGGTTGCCACCATTCAATCTCTCAATAAAGGGTGTAATTCTACCCATCTATAAGATATCCCAAATGACCCTTCTTTTCTTCCACTTACTGCAATCTAAGGTTTCCCTTCTAATTCTTTGACCCCCCATAGTGAAAAAATGTCTGAAACAAATGCTACTCTTCAAAAATCTTTAGACCAAATAGAAAAAGGAGCACTTCTATTACACTTGTAGAGACTACACCTCCTAGAATGAAAATGAACATCAAGGCAAGAGTTGATAGCTCTCATGAGAACCAAGAAAGTGTGCGAAGTTAAAGTTTTATAATTATGGGTAGTAAAACCATTGTACTTTCTACGCTTGAAAAAAATCATTGGAAAATGTGGATTAAATTTCATTATTTCCATATATGGCTCCTTCTCTGCCATGAATGCCATCCCATGTGATCCGCTCAATCACCTTCTATGAGATGTCCTTTCCATTATGCCACCTCATGAAATATTTATGTCAAATAACCACATTGGACATAGCGTTGGCCACTTGGTTCGGTTCTCTGAACTTGTGAGAAATATGAAGCTTGTCAAAGGAATTAAGAATGTTCCAAGGCTCAAAAATTATATTCTCAATTGTCCACAAAGGGGTGGATCCTTTCAAACATCTAATGATATTATTAGAGTCCCCTTGAAGCCATAGGAATTTGATCCCCACATAATGAGCCAGCTTGGTGACCTCAAGAATTTCCATGGCTTCAGCATAATTATTCATTTGGGTATCAAGGGGGAGAGAGACCATAGAGATACAGGCACCATGCTGGTTTCTTATCACTCCTCCACTACCAACTAGACTAGGATTACATTTAGATGTTCCATTGAAGTTAGCCTTGAACCATCCCTTGGGGGGAAGAGCCAGGTGCAACTTTCCCTTTGATGATCAATTTGTATAGGAAGGAGATCCATGTAGTTACCTAAAAAGACATTAGTACCACAACTAACAGAGAAGTTTTCAAAGAGAGCATGAATAATATTAGAAGAAACCACTTTTGAAGGAGCTTGAAGATCTCTAAAAATTATATTTTTGTGCTCCTTCCAAATGTCTCAATGGAGATGGGGTGATGTAGGAGCATCCTAGGTGTAAGAGCAATCTTGCATCACCCAAAAATATTTTTGTTTTTGTATTCAATAAGGGCTATCTTGTGTAGAGATACTATTTATGGAAACTTTCTATTTTTAGTAGGTTGGTCATAAATCTTAGAATGTTTTGATTTTACATGTGGATATTCATCTCAGTCATATCAGCCTACTAGTAAAGTTTCATAGCTAGATCAGGTCTAGTTTTGAAGATATTGAAGATTTTTCGGTATTGGCAGCAAGGTATAGAAACTTTGAACTCAATTTTGAAGGCTTTAGAGGCCCTGGATGAGGTTGAAAATTTGGGTGATGGGCACTTGCGTGAGTCAAGCCTGTAGAGTGCTTTGTGGCCTTTTTGAAATGGGGTTATAATAGTCCATCGGGTCAACTGGTGATGACTTATGGTCTCCAGAAGTTGGGTCACCTGAAATGGCAGAAAATAATTTTCTTTCAAAATTTCTGTTCAGGTTTCAAAAGTTATTTTGAGCTGACTTTGATGTAATAAATTAAAAAATAAAATAATTCTAAGTTTGGTTGGCCCTTAGGGCTAAATTTTTGGAACCTTCTCAGGCGGTGGAAAATGCCTATATAAAGAAGGCTCGTAGTGTTGTCTAGGGCAGTTCGAGGTAGTAGATCTGGGTATTGATTCGAGGCTATGTCCTATAGAATATTGTAAGGGAATGCCCATGTGGCTTTGCATATTGTAATTTTGAAAGTTTTTAATTCCACATTTATGAAGATAAGAAGAAGCCAATTTTCTATTCTTGCATATTGTTGTTGTTTCTCTATATCTGTTATGTGTTTGTGGTATTAAGGGAAGCAACCTTCATCAAGTGGTATCAGAGCAGGAGTTCTTGAGTGTGTAAATAGATCATTGACTGTGAGGTAGTTTGCACCAAGATTGTGGTTAGGGTTTCAGTGCACATCGTGAAATGCCTCCATGAAGGGAACATGGCAAAAAAGTTGGTGTTGTGACACCCGAGGTTAGAGCACTCTAGAGACAAGTGCAAGCATTGCAAGAGGAGATTCATAGAGGAATGAATCTTAATGTCAGAGACGAAAGTGAGGATGAAGCTAAAGAAGAAGATCAAGAAGGAGAAGTTGAAGTTGTGAACCAGGAGGAAGAAATAATTTTTTGAGCCATTTCCAAGATCAGAAAAAGACCTAAGATTGAGGTTCCTGCATTTTTAGGAAATCTTAACCCAGAAGAATTAATCAACTAGATCAATGAAGGTGAAGAATATTTTGAGTATGAAGATATTGAGGATCCTAATAGGATCAAATTCATGAAAGCCAGACTGAAAGGTCATGTGAAGATCTGGTGGCAAGATATTCAATTGGAGCAAAATTGAAGAGGGAAAGATAAAATCACAAGATGGGATCGAATGGTAGATAAATTGAAGTAGTAGTTCATTCTTGTTGATTATGACCTTGACCTACTGAAGAATATGCAAAGTTTGAAGCAGGTAGGAAGATCTGTTTAGGAGTATACAGAGGAGTTATATCGAATCCTCATCAAAACAAGCCATGCAGAAGCTGACAAGGAGAAAGTTTCCCGTTACCTTAATGGGTTAAGACTGAGCATTTAGGAGGAGCTGAATTTGGTTCGAATGAATAGTATTGAAGAGGTGTACTAGTTTTCCCTAAAAGTAGAGGAAAAGCTGAACAAGAAGTTCAAGAGCAGACAAAATGGAAGGGGTCACAGTGGACAATCTGGTGGATAATCATATGGAGGCCAAAATGAAGATCCGAAAAAGAAGGATGAGGCCAGTAGCAGTCAAAATTTGAGAGGAAACAATTCCAATCATTTCCAAGATTAGAACAATAGAGATCAGAGACGAAGAGGAAGAGGACAAGGTTCGGGAAGAGGAGGCTTTCGTGGAACATGCTTTCAATGTGGAGAAGAGGGTCATAGGGCATTTGAATGTCCTCAATGCCAAGGAAGGATGGATAGAAGGAATGAAGTCCAGGCCATAGTGGCACATGTAGATGAAGATGCGAGATCCTCAAATTCAGAAGATGCAGACAAAGGAGAAACATTGATTAACAGAAGAGTCCTACCGAGTGGTGAGAATGAACCTGAACAAAAGAGGAGCCTATTTTGCACTACATGCAAGTGTGAGGGTAAATGTTGTGATGTGATTATTAATAGTGGAAGCACTGAAAATTTGGTTTCAGAAGAGATGGTGTCAAAGTTGAAGCTCAAGAGATAGAAACACCCACATCCATATCGGATTGCCTGGGTGTAGGATGACCACAGAGTCATGGTCAGTGAATAGTGCCTAGTAAAGTTCAAGATTGGTGGGTACCATGATGAGGTACTATGTGATATCATACCTATGGATGCATGTCACATGTTGTTGGGTAGGCCGTGGTAGTTTGATAGATGTGATGTACATGATGGTCATGTGAATACCTATTCCCTAACAAAGGATAGAGTGCGACATAAGCTAAAGCCATTGAAGGAGACCGAAGAAAAGGTATGTGGTAATGCAAGAATAACTTTTGTTGATGGAAGAAAATTCCTAGATGGTATGAGGCATGACCATGTGTGTTTTGCTTTAATTCTAAAAGCTGGTAAAGAGAAAGTAGAGGATGTGCCTGTAGAGGTTGTAGATTTGTTGAATGAGTTTCAGGATATTGTATCTAATAATGTACCTGATGGATTACCATCAGTAAGGAATATTAGTCATCAGATAGATTTAATTCTAGGAGCCAATTTTCCAAACAAGGTAGCACACAGAATGACACCAGTAGAAAGTGAAGAGTTTAACATACAAGTACATGAGTTATTGCAGAAGGGGTTGATTCGAGAGAGTCTGAGTCCCTATGTTGTACCAGCAGTATTAGCACCAAAGAAGAATGGAGAATGAAGGATGTGTACAGATTCTAAAGTAATAAACAAGATCATAATCAAGTATAGGTTTCCACTGCCACGAATGGATGATATTATAGATTGTTTAAGTGGAGCTATGTATTTTTCAAAGATAGATCTGAAGAGTGGATATCACCAAATTCGGATCAGAGAAGGAGATGAATGGAAGACTGCCTTCAAGACAAAGGAAGGATTGTATGAGTGGTTAGTCATGCCTTTTGGGCTAACCAATGCACTGAGCACTTTCATGAGGCTCGTGAACAAGGTTCTGAAAGAATTTCTGGGTAAGTTTGTCATTGTTTACCTAGATGATATTTTGATCTTTAGCAAGACATTGGAGGAACATATGATGCATATTCATATGGTGTTTGAGAAGCTGAGAGATGATAAATTGTTGATTAATTTGAAGAAGTGCAGTTTTGTGAAGAAAGAGATAGTGTATTTGGGATTTGTAGTTTCAATATAAGGTCTAAAAATGGACCCAGAGAAGGTACAAGCTATCCTTGAATGGCCTACTCCAAGGAGTGCTACCGAGGTAAGATCTTTTTATGGTCTAGCTAGTTTTTACAAAAATTTTATTAGAAATTTTAGCAGTATTTGTGGTCCCTTGACTGAAATAATGAGAGGGGATAGGAAAGAGTTTAAGTGGACTAATGGGGCAGAAAAGAGTTTTCAATTATTGAAACAAAAAGTTACAAAACAACCTATTTTAGCACTTCCAAATTTTAATAAGGTATTTCAAGTAGACTGTGATGCTAGCGGTATTGCAATAGGAGCTTTTATGAGCCAAGAAGGCAAACCTATTGGTTATTTCAGTAAGAAGTTAAATGATGCCAAGAGAAAATATTCTATTTATGATCAGGAATTTTTTGCTATAGTTTCAACATTGAAGAAGTGGAGACACTATCTGCTTCCTAAGGAGTTTGTTTTGTATATTGATCATCAAGCTTTGCAATATTTGAATAGTCAAGGAAAGTTGAATCAAAGGCACTTGAAATGGGTTGAGTTTTTGCAGAGTTATACATTTGTTTTGAAACACAGAAGTGGAAAGTCTAACAAGGTTGCAAATGCACTTAGCAGAAGGTAACTATTGCTGACAGAGATGCAGATTGAGGTGGTTCGGTTCAAGGAACTCAAGAATTTGTATCTAGAGGATCCTAATTTTGGTGAAGCTTGGAAAGCTTGTAAAGAACATGTTACTCTAGACAAAATGAAATGGTTGGATTTTATCATCCAAGATGATATGCTATTCAAAGGGAGTCAGTTGTGGATTCCATGAAGTTCTATGAGGGAGAATCTCATCAAGGAGAAGCATAGCGAAGGATTGGTTGGACATTTTGGTTGAGATAAAACCCTTGCTTTGGTTAGTGAAAATTATTATTGGCCACAGTTGCAACAAGATGTCAAGAAGTTTGTACAGAGCTGCAAAGTATGTCAGATGGCGAAGGGAGTGAAGCAGAATACAAGGTTGTATTAGCCATTACCTGTACCAAAGAAGCCTTGGGAGGATATTAGTATGGATTTTTTTCTTGGTTTACCAAGGACACAGCGGGGACATGATTTAATTTTTGTGGTGGTTGATAGATTTTTGAAGATGGCACATTTCATTCCTTGCAAGAAGACTAATGATGTTGTTCATATAGCAGAATTATTTTTTAGAGAAGTAGTGAGACTACATGGTTTGCCAAAGACCATAGTTTCAAATAGAGACACTAATTTCATTGGATATTTTTGGCATACATTGTGGAAGAAGTTGAAGATAGATTTGAAGTTCAATTGATCACATCATCCATAGACTGATGGACAGACAGAGGTGGTGAATAGGAGTTTGGGAAATTTGCTGAGATGTTTGGTTGGAGATAAGCCAATAGGATGGGATTTGATTTTACCACAGGTAGAATTTGCATACAATAATTTTGTCAATAGGAGCACTGGTAAATCACCATTCCAGATTTTATATGGGAGTAGTCCCAGAAATGCATCAAAATTGAGAAAGATAGATAAAGGAGAAATAAGTAGTGCTGAAGCTGAGGATTTTGCGGAACACTTGAAGAACATCCCTGAGGAGGTGAGGAAGCATATTACCAAGATGAATACGCAGTATAAGGCTAAAGCAGATGTGAAAAGTTGGCATAAGGAATTTCAGGTTGGAGATGAAGTCATGGTTCATTTGTAGAAGGAGCGATTTTCAGTTGGTACATATAACAAGTTGAAAATGAAGAAGTTTGAGCCATGTAAGATACTGAAGAAGCATGATTTAGGAAATGCATATGAGGTAGAATTGCCTACGGAGTTGAATATATCGCCAGTGTTTAAAATTTTAGATTTGATAGAGTATCATGAGGGAGGTGTTGAAGATGAGGTTATAGCAGCACAGTGGAGTATTCCAGCAACCAGTTCAGATATCAAGGATATTGAAGACATACTGGATAGTCATGTTGGTAGAAGCACAAGGAACATGACATATGAAGAGTATTTGGTCAAATGGAAAGGATGACCTATTGAAGATTCATCATGACTAACAAAGGAGGAGGTTAACCATCTTGGTTTTCCTCTGTACACCTGAGTCATGATGGGGTCACTTCTCAAATTACCCTAGGTGTCTAATGTAGGAGCATCCTAGGTGTAAGAGCAATCTTGCATCACCCAAAAATATTTCTATTTTTGTATTCAATAACGGCTATCTTGTGTAGAGCTACTATTTATGGAAACTTACAATTTTTAGTAAGTTGGTCATAAATCTTAGAATGTTCTGATTTTACATGTGGAGGTTCATCTCAGTCATATCAGCCTGCCAATAAAGTTTCATGGCTAGATCAGGTCTAGTTTTGAAGATATTGAAGATTTTCAATATTGGCAGCAAGGTACAGATACTTTGAACTCAGTTTTGAAGGCTTTAGAGGCCCCGTATGAGGTTGAAAATTTGGGTGAAAAGTGCTTGCACAAGTCAAGCTTGTAGAGCACTTTGTGGCATTTCTAAAATGGGGTTATAATAGTCAATCAGGTCAACTGGTGATGACTTATGGTCTCCAGAAGTTGGGTCACCTAAAATGGAAAAAAATAATTTTCCTTCAAAATTTCTATTCGGGTTTCAAAAGTTATTTTGAGCTAACTTTGATGTAATAAATTGAAAAATAAAATAATTCTAAGTTTGGTCGGCCCTTAGGGCTAAATTTTTGGAACCTTCTCAGGTGGTGGAAAATGCCTATATAAAGAAGGCCCATAGTGTTGTCTAGGGCAGTTTGAGGTAGTAGATCTGGGTATTGATTCGAGGCTATGTCCTATAGAATATTGTAAGGGAATGCCCATGTGGCTTTGCATATTGTAATTCTGAAAGTTTGTAATTCCACATTTATGGAGATAATAAGAAGCCAATTTTCTGTGCTTGCATATTGTTGTTGTTTCTTTGTTTCTGTTATGTGTTTGTGGTATTAAGGGGAGCACCCTTCATCATGGGGAAAGGCCCAAGACCATAGTTTCATGAAAGAAAGAGAGACGGGGAAATAGGGAGCCCACTGGGAGAAACAATCAAAGATAGTCAAAGGGAAAACCCAAGACTGACCAAAAGAGGAAAGGAGGGTAAACTAGAATTCCACCACAAAGGTACAGTAGAGAAAGAGATGTTGCACAAACTCAGCATTAGACCTATAGTTCTACAGAGCCAGCCAGAAAAAGATGTTGATCTTAGGGATTAAACTAGGAAACTAGACTATGGCCCAACAAGGAGGAGGGGAGGGGTGGGGAAGAGCCGGAATGGCCAAAGCAATAGAAAAATTCCCATTGGGGGAGGCTTCCCAAACTAAATTATTTGGGGTCTGAGAAAGAGACAAAGCCAAGAGGGACTTCATGAGGGGTTCTAGATCCTGTAAAATAGAATACAGATTTACCCAATCATTACTAGTTTTGTAGTTACAAAATTGAGAACCGAAAAGTCATAAGAAAACCTCCATCCATTTGTTGAAAGGCTCCACATTAGATAGAATCCAAAAGTGGAGCCAATTGTCATTTTAGAAGCTAATATTATTTCCATTCCCCATTTTCCATTTTTCCTAAGATGCAACAATCTCTCTAGCCCTAAGGAGACCATTCCATATGAAGGAGCCCTTAGGAATTTCATTGAAGAAAAAAAGGTTTTTTAAATAATAATTGGAGTGGAGGTATTTATCTACCATAATGTCATGCCAGTCTCTGGTATCCTAAAATATACGCCACACTTGTTTGACTTGAATCACTTTATTGAAGGTCCTGATACTCCAGAGGCCTAGACCACCAAGATGCTTCAGAGTGAAAACCTTATCCCAAGAAATAAGCGGGAGATTCTTGTGGTCTACCACCCTAGACTAGAGGAATATTTTCTCAATCTTCTCCATGGCATCAAAAAATTTGGCAAGAATCAAGAAGCAGCTCAGAGCATAGGTAGGAAGGTTTTGGAGAATATATTTTAGAAGCCGAATCTTACCATCTTGGCTAAGAAAAACCCCTTTCAACCTGCCAACTTCCTATTAAATATGTTAATTAAACTATTCTAGAAGGAATCAAGAGGTTTCATCCCCAAGGGAAGACCCAAATAATCGAAGAGAAGGAATCCAATCTACAACCAAAAATCTTAGTAATCTTAAGTTGTCTATTAAGGGGGGTGTTGATAAAGAACACAGAGCTCTTGTTCTAGTTAATAAGTTGACTAGTAGCATTTGTATATCTATTCAACACTCTTTTCATAGCTTTAGCTTCTTTGATATGTCTCTCCCCCCAAAATAGTATCATCAACAAATTGTTGATGAGAGAATTTGGAATTCCTAGAGGATGGGTTTATCCCCTACAAGGCCCTGGAGGTAATTTTAGCAGAAATGAGTCTCCCAAGGCATTTAGCCACTATAATGAAGAGGATAGGAGAGAGGGGGTCACCCTGTCTGAGGCCTCTGGAGGGTTTAAAGAAATTTGATGGAGACCCATTGATCACCACCGCTAGAGAATGGGAGGAAACTAGTTGATGCATGATACTACAAGAACCTTGATTAAAGCCAAAACCTTTCAAGATATTCATCAAAATATGCCAATCCACCTAGTCATAAGCTTTGGAGAGATCAATGTTAAAGAAGAACCCATCTTTATTGGATGAATCCAGGGACTGTATGACCTCTTGAATAGTGATGATAGAGTTGAGAATCTATCTACTTGGGACAAAACTAGATTGTTGATGAGAGATGATCAAGGGAAGAAGATTGAGAATTATCAAAGTAAGTACCTTGGAAATGATCTTATAAAATGAGTTACATAAACTAATGGGTCTAAACTTCTCCATAGCCTTTGCACCAGGAAATTGAGGAATGAGAAATAGGAAGGTAGAATTCAGCTCCTTTAGAATATTCCTGGAGCCAAAGAATTCCTAAACAACTTGTACCACATCCCGCTTAACAATGTCCCAGAACAAATGAAAAAATAACATGGGGAAACCATCAAGGCTAGACACTTTATCTCTAGACATGGATTGCATAGCTTTGAAGAATTTTCCCTTCTTAGGGATAGAGCAAAGAGCTTTATTTCAGTCTTCAGAGATAACCATGGGGATGTTATCTAGAATCTTAGCATGGTCATCTAAAGAGAGGAGGTGTTCTTTAGATAAGAGGGAGGAGAAAAAAGAAATAGTCTAATTAGCTATTTCCTTATCCTCCAAAAGAATTTGATTCTCCCATTTGAGTTTTTTTATTCTATTAACTACCTTGTGTTTCATAGTGGAGAAATGGAAGAACCTGGTATTCTCATCCCCCTCTTTCAACCAGACAGGTCTAGATCTTTGTTTCTAGTATATTTACTCTTTTCCAATCATATTGTGATAATCAAAGAGTAAGGTTTCTCTTTTTGGAGGTGGTCATAATCATAACCCAAGTTCTGGATCTCCCCTTGAATAAGCTTAAGATCCATAAGAATCTTAGCTTTAGAAGAAAAGATATTGCCAAATTCATTCATGTTCCAAGCTTAATGTTATTCTTAACATTCTTGAGTTTTTTAGCAATTCAGAACATGGAAGAGTCATCAATATGGATATTCCACCATTCCTTCACCTTATTGCTCAGGTCTAGGTGGGTAGTCCACATCTTCTCAAATTTGAAATAGAAGCTTCTCCTAACAACAAGGGGATCAAGGGTAAGAGAAATGGGGGAATGATCTGAACCAATTCTAGCCAAGGTTGAAAGATTGTAAGAAAGGAGATGAAGCCAATCAGGAGTAATAAGGGCATGATCAAGGTGTACCTGAATGCAATCTTTCCCAATTCTTTTGTTAGACCAAGTGTACTCTTCCCCATGGAGATACAAGTCTAAGAGGGTTTGATCATTGATAAAATCCATAAGATCCATTCTGCTATCCAAGTCAGGGATACTCCCACTGATATTTTCCCCTTCTTTGAGAGGAGTATTGAAATCTCCCATAATAATTCCTCTAGAAGACTCAAAGGGAGAGGTGATAGACCTTATGCTCTCCCAATACTTAGTTCTAACATTTTCATAGTTAGGAGCATAAACATTCAAAACAAACCAACTATCAAAATGATGAATACTAGAAAGCTTCATCAACAGAAGATTACCTTCCTCATGAATTACTTCCCCCTTGAAGATGGTACACTTCCAAACTATAGTAAGACCCCCAAAGGCCCCATCCAAGCTGGTCCCCACAATCTCCATGGACTTTGAAAGTTTAAGATTTTCAAATTTATCTTTATTCATCTTAGTTTCCTAGATCACTAGAATATCTGACCTATGATCTCTAATTATATTCCTAATAATATCTTTCTTGTGTGGTCTATTCAGACCATGAATATTCCATCAAATGATCTTCATTTCTTCATGTTGGAGAAAGCTTAATGAAAGGTAAGTTGGATCCCATCCATGATATTATTACTAGCATCTTCATCTCTAATTTGGCTATCTTTCTTCCTTCATGGATTTTTGGGTTTGGCTCCCACATCAACTTTATTTTTACTTCATTTAGCTACTGGTGAGATAGGAGATGGGTCCCTATTTTTCTTTTCCTTTCCCTTCTTAGAGATCAAAATCCACCATCTATCTTTTGTCTCATCCTTGAGTTTGGAAAACAACACCTCCATCTTAGAAATCTATCCAGGTGAGACCAATTTAACCAACTCCTCCATCTTTGAAAGTTGGGCGGGAGAGCCTATGATTAGCACATGATTCTGACACCAACTTGGATGGGGTAGGTAGAAGGTTATTACAGTCTTTTCCTTCTTGAGGCATGGCTCCACCAAGGGCATTGAAACTCATAGTGTTTGGGATAAATTCCCCTTCCTCCACAACCTATGTATTAAGAGAGTTTGGGATAAAGGAGATATAGTCAGTACTAGAATCTCCACCTTCCAGAAGCCATTGATCTTTATCCCCTATCATTGTGGGAAGAAAAGGGATGGATCCTTGATCACCCTTATCAACCTCCTCCCTGCAAGGAAGGTATATTTCAACAATGACCTTATCTCACTCAAGGACATTAAAAGGAGGGAGAACCTTCTCTGAGACTTCCTTCTGGGATGGAAGAGGGTCTAGGCCTCCATCCAAAGACAAGCTTGTCAAAGCCTTTTTCTTCCAAGATTTCTTTTTGGGATTTTTTTTCTTTTTCCTTAGTCGTGAACATAGGAAAAGCCTTGGCCTAATGTCTCACCTTCTTATAGTGGAAATGGGTGAAAGGAATACTTTCATAATTGAGCCTTTGTAGCCTCTTCCCAAGATTAGAATGGATCTCAATGACTTTAGGCATGTATTTTCCTTGTTCAACCACAATGAAAATTATCACATAGGTTAGCCTGATTCTAGCAACCGTTATAGTATCTATCGAGAGGAGTCATCCGAAGGACCTAGTTACCCCATTGAAGACATCCTCAAACCAAAATTCCAGAGGGAGTTTAGGAATTTGAACACACACAGGGGCCTGGAAAAAGAAAGAATCATTCAGATCCAAGTTAGGAGACCATTTTTGTAAAGCTAGAGTAGCCTTTCCTATAGTCCAAGTCCTAGCACATAGGATCCTATCCAAATATTCTTGATAGGAGAACTCAAAAGACAAGAAGCCCTTATCCATAGCAGAATACCCACATGACCTTTGAGGAACTTTTTTTTCTTGGAAGGCCCTAACAACATCAATATTAGGCCTAGCCCCAACAAATTTTCCAACCAAAGTCAAGGCCATAGAAGAAATTTTATGACCAACAAGCTCATTAGGAATATAAATAGCATATTTCCCTTTCTCCTTATTAGATAAGTCCTTAATACTAGGGAATGATGACTTACTCATGGGTTTGACCCCAAACAAGGTGGAACAGGGTTTAGTAGGAATAAAGGAGCCCAGGGACTTACCAGATTGTGGATGGAAAGGGGGTTGACCTTCCACCTAAAGGTACACTTTACCAGGGTCTTTGAGTTTCTCGCATGGGACCCCATCCACCTTCACCACATCCTTTGATCCTGAGTTATCAATTATCTCCACACCATGGGAAATAACATCTGTAGAGGCTCCCACAACATGCACATGAGAATGCCCACCCAAAAGTGAATTTCAAATTCCACCTCCAACTCTAGTACCATCTCCAAACATCATGACCTAGGAAGCTTACAAATTACTAAATCAAATCAAATGTTGATTTGGTGTTTGAGTCATATTTTCTACCTAGATTTTGGTTTATTCTCTCTCATATCTCATTTCCTACCATTATGTTAGAGACATGGTGGAGAGAAATTTTATCTAGTTAATACATGTTAGTACAAGTGAACAAAAAACATACATTCTTACCAAGCCTCTCTCTAATAAAAAGGTTGAATACTTTTGAGGTAAGCTTGGTACATTAGAAAATGTAACCTTATTTGAGATTGAGTCTCAAAAATGTTGATTTGTAGTACTAATATATTCTAAAGATGTTTAATGTGTAAAATATTTTATTATCATGTGTGTGACTCCACAACTTCATGGGCCTTTTTGAACATCATTTAGGGGTGACGATCTTTTAATGATGATAACTTGTATTATTGGGTATTACTGTAAGGTGACGATATTACAATAATCACTTTATCTATTAGTTAATATCAATTAAATGGTGGATATCATAAGACTTGATATCTATGGATAAGGTATGATGAATGATATTATTGTGATATTCATGGTGGATATTATGTTACTTAATATATTTGGGTATTCCATGAATAGATATTCTTATGGTAGGTATCATGTGACTTGATGTATGTGCACATACCATAGTGATGGATATTACATTATGAGTTATGATGAGTATTATGTGACTTGATATTTATGGACATTCCATTAGTCCTAATATCACAGTGAGCTGATATATTTCTCTCATAATAAATGGATTGCTTGTATTTACATTATGGATAAAAATAATCCTCCCTAGCTAAGAGTGAGTGTTAGAAATATGTAGCTTCAGTAGGATTACTCTAAACAATGTAATCAAATATATAAGTGGCCAATCGACCTTGAAATTTGATATCTATCCTTAATAATATACTGATATAATTATCTTCTATGATTATGGTTATCATAATTAATCTCTACTATGCATGATTAATAATTAGTGACGTAATAATCACCAATCATGTATATATATAATAATAGTTGTATTATTAAATATTTATACATGACTCATTATATTACAATGATTAATAATCATATTAATGTTGAGTGTAATTGTTGGAAGTTGGATTGGAATTGTCACATTCTAATATGTTTGGGAGATTTTTGGAAGACTATCTAGATGTTGACACTCAGTGTTTGTCATTGATGTCAATATATGTTACTGACTAGTTATTCAAAGAAGCTTGTAGATAGGTTGTACAGAATTATACAGATACACTATAAAAAATTAGCATGTGAGAACTTATATGTATAATATTTATGATGTCTTGGGTCATAGGCTATGATTACACATGCTTATGAATTGATCCGACAGAGTTATGGTTGATTTACTGATGACTATTTTTCAGGAGACAAAAACTGTGATCTTCAAAGAGTTGGTTGTAGAACTTTGTGGATAGCATTCATGATTTTTTAATTCATGATGAGAGAACATATGTTTGTGTTTGAAATTGGTTGGAGAGATTAATGCGATCATATGAATTTTTTATCATACAGGTGACATAATCTATTATGTGTGTATTAGAGAAGACTTATTGGAGGATGACTTAGAATAAGTTTCTAGTAATTTGATGAGCGAGCTTGATTTATGGATCTGGATGATTAATTGATGTATTTGTTATGTTGTAACATTGTAAGAGGTGTTGTGTGCATCTTATCATGGGTCTATTTCATTTTGTAAATAGGATTTATCCTAAGTAAGCCAACCCAAATTTAATTGTTGTAACTTGTATATAAGGATTGAGATCCTTGGAAAATATGTAAGGAGTATGCAAATTCTAGAGATGAATGCAATCTTGAGGCTATATTAGTATCTATTTGGATAATAGTAGTTGTACATTTGGGCACAAGATGAAGCTTTGTTGGTAGTAGTTAAGTAATGGAAGCAGTTTCAAATTAGAATTGTCTTACACTTGAAGTTGTGAGATCTGGGGAACCTGAGGGAAACTTTAAATCTCAAATATATTGGCCAGGTTGATCTATTGTGCAACCCTAATAGGATTATTTCCTCTAGCAGGGATGGACCCTTACCAGGGTCTATTCCTTAATAGGGATCACATTGTAAAATACTCCTAACATGATTTTTCCTTTAATTAGGATCTTCCTATTGTAATAATTGGCTCCTAATAGGGTCAAAAATCTTAAAAGGGTTATTATACTCATAGTGAAGATATTTGTGGGTACCATCCCCACCAAGGTTTTTCCCTTAACAAGGTTTTCTTCAAGAAAAAATCTTGGTGTTCATGTGTGTTATTGCTGCCTTTACTTTTCAGTTCAGAATTTTGTTTTCAACAATAAGTTTGAAGTTGAAGTTTAAATTATTCTTTATTGGCATCAACTGATTCACCCCCCCTTCTCATTTCATAAGGACGTTGTTATTCAAACAATTGGTATCAATGATTTTGGTCCTCAGTTAGGAAGCCTAAAAACTTGAGGTAAATATCAAGATGGCCTTATTCAGGAAGGAGACTCCTAAGTTTGATGAAAATATTTTAAACACAAGGAAGGGGAACATGAAGAATCATCTGATGTGCATGGGATTGGAATATTGCCTCATTACCTAGAGAGATGTGCCTATCATAAAGGAGGAAGACCTTGAGATAGTTACTACTACTAAAGAAGAAAGAAAAAGGTTTGTATGTAATGTTATTGCAAAGGAAGCTTTGGTTAGTACATTATTTGATGGTGAATTTATAGAGATCAGAGATATAACAAAGGAAAGTGACATCTGGAAAATACTAATTACTCTTTATGAAGGAGATGAATACACTAAGTCAGAAAGTTGTAGAACTAGAGAACAAAGATGGAGATAGTGCAGATGGATGATGAAACATTAAGGATGTATGTTTAGAGAGTATCTAAATGTGTAATTAGAATAAAACAAAATGGAGGTACTTATAAAGAGGATGAATTCATAGAAAAGATTTTTAGATCTATGAATCCTACCTACAAACCCAATGTTATTTCTTTGGAAGAGACAATACCACAATACAAGGATTTCACCAGAGAAATGTTAGTGGCTAAATTGACTACATTTGAGACCACAAAGCTAAAGAATGCACTACCTAAGGTGGAGACAACATTTAAGGCTACTATTCAGAGAATTGGATCTATTGGTGTTGGATCTAGTAGAGAAAACAAGCACAAAAAATATCTTGGAGACTATGTTGAAGAATGGGAAGAGACTCAAAGGATAGATAGTCAAGTGGATGAGAAAATCATGGCCCTGATCGCTAGGAGAGAAAATAAAGGTAGAGGTAAGTTTGAAGGGAAATTACCTTTAAAATGTTTTAACTGCAATAAGGTTGGTCATTTTTCATCTATATGTCCAACTAGAGTACCTAAGCATAAGCCTAAATATGGAAAATACAAAAATGATAAGGAATTATACTATGCTAGTGATGGACCTAAATATTTAGATGATGAATTCAATGATGTTTTTGGTTTTGTTTCTATCAAAGATGAGGATCTTGTCCATGAATAAAAAGATTTAGTTTCTCATGTTGATAGAAAAATTGATTGGATAATTTATAGTGGATGTTCACACCATATGAATGGTGAAAAGGATATATTTATTCATTTGAATAAGTTTGATGGTGGAGTTGTAAGATTTTGTGATAATACTCCTAGGATGATTATTGGTAAAGGATCAATTATTTTGCATGGAAAGACTAAGACTGATGATGTACTATTTGGGGATGGTTTAAAGAATAACTTATGGAGTGTTGGAAAGTTTTTGGATAAGGTTTATCATTTGGAATTAAAGGATGGTCATTTATCTATTAGAGGAGCTAATGGAGATTTGATTGCATTTGGTACTAAGGCCAGGGGTAATATATTTCAATTGAACACTACTGAGGCTAGTTGTTTTATTGCAAAGATTGATGACAGTTGGTTATGGCATAAAAGGTTCAACCATATCAATTTTGATAACATGGTAAATAAATCTAACAATAATGCTATCATAGAAATACCTAAGATTGTGAAACCAACTAACACTACATGTAGAGAATTTGTTTTGGGAAAGAAGACAAGAAGCAGTTTTATAACCAAAGGATATTTTGAAAGAAGAAAGTTGGAGTTGATTGACATAGATCTTTGTGGACCTAAATAGACCAGGTCATACGTTGGAGATAGGTACTTTATCATATTGACTAATGATTACTCTAAAATTATGTAGGTTGGATTTCTTAGAGAAAAACTAGAAGCATTTGAGACTTTTAAATTTTATAAGGAAAAAGTTGAGAATGAAATTGATGTAGGAGAATCTTGGGTCCTTGGCAATCCTGTGTCACCAAAAATCTTTTGAAGTTTGTCTATGTTGCTTGGTTCCTTCTTTGACTAAGTTGGATCGGTAGTTGGTTAGTTTCCTTTGGTTAGCAAGTTTGGTCCATTATCTCTTAGGCGGTCAGTTATTTCACTGGTGCTTGGAGATGCTTGTCTAGTGCTCAATCATCCTTGCTTACCGAGTGGTTTCTTTTGAGTTCCTATTGTGGTCGACTTGTGCATTTATTTTGGGTCACAAGATTAATGTTGGTATCCATCATTAGGAATCATGTGGTCCTAGATCTGACCATTCCTTTTGTTGATTATGGATCTGAAGGCCGACTTAGTTTGGTAGACTCTTGTATAAATGTAGTTGTTTGCTTAGAGTTTAGGATGCAGTTTTGACAAAAGATAGAAGATTAGAGATTGTTTTCATATCCTCACATGTTTGAGGAATTTTGTAATTCATTGTATTATCTGGCCATAATCGGGAAGGCCTTATAGCCCATCATCTATGAATCAATTTGAAAGATAATAAAGAAAGATCCTGCATTTTCTCTCTCCCACTATGTTGTTGTTGCTTTTGTGTGTTGTTGAGAAGGGTGCATCTAGTTAGGGCATGCCTTTGGCCCCTCTCCCTATCCTCCTTTTCATCAAGTGGTATTAGAGTGAGGTTAGATGTGGATCTAGGTTTGTGAATCTAGATTTGTAGGTTCATTCTTGTGAAGCCCTAGTTGAATTGTTGTGGGGTGGCAGATTGTGATCTGACTTGCAATTGTAGAGGGTTTTCAAGATGGTTTGTGGGAGGTGAGATGTAGATCCAAGATTGGTAGACATGTTGGAACAACTTGCTACTAGATTAGAAGTTGTTGAGACATCCTAGAGAAGAGGCAGACATATTGAAGATGTTAGTGATTATGAAATTGAGGTGGAACAAGGTGATATAGAACCTGCAGCTATGATGGATCAGGGTGAAGAAAGATTTTTGAAGGATTTGACAATTCTGAGGTCTACACCAAATTTTAATCCTCTTGAGTATGGTGGAAATTTGGATTTTGATGAATAAGTGGATTGGATCATTGAAATGGAAAAGTACTTTGAGTATGAAAATGTACTTGAAGACAAGAAGGTGAAAATTGCAAGCACAAAGTTGAAAATTCATGCATCCTTATGGTGGAAACATCTGCAGCTAGACAGAAAGAGGAAAGGAAAAGAAAAAATCAAGGTATGGAGTAAAATGGTGAATAAATTGAAAGGAAATTTCTTACCTTGTGATTATCATATTAACCTAGTTAGGCAAATGCAAAGTCTAAGGTAGAAAGATAGCTTGGTAAAAGAGTATACTGAGGAATTCTATAGATTAGATATCAAATCTAGACATGATGAAGATGATGTGGAAATAATTCCTACATACTTGAATGGTTTGAGAGTTTCCATCCAAGAAGAAATCAGTTTGGTTAAATTTGAGAATATTGAAGACACTTATCAATTTGCATTAAAAGCTGAGGAGAAATTGAACAAGAGACATGAAAAAAGACAAAGAGGTAGAGGTGGTAGATTCCCTAGAGTAAGAGGTAGATATTATGGTGAAAATAGTAGATCTGAACCAGAGAAAATAAATTTGGATAAAGGCAAGACTAAGTGGAAAGGTGAAAGTTCATCTAGAGGTAGAGGCAGTAACTACCGAGATCGATATAGTAGAGGAAGTTTTTGAGGAACTTGTTACAATTGTGGAGAAGAAGGACAGACTGGTAGTAGTAGAAATGCCTTGGTGCAAGAAGAGTCACTGAATGAACCTAAGAAGGAAAATAAATTGATGGTAAGAAGAGCATTGTGGAATGAAAGTAAAAAGGAAGATCTGTTAAGGAAAAGTTTGTTCAAGACTAGATGTAGAGTTTCTAACAAAGTTTGGAAGGTCATCATTGACAGTGGTAGCTCGAGGAATCTGACATCTAAGAAAATGGTCACAAAATTGCAGTTGAAAAGGTTGGAACATCCGAAACCCTATCAGACTTCATGGATCAAAGATCAGCATACACTCTTGGTAAGTGAACAATGTTATGTGAATTTGAAAATTGGAAAGTACTATCATAAGATGTTATGTGATATCATGCCTATGGATTTTTTTCATATTTTGTTGGGTAGACCTTGGCAATATGATAGACATGCTATATATGATGGGAGATTGCATAAGTATACTATTTGGGCTGATGGAAGAAGAAAAATATTGTTACCTTTGCTAGAAGAAACTATTAGTAATGTTTGCACATCTATGAAAGTTTTTTTGATGGAAGGAAGAAATTTTGTTAAGAATTTAAAGAGAAATGATGTATGTTTTGATGTGATTCCTGACAAATCGAGTAAGAAAATAGAGGATAGTGTCCCTAAAGAGATTGATGAGTTATTCAATGAGTACAATGAAATCATTTCTGATAATGTACCTAATGGTTTTTTTTTGAAAAGAAGCATTGATCATTGTATGAATCTAATCCCTGGAGCTAGTTTACCGAATAAGGCACCTCATTGGTTGTCACCTAACAAGAATCAGGAATTGGACTAATAGATTCAAGAGTTACTAGAGAAAGGTTTGATTAGAGAAATTTTGAGTCCTTGTATAGTACTTGTGGTATCGGTACCTAAGAAGAATAGATAATGGTGAATGTTTACTGATTCCAGAGCAATCAACAAGATAACAGTGAAGTATAGGTTTCCTATACCAAGAATGGATGATATAATGGATAGTTTGACTAGAGCAAAGTATTTTACCAAAATTGATTTGAAAAGTGGGTATCATCATATCAAAATCAGAGAAGGTGATGAATGGAAGACTACTTTCAAGACAAAAGAAGGTTTGTATGAGTGGTTAGTTATGTCTTTTGGTTTAACTAATGCGCCAAGTACTTTTATGAGGCTGATGAGTGAATTTTTGAAGAAATTTTTGGGTAAGTTTGTGATTGTATATCTTGATGATATTCTAATATTCAATAAGACAAGAGAAGAACATTTGTTGCATGTTAGAAAAGTTTTGTAGAGATTGAAAGAAGAAAAATTGCTGATAAATCTGAAAAAGTGTTCATTCATGAAAGAGGAGATTATGTATTTGGGATTTTTTATTTCAACTGATGGTTTAAAAATGGATCTTGAAAAGGTTGAAGCTATTTTTAATTGGCCTACACTTATGATGCTAGTGAGGTAAGATCATTTCATGGATTGGCAAGTTTTTACTGAAAGTTCATAAGGAATTTTAGTTCAATTTGTAATGCTATGACTGATACTATGAGAGGAGACAAAAGAGAATTCAAGTGGATACATGGAGCTGATAAAAGTTTTGAGACTCTGAAGTAGAAGGTTGCTAAATTGCCTATTTTGGCATTGTCTGATTTCAATAAGGTATTTCAAGTGGAATGTGATGCAAGTGGAAGTGCAATTGGAGCTATGTTGAGTCAAGAAGGTAAACCTGTTGCTTTCTTTAGTGAAAATTTGAATGATGCTAGAAGAAAATATTTTGTGTATGATCAAGAATTCTATGCTATTGTTCAAGCACTAAAGAAATGGAGACATTAATTGATGTTGAATGAATTTGTGTTGTATACTGATCACAAGGCTTTACAGTATTTGGGTAGTCAGAATAAGTTTAATGAGAGACATATAAAATGGGTTGAGTATTTGTAGAGTTATACATTTGTGATAAAGCATAAGAGTGGAGTCACTAACTGAGTTGTTGATGCATTGAGTAAAGGAAGATCTATGATGATTGGGATGAAAATTGGAATTTTAGGCTTTTATGATATGAGAGATTCTTATGAGTTTGATCTTGATTTTTCTGAGCCGTGGAGAAAGTGCAAAGCACCTATTCAAGATCAACAAAGTACTAAATGGGATGAATATTTTATGCAAGGAAGTATGTTGTTTAAAGGTATTCAGTTTTGTATACTAAGAGGACCAATGAGAACTAATTTGATAAAGGAGAAACATAGTGGTGGTTTAGTTGGACATTTTTCTATTGATAAGACATTGAGTTTCTTAAGGACAAATACTTTTGGCCACAGTTGTATGAAGATGTTCATAAATTTGTGAAAAGTTGTGGAGTTTGTCAAGTTGCAAAAGGAGTGAGTCAGAATACTAGATTATATACACTAATTTTTGTCCTTGAGAATCCTTGGATCGACACATGAGTATGGATTTTGTTCTTGGCTTATCCAAGACATTAAGAGGTAATGATTCTATATTTGTCATCGTGGATAGATTTTCTAAAATGGCACATTTTATACCTTGTAGAAAGACATCAAATGCAGTACATGTAGCAGATCTTTTCTTTAAGGAATTGTTAGATTGCATGAATTACCAAGGAGTATCATCTCTGACTGAGACAGTAAGTTTGTTGGATACTTTTGGAAGACTCTTTGGAGAAAGTTGGGCACTGAGTTGAAATATAGTTCTACATTTCACCCACAAACTGATGGACAGACAAAAGTTGTGAATAGAAGCTTGGGTAATATTTTGAGATGTTTAGTTGGAGACACACCAAGTAATTGGGACTCTATGTTGGCACAAGAAGATTTTGCATAAAATAATTCAGTGAATAGGAGTACTAGAAAAACACCTTTTGAGATTGTGAATGGCATATAGCTGAGAGGTATATTAGATAGGAGAGATATTAAGGATGAAATAAAAAGAAGTGGTGAAGGAGTAAAATTTGCTGAGTACATGAAGCCATTGCATGAAGATGTGAAACTTAAGCTGGAAATGAGTAATCAAAAATACAAAGACATAGCTGATAGATCAAGGAGACATAAGACTTTTGATGTTGGTGATGAAGTGATGGTTCATTTGAGAAAAGGAAGATTTCCTATTGGCACATATGGGAAGCTAAAAATGAATAAGTTTGGACCTTGCAAGATTTTGAGAAAGATTGACAGTGGAAATGCATCTGAAGTTGAGTTACATGATGACATGGATATATCCCCTATTTTCAACATTTTTGATTTGTATGAATTTCATGAACCTAGAGAAGACATGGCAATACTGATAGATTATCCTAAGAAGCGGAATGAAAAAGTTGAGCAGATTTTAGGGCAAAGAATTGGCAAAAGTACAAGAGAAAAATAGTATATGGAATATTTGGTAAAGTGGAAGAATAGACCAATTGAAGATAGTTCATGGATTTCATAGTCTGAGTTGGATGCAGCTCAGATCATACCTGCTAAATGATTCGGAGAATCATTTCAAAGTAACCCTGGGTGTCTAATGCAAGAGCATCTTGGGTCCTTGGAAATCCTATGTCACCAAAAAGATTTTGAAGTTTGTTTGTGTTGCTCAGTTCCTTCTTTGACCGAGTTTTCTTGGTAGTTGGTTGGTTTCCTTTGGTTACTAAGTTTGGTTGGTTATATCCTAAGTGGTTGGTTGTTTCACTAGTGCTCGATGATGTTTGTCTTGTGCTCGGTCATCCTTTCTTACTGAGTGGTTTCTTTTGAGTTCCTATTGTGGCCGACTTGTGCATTTATTTTGGGTCATGGGTTTAATGTTGGTATCCATCATTAGAAAGCTTGTGGTCCTAGATCTGACTATTCCTTTTGTTGATTGTGGATATGAAGACCGACTTAGTTCAGTAGACTCTTGTATAAATGTAGTTGTCCCTAATAGGGATTCAATTCCCCATTTCATGCAACCCTAGAGATAACTCAACAACTAACTCCCACTTCAAATCCAAATCAAAAATTGAAAATAAATCTTAATTAATAATTAAAAACACTTTTCATGCACAAGTCAACATTGACTTTTTAAGATAGGTTGATTACTTTTTGAAAACAATTCAATTTTCAATTAATATTAATGCACATGTTATAATTAAAATTCATATTAAATAGATTAAATATTTAAAGCATCCTAAAACCATGCAATTAAATATTTAATTATTTAATAATGTACACAAGCATAATTAACTCTAATTATAATTAAAAAGAAAATAATGTCTTTCACAGCTGTTGTGTGCCCAGGCACTCTGTCTGCAGCTGTTGTTCCTGGGGCTCCCACTGTGCCTTACATGGGTTAGTTGGATGCCTTGGTTGAAAACTCCTTACTTCATTAGGGATGTAACAAAAAAACTTCTTTGTCTCCCATGGCTGCTGCGTGTCTTGGTTCTCTGCCTATGGTTGCAAGGCCTAGGGCTCCCGCAGTGCCTTATGCTGGTTGCTTGGATTCTCAAGTGGTATTCACTTTGCATCTAGCCCCTTCTATCATGAGTCTTTCCCCAGTTGTGCCCTTGATGTCTTCAATGGGAAAGGGTTTGGATTTGAAGGGGTCTCCTTCCCAACCAAACACTTTTCAAAATTCAGTGTCTAGTGGCCAAGCTTTAGTTGCTACTTCTGCACAAGGGCCTATTCCTATGGGTGTGGCTTTGGATCCTACAATAGCCCATAAATTCTATGGTTCCTCTAGGCCTATGATTGATGCCTTGGATTGTGGCGTGAAGGGATCTTATGCTAAACTTGTTTCATCGGCTCAGTCTTGGGTTGGCAACACCTTTTGTGGGGTGCCTTCTTCTGTGTCGATCTCTGCCTCTAGTGCCCTCTCCGTCTAGCTCTCTATTGTTGATGTTGGAGAGCTAGAGTCTTTCTCTAATATCCTTACGGGTCTAGCTCTAATCTATCAGTTTTGGGGGTTCTAGCCAACATTGTCCCAACTCCATGATTAGATCTCCCAAAAATGGGAACCAATACTCCCAGATAATGTTCATATCATCCTCTTAGCCAAAGGATTTTTCTTAGCTAAATTTGATTACTCTGAAGATAGAAATAAAATATTATGTAAAAACTTCTTTTCATGGGAGGAGGATAAATTCTTGCTTATGTTAAAACCATGCCACCTAGATTTTGATCCTTCTTCTGAATTTTTCAACAATATGTCGATTTGGGTGAGGCTTCCCAATCTTCCTCTTCATCTTTGGAAAGGTGTTGTCTTGGAGGATGTGGGGGAAGCTCTAGGGGAGTTTTTGATTTTGGATGAGAACACTTCCAATATGTACCATTCTACCTATGCATGCATTTTGGTAGATATTAATATTTCACAGGGTCTTCCCACTGAAATTAATATTCAGTCATCTAAAGGCTCATGATTGCAATAGTTAGACTATGAGGGTATCCCCTTTAGATATAAAAAATGTTTCAAAATAGGTCGTCATGCTTCAAAATTTGGTTCTAACTTCAAAGTGAAGAAAGGCCCTCATACTTGGTGGAAGGATGCCTCCACTGAACATTATATAGTTCTCAAAAGCTCTCCTGAATCTTCATTGGATTTGGATATTCCTAGGTCCCCTGTTGGTGGCTTTGTGGTTGGAGTTCCTGCTAGTCCTATTGTGCCTTTGCAGGGATATGTCTCTCCTTCTATTGGTGGTTAATTGGTTCCTACCATCTCTGCTGGTGGATCAGTGGATGTTGTTCTTGCCAACCCTGTTGGTGTGGATTCTGGTGTTGTCACTCCTCTTGCTGGAAGTCTAACAAGCCCTGTTCCTAAGATTATTTTTCCTACCACTTCTGCTGGTATGATTTTTTTTGTGGGTAATGTTGTCATTGTCCCTCTTGCTAGGAGTTTTGTGGATCCTTTGCTCAGGGCTATTTCTTTGGATTTAGTATGCTGGTAGAAGAAGGCAGCAGAAGTTGAAGATGGTTGGATTACTGTCAAAGGAAAAAAATTTAAATAAATCCTCCTCTTCTTTCGATATGACCCTCCAATCTCATAAAAATGGGTTTTAGGCCTGGCATTTTGGTCTTGGTGTCCCTCCTCCTTTTGGATGGACAACTTTTTTGTGGGTGCTTGTAATGATTTATCATTTTTGTGCTCTTGTGGGGTCTGGTCCTTTGTTTTTGGCTAGATTGTTGTACTAATGGAACTTCAATAGACTTATCTTTCATCCCATAATTGTAAAGGGTTTCAGGGTCCCTTCAAAACTTGTTTTTACCTTATTCAAAAACTCTAATTACAATTAAGTAATCAATTAAATCCCAATAATCAAATATTTGAATTTTAATTAAATTTACTCAAATAAGCTTAGGAATATGATTAATATTAAATTTCAACTATAATCATTAATCAATAAATCATAGAAAATCACCCACATAAGAAATAAATCAACTGAAGCCAATAAAGAAAAACAAAACAAAGTAAAACCAAGCAACACTAGAAAGGGATCCACAAATTCATGTCAACTAGACAAATCTGAGAATGGTAGTCAAATTGATACTTGTCCAATCCTATGACAAATGGGCTTAGGTTAGGGTTTTGGACCTGTTTTATCTCCCATCTCTTACCATTTGAGATATTGTGATAGGAAACGCTCATCCTAATAATTCAGGGAAGTCGATGCCCGGTACGTACAAACCTGCATACAAAACCTGGATGTGCATACATATATAAATATATAATAGACAATGGCGGGGATCGAAAGATTGTGTGGATCTCGCAACCAAGTAAATATGACTCTGTCTCTCAACCACATCAGGCATGTTAAACATAAATATAAAACAAACACATCAACCATACACATGCAAGTATGGGGTTAGTAAAATCATACACATAAGTGATCTCCTAACATATATATAATCATCCGAGAATAATCATAACATTTATAAAATCAGGCTAGGGGTAGGGTACTACACTTATGAGCAACATTCCTGAGAAAGATTCACCTCCTAAGACTACCAAGCCCACACCTATAGGAGTTGGACAAATCTCTAATTCAGTAGAAGTTAATATGGAAAGAAGTGAAGTAAGCTCTAACAAGCAACTAGATTTCTCTATTGCTGGTGTGCCTATAACCCTTGACACTACACTTGATGAGAGTGATCCATTTCAAGGAGACATGGATAGTGCAGTGATAGAATAAGAAGTAGGAAGAGGAAGGACAGAAAGAGGAAGGATGAAAAGAGGAAGAACAGAAAGAAGAAACCAAATAAAGAGAAGAGATAGGAACAAGTAAAGGAGAAGAGGCAAGAGCTAAAGTCAAGCAAGAACCTGATACTTCCACCACTCTATTGATGGAAATTATGGACAAGCATGTGAGTATAGATTTAGAGAACATGGATGAGGATGAATTGATGAGATTATCCTTCATGGAATTTGCTAAGGAAATAGAAAGATCTGAAAAAAAAGGAGACAAAAACATTAAGGTAATTGCTAGGGCAGTTGATATAGTAAATAAAATACTCCCTATACCTATTATTTTCCATGAAAAATATGATGTAGAGAACCTTAATATGGCACTAGATAACTTTGATAGTCACTATGAGTCCTTAGTGAAGATCACAAAAGAGAAGGCAAAGAAAAGATATCTAGAGAAGAAGTTGAGGGAAGTATTCCAGTCTATTTCATGGGACTTGGGTATTCTAAGAACAACTACATCAAAGGAAAAAAGTTGTGTCACACATGCAAGGAAGTTATACAACTACTGTATCAACCCTATCAAACACATTCAGAACATTGAAGATATAATAGCAAAAGGACAGGGCTACTTTCGACAACATGATGGAGAGTTATGAGACCTCCTCACAAACTGTATTAGAGATGGGCAAGAAGACATCAAATATATTTGATAAGATTAATCTATTGGACATAGAGAAAGGGAGAGTAATGACAAGATTTAGTTTTTTGAAGATTCTTATCACTCCTAAGCTATCAATTCTTGAGGCACATCTTATTGAAATGTAGAAGATTGGGGAATCAATGATCAATGTTATGCCCACATAATTAAAAGTAGTGGAGACTTCATCTTATGCATTGAATGGACTAATACATGTTAGTGAATTGTTGATCAAATCATGGAATGATGAATTTAAGACCTTGGAAGACTCCTTCCAAGATATTCTAAAAATGGTGAGAAAGCACTAAGTTTTACACCTTTCTTGTAAAATTTGAGATTTTGGCTACACCTTTGCCATTGATGTCAAAGGGAGAGAAGAAAAGAAGAAAAATGAGAAAAGAATATATATATATATATATATATAAGAGAAGAAGAAAAATATATATATTTATATAAAAGAAAAATAAAAAAGATATTAGGAGAGAAGAGAAGAAGGAGAGTTAAGTGTTTTGTTGAGACACTTAGTCATTTTTCGCTAAGTGTTTCCATCAATGCCAAAGGGAGATATTGATGGAAAGTGATGCTTTAGAGAAGTATGAAGCACTTGAGGGTTTTCATTTATGGAAATACATCTAATATGGTGATCACATTTGTTGGATATAATTGTTTGAAGGACATTGCTAGATTAGCTATGTGTTGTCTTTGATGTCACACAAATGTCATATCAATTATCATTCTCAGTGTCTACTAAGCTCAGTCAGTTAGCAAGGTGGTTCTCAGTGTCTACTGAGCTCAGTCGGTCAGCTAGGTGGTTTTTAGTGTCTACCGAGATCTCTCGGGTGTCAAAAGGAAACATGACAAAAAATAGTGTTAATCGAGCCTCCTCGGTTATCGAAGGAAAATTAGTGGTTACCGAGCTCACTCGGTCTCCGAAGGATGTTGCAGAATTCACTGTGGTTACCTAGTTCACTCGGTCACTGAAGGAAATCTTTTCAGGATTAATTTTATCGAGAAAGGTCGACCCTTCAAAGGATTTTGTTATTACAGTTTGTTTATCCCAGCCGACTATTGTAATAATTATTAGTGCCGACTTGACAATCTAAATGTTAATTAGAATGGTATATATATATAGAAGGTCAAGTGGTGAAAAAGACACACAGCATGAAGAAATCATTTTGAAGAAAGGTATGTGCAAATTTTGAAGGATGGTTAGATATCCTTGAGGAGCAGAAAAGATTTATTTGATCAGTAAGGATCTAGTGAAGCAGAACAGAGATCTATAATCAACAATTCAGTTGTAGGTCATTTCATAGTTAAGCTCTTACAATTGTAGCAGTGATATCAAAATCTCTTAACCGAGTTGGTTTAACAACCATTTTGTAAATCCTCTAACAAGGTGACAGTTCTATTGAATTGTTTCAAGACCTCTTACAAGGCCACTCCTAGCTGGGTGATTAAATCCTCTAACAAGGTCACACCTAACAGTGTGTTTTGTAACCTTTTACTGGGTTGGCTTCTAACCGGGCATCACTTTAGAAGAGTGAAAAATAGTAACTGGCTACATTGGTGGTTTTTCCCATATTGGGTTTCCACGATAAATCTGGTGTCTCTTGTGTTCATGTTATTTTCTTTATTCATGCTTGTTAATCAGTGATGAATGCTTAAGAACAGTTTAATTATTACACACTTCAAAGATCGAGTTTCAGCATTTCTCTGTATGTTTACCGAGTGGCAACAGTAAATAATTTATTAAGATATCTAAGGGATCAGTGGTAATATTTTTATGGTTGACTGATTCACCCCCTCCTCTTAGTTGCTGCATCTATATTTCCAACAATTGGTATCAGAGCTTTTGGTGCTTGCAAGAAGGGTTTCAAGAACCTAACCTAAAGATCAGGATGTCTTACAAAAGAGAAATTCCAAGGCTTAACAGAAATAACTTTTTAGCATGGCAAGGTTTCATGAGACTTCATCTAGCTTCCATTGGTGATTCAGGATGCAAATATATTGATCAAGAATATACAGTTCCTACTGGCACATTAACTATTGAAGACATTGTAGAGAAGAAGAACCATAACACTATGATGATAGACATTACATCAGCTCTTAGCTATGAAGAATTTGATGAAATCAAAGACTGCACAACTACTCATGAAATGTGGAACAAGCTAAAGAAAATCTATGGTGGTGATGACAATGTGAAGAGAGCCAAAGTAGAAAGCCTAAGAGGACAGTTTGATCAAATGAAAATGAGAGAAGAAGAAAACATTGCAAAATATGTTGAAAGGATCAAGACAAGTGTTAGTGCAATCAGAGCTTCTAGAGGAAAAATTGATGATGAAACTATTATAAGTAAGGTTCTTAGAACATTACTTCCTATTTATGCAATAAGAGTTTCTACTATTCAAGAAAGAAGATGTGAAGAAAATCACAATATAACTTTGAATGCCTTAGTTGGAAGATTGACAGCCTTTGAACTAGATAACTATGACAACTATGTTCCAACTTCTAAAAATATTGAATCAGCTTTTGAGGCCAAGCTTTCACTCAAGAAAGGGAAGAAAATCCAATCAGAAAGTGAAGAAGAATCAGAGGAAAATTCTGATAGTGATCTTGAAGTTATTGAAGCATTACTTGCAAAGAAATATTCAAGAGGCAGAGGAAAATACAAAGGTAAAACTCCCTTAATCTTGTTTTCATGTGAAGAAATTGGTCATATTGTAGCTAGGTGCCCAAACAAGCAAATAAAAGATGAGAAGAAAGGTTACAAGTACAATGGCAAGAAAAATTTCAAATCATTCAAGGATAAAGGTAAGAAAACATGTTTTTTAGCTAAAGATTCGGATGATAGTGAAGAAAAAATTATTTTCATTGTTGTAAAAGATGAATCTGATAATGATGAAGATGAGATGACACTTATCTCTCATATAAGCAAGAATGATACATGGATTATAGATAGCGGATGTTCACATCATATGACTGGTGACAGGACTAAGTTTGAACACTTTGAAAACTTTGATGGTGGTAATGTAAGGTTTGGAAACAATGAACCTTGTTGTATAAAAGGAAAGGGACAAATTTCATCAACCAAAGAACTTATATGTGATAATGCATATTGGGTTGAGGGACTCAAGCATAATCTTCTAAGTGTAGCATAGCTAATTAACATTGGATTCAAAGTTGAATTCATGAATGGTAAAGCAAGACTACTGGATGACAAAGGAAAACTGATAGGATCAGGAAAACAAACCAAAGGTAACCTGTTTTATCTTGATCTTGGTGAATACTCATGTTTTATTGCTCAAATTGAAGAAAGTTGGTTATGGCACAAAAGGTTATGTCGTGTAAATTTTGATAACATGATGAAAATAAGCAAATTCAAGAAAGTAAGAGGTATTCCTACTTTGAAGAAACCTGATGTTGGTCTATGCAAAAATTGTCAAATTGGTAAAATGGGAAAGTCTAGTTTTAAAAGTAAAAACTATCAGTTTGAAGATATTTTGGAAATTGTGCATACTGATTTATGTGGACCTATTGGAATTGAGAGCTATACTGGAGAAAAATTCTTTATTCTCTTTGTTGATGATTACTCTAGAATGATGACTGTTATGTATTTAAGAGAAAAGTTAGAAGCATTTGAGAAGTTCAAATGGTATTTAGCAAGAGTAGAAAAGGAAACAGGAAAAAGAATAAAATACTTGAGATCAAATAGAGGTGGTGAATTTATCTCCCATGAATTCAATAATTTCTGCATTGAAAGAGGAATCAAAAGACAGGTATCAGCCCCAAGAACTCCTGAGCAGAATGGAATAGCTGAAAGAAGGAATAGATCTATCATGGATTTTGCAAGGACTCTAATGATTGAAAAGAACATTGCTATGAAATACTAGAAGGAAGCTATCAGCACTGCAGTTCATACCTTGAATCGAGTACAGTTGAGAAAAGACACATTCAAGACTCCTTATGAGCTATGGTATGGCTACAAACCAAATGTTAGTTACCTAAAAGTATTTGGTAGTAAATGTTACATCTTAAAAGAATCTAGAAAAGGAAAATTTGATGTAAAAAGTGATGAAGGAATATTTTTGGGATATTCTTGCAAAAGTAAGGCATATAGATGTCTAAATTTGTCTACTCACAAAATCATTGAAAGTGCACATGTGAGAATTGATGAGTTTGCAGAAAAGACTAAAGAAGAAAGCAAAAAGGAACTAGAGGATTACAGAAGATTTGTTTACATTGAACTTGATACATTGCTAGACACATTTGTTAATAAGGAAACTACATCTACCGAGCCCAGTACAGTAATTGAGTCACAAAAAGAAGTTCAAACTGAGTCACAAAGTACCGAGTCTTAGTCTGAAGCTACCGAGCAAGTATCTACTGAGCCCAAGCAACCTGAACCTGAAGATGAAGAAGATGACAATGTAACTCATTCAGGAAGCAAGGAACTTGTATTGGCCAAGTATGTCAGGAAGCATCATACACCAAATCAGATTATTGGAAACAAATCAGATGGTACTATGATAAGAAGTAAACTAAAAACTACATGTTTATTTGCTGATTTTGAACCTAAAAATGTCAAAGATGCATTGGAAAATGAAAGTTGGATTGAGGCTATGAATGAAGAAATAGAGAAAATAGAGAAAAATAAGACATGGACTCTTGTACCTAGGCCTAAAGATAAAAATTTAATTGGGACAAAATGGGTATTTAGAAATAAGTTGAATGAAGATGGTCAAGTATCAAGAAACAAAGCAAGATTGGTATGTAAAGGATATTCTCAAGAAGAAGGAATAAATTATGGAGAGAATTTTGCTCCTATTGCAAGATTAGAAGGTGTGAGGACTTTACTTGCATATGAAGCACATAAAGGATTTAAGGTATATCAGATGGATATAAAATCTGCATTTCTCAATGGTATTCTTGAGGAAGAAGTGTACATTGAGCAACCTGAAGGTTTTATTGATCCAGACAAAAGGGATATGGTCTGTAAATTACACAAAGCATTGTATGGTCTGAAACAAGCTCCTAGAGCATGGTATGAAAGATTACATAACTATCTTACTCAGATTGATTTCAAAAGAGCTAATGACAACAGTAATTTATACATCAAAGAAGGATCAAATAACAAAATTGTTTTGGAAGAAATATTTGTGGATGATACTGTGTTTACAGGAAATGATGATCAGTGCAAAGAATTTTCAGAGCATATGAACAAAGAATTTGAAATGTCTATGGTTGGTCAGATAAAATTTTTTGTTGGACTTCAGATTCAGCAAAACAAAAATGGTATCTACATTACTCAGTCTAAATATATTAGGGAAATACTTAAGAAATTTGGTATGGAAGATTCAAAACCAGTTGGTACACCCATGTGTACTGGACTGAAGCTTACCAAAGATGATGATTCAAAAGAAGTAGATCAGACCTTATGCAGATCAGTGATTGGAAAACTACAGTATGTAGTGCGCACAAGGCCTGATATTGCCTTAGCAATTGGTATAGTGGCAAGATTCTCAGCTAAACCCAGAGAAAATCACATGATGGCAATCAAAAGAATCTTGAGGTTTTTAAGGGGAACTGAAGATTATGGCTTGTGGTATAAATTTGGAGGCAATCTAGATTTAAAAGTGTTTACTAATGCTGATTGGGTAGGAAACATTGATGATAGAAAGAGTACAAGTGGTGGAGCATTCTTTCTTGGCAAGAGGTTAGTATCTTGGACTAGTAAAAAGAAAAACTACACATCCCAATCCATAGCAGAAGCAGAATATGTTGTTGCAGCAATAAACTACTCTAATATTATATGGTTTAAATAGTTTTTGGAAGGCATGAAGGTTGAGATCAAAGAACCAGTTGTTATGTTTTGTGACAATACAAGTGCAATAAATATTTCAAAGAATCTAGTAATGCATTCCAAAACCAAGCACATTGCTATAAAATATCACTTTGTCAGAGAATTGGTGTAGGACAAGGAGATCAAATTGGAATATATTGATACAAAAGAACAAATTGTAGATATATTCACCAAGCCACTACCCAAGGATGCATTCTTGTATCTAAGAGGCAAGTTAGGGGTCACTCCCCTGTCCGAGGTTCACTAAATAAAGTTTTAGTGATGCATCAACTAGAACATGTTGAAGATCAATCAGTTGATGTAGCATAGTCAGGGAATCATTGCATATGAATTAGTACATAAGGTACATTAATATTCACCAAAACTATGTAAGTTGTCTTTGGCATGTGTTGTCAAAGAGGGAGAGTGTGCTGTCATTTCAAGAAATTTCCAAGAAGAATAATTTGAGAAGTTAAGAGGGAGAGTTCTTAGTCAGAAAGAAGTTTGAAGATGATGAGAATCAGAATGAAGCTAAGGATATGTTTCTTACTCTAGGTTCTCTGTGAAATTTCATTGTGCTGTGACATGTTGTGTTGCCATCAATGCCAAAGAGGGAGATTGTTAGATACAATTATCTGAAGGACATTGCTGGATTAGCTATGTGTTGTCTTTGATGTCACACAAATGTCATATCAATTATTATTCTTAGTGTCTACTGAGCTCAGTTGGTCAGCAAGGTGGTTCTCAATGTCTACTAAGCTCAGTCAGTCAGCTAGGCGGTTTTTAGTGTCTACCAAGATCTCTTGGGTGTCAAAAGGAAACATGATAGAAAATAGTGTTAACCGAGCCTCCTCGGTTATCGAAGGAAAATTAGTGGTTACCGAGCTCACTCAGTCTCCGAAGGATGTTGCAAAATTTTCTATGGTTACCGAGTTCACTCGATCACCAAAGGAAATCTTTTCAGGATTAATGTTTACCGAGCAAGGTCAGCCCTTCAAAGGATTTTGTTATTACAGTTTGTTTATCCCAGCCAACTGTTGTAATAATTATTAGTGCCGACTTGACAATCTAAATGTTAATTAGAATGGTATATATATATAGAAGGTCAAGTGGTGAAAAAGACACACAGCATGAAGAAATCATTTTGAAGAAAGGTGTGTGCAAATTTTGAAGGATGGTTAGATATCCTTGAGGAGCAGCAAAGATTTATTTGATCAGTAAGGATCTAGTGAAGTAGAATAGAGATCTATAATTAGCAATTCAGTTGCATGTCATTTCATTTTTACTCTCTTACAATTTTAGCAGTGATATCAAAATCTCTTAACTGAGTTGGTTTAACAACCATTTTGTAAATCCTCTAACAAGGTGACAGTTCTATTGAATTGTTTCAAGACCTCTTACAAGGCCACTCCTAGCTGGGTGATTAAATCTTCTAACAAGGTCACACCTAACAGTGTGTTTTGTAACTTTTTACCGGGTTGGCTTCTAACCAGGCATCACTTCAGAAGAGTGAAAAATAGTAACTAGTTACATTGGTGCTTTTTCCTATATTGGGTTTCCATGGTAAATCTGGTGTCTCTTGTGTTCATGTTATTTTCTTTATTCATGCTTGTTAATCAGTGATGAATGCTTAAGAATAGTTTAATTATTACACACTTCAAAGATCAAGTTTCAGCATTTCTCTGTATGTTTACCGAGTGGCAACAGTAAATAATTTATTAAGATATCTAAGGGATCAGTGGTAATATTTTTGTGGTTGATTGATTCACCCCCCCTCTCAGTTACTGCATCTATATTTCCAACACACATTAAGTTAAGTTTAGTTTTGGAGATATAGTCTTCAAAATGACTAAGTATGGAAACAGAGTTATAGAGTATATCAATACTATTTTGGGACATCGAAGATAATATATGATAGATGATTACTTGTGAGCTTAGAGGAAGACATTTTGGGATGTGTATGACATTCAGTTAAGGTCTTTTATGTTTTGGTATTGTTGTTAGAAATTTATAGTGATTTGGAGACATGCGAAGATAGAGGGACACTGAAACAAAGCATACGAATAGTCACGATGATTAAGGGAATATAAGATGAAATCGTAACATGCTAAGTTATATAAAGATTATGGATTGCTGACACTTTCGTAATACAAGATTGTCAACTTAGTATTTACTCTTTGGATTATTAATTATTATATTTTGCATTGTATTTGAGAACTGACTGAATGATAGAATACATATATAAATGAAGAACTTTTTGTAGAGTGATATGTGGTGAAAGAAAAATAGATATATCAATGATGGTTGATGGAAGATGCAAGATCAAAGATTGACAAAGGATATTGAGAACCACAACTGGAACTATCAAAGCATAGTAGATGCTTGTTCTGTTCATTCTTGAGAACACTTTGTAACCAAAATATTGATTGTAAGAGTTGTAAGCTTAGTATACCTTTAACAGGGTTGATATTCCTTTAACAAGGAAATGTTCTATGTAATACTCCTCTCCTAATAGGGCTAGGTTTCCTAACATGGACATTATACTTTAGTGCATATTTATGGGTACCATCCCCACCAAGGTTTTCCTTTGGCCAAGGTTTTCTTGAAAATAAATAATGGTGTTATGAGTTGTGTGTTATTTTCTTATGTTCTTTTCATTTTTGCAATCATATGGCTTATTTGGTATTGGTTTAAGATTATTATAAAGTGTTGTAATACTGATTCATCCCCCCTCTCAGTATTAATCAACCCTAACACACACACACACACACACACATGCATGACTCCTCTTATTCTCTCTCTCTCTCTCTCTCTCTCTCTCTCTCTCTCTCTCTATTTTTTATAACCTGTACAAGTTATGAAAAATTGTGAATATTGTCATAAGTTTATATAACCCATACAGGTTATGATGAAATATTTATATTTGAGTCGCAATGGCCTAAAAGCTAGTAGTGTAAGTTGTTTGAAGTCCCCATTGTTGTTGCACATGATTTCCCGGGATAGTAACAGTCAGTTTTTTTTATTTTATTGTCAATGTTTTTGAAATGATTGATTTATCTTATTTTTGAATTCTTTTTGAAATTATTTTATCATGGTTACTATAGATTATAATAAATTGATGCTCATTTTTTTATTTCTATGGTATTTAATTATGGATTTTCCTCATGATGTTACGTGTAGGATAATCAATATCAACAATGGGAAAGAATAAGAGAGGAACAATTGAACAATGAGAAGAAAAAAAGGAAATATAAAGGGAGTGTATGAGGAGATTACGTGAAGGTACATCATCTAATGCACCTAATGAAAATAATGAACATTCAACAATTGAAATTAATATGATGAATGCACCAAATCAAAATGATCAACATACACCAATTGAAATGCATGAGATGAATCCACCTAATGAATGCAATGAGCATAGACTATTTGAAAATGATTTAATGAATGCACATGTTAATTAAATTGAAGAATATTTACCATTTTAATTTGATCTGATCAATGCACATAATGCACCAATCTTAACACCTCCTAGAATAATTAATAGAAAACCAAATTTTCTAATAGGCATTGATCAGAATATTTTGAGGCCAATGCATAATAAAATTTCTAAGAGAACTTGTATAAGAATGGTTATAAGAATTTGGAATAACTATTTTGAAAACTTAAATTAAAGTGGAAGATGCCAATTAGTTGTTGAAATGATTAAAAATCTGAAATTTGGAGAGACAATGAAAATTTTGGGTTAAGAACATCTAAAAATAATAGTGAAAGAACCATTGTGGGAAATATTTTTGATGCACACCAATCCATTGGTTCGAAATCATGATCTAAAGATGCTAATGTTACTTGTCATGTCCTCACATCAACCATAATGGGAAAGGAAATGAAAAAATCTTGTTTAATAAGTAAAACAAGCAAGTCATTAAGGATAAGTAGAGCCACATTACACCATGCTTTAGATAGGTGAGGGAAAATTGAGGATCCTAACAATAATTATCTTTGGGCATTCTCGAGTAGACTCCCATGCAAGGAAAAGCTTGTTGTTGATGCACTAAGAACATTAATTAAGAAATATTGGCCTGAAAACACAAGGATTTCACCCAACCAAAGAGATTTTTTTAGAAGGCGAATTGGAATTAGAAATCATGAGGCACATCCAAAACACTGCTTATATTTGACACAAACACAATTTTATGAAAGGTTTCTTCAAAGCTTTCCTCAGATTAAAATTAGTCAAAGATTTTTTGAGATGACAAAACCATTTTATGTTAAGATTAATCATGCACGTACAATATGTTTTTATAGGGTTCATGTTGAGTTTTCCATGCATTATGAGATTTATCGCTATATATGTGGCACTTTGCACACTAACAATGTTTTGCAGGAATGTGGTCTACAAGAACCTCCTAAGTCACTGAGAGACTTCATTTCAAGTGTACTTTGTAAATGAGATGATGGGTGCATTTATTATAAGATGATGTGTTTGAAAGGATTTTGTCCTACATGTGGTGGTTTGCAAAATTTTCATACATTCTTACGTCTTGATAACACACACGAAATTGAGCAAGAGCTAGTTTCTTTTGGAAAATACAAGTCAGTCACATATGGTGTTAAAGATGGAAAAGAATTAAAGAGGTGTGAGTTAGTGAAAAGGGATATGTGCATATCTAATTTTATGAAGATTTTTCAAGACAAACTAGTTTATGAGTACATAGGTCACACACATAGAGCTAGTATTATAAGCAGTAGTTGCCTTTACACCAAAATATTGATCTATTAATGCTTGATAAAACAACTAGACTTATAGAAGACACGGTAGGTGATTAAGCCATGTCACAAATCCTGAGGGGAGCACTGACCATTTTTACAACAATCTCCACCTTAGCATTACCCGAGGGGATTTGAACCTATGACCAAGCTCTGATACCACTTATTACAAGTAGTAGTTATCGTTGCACCAAAAAATTGATCTATTAATGCTCGATACAACCACTAGACTTATAGAAGACATGGGAGGTGGTTAAGCCATTTCACAAATCCTGAGGGGAGCACTGGCCATTTTGCCAACAGCTAGGTGGTTAGATGAGAAATTCAAGTTGTGTAAGGAAACTTTTGCACTCGATACTATTGTCTCTATTGTTGATTTTGTAGAGAATTATACATGAAAATCTCAAGTTATAATTTTTGTACACATAGTATTCATGCATACACATGATAGCACAAATGAGGACATAAAGGTTATAAGAGAGTATCACTTCCATATCAGCAATGATCATACACATTCGACCTCAAAGTTTGTGCAATGATGATTTAAATTTTTCTATGAAAGTTTAAGGGAAAGAGGTATAAGATACAACCAACACTTAATATGGTCAGCCAATTGTACCTCACAATTCAAGAATGCAAGGATGTTCTACTGGTTGACTATGATGCATGTGACAAGTGGTGTGCAACATTTTTGGAATTTCACTGAGGCATTTCATGGTAAGGGAGAGCATGATGGTGTTGGAGCATGTGTGGAAAGTTCTCTTACTAGAGAGGAATTGAATTATGAAGGTGGTGCAGTGTTAATAGATGGAGAAATAATTGTACAATGCTGTAATTCTATGATGGGACCAAGTAATGTAGGTAAGTCTATGGTTTCTATATTTTTTTGGGTAATACATGAATCTAACATTGAAAACTATTTAGATTGTTGTACAAGTATGTGGTTTCCATATTTTTTTGGGTAATACATGAATCTAACATTGAAAACTATTTAGATTGTTGTACACTTATCGAATCAAGTGACATACATTAATTTAGAAGTTCCAATGCAACATCATTAGCTATTTATACTAGACAGATTACATGCTTTTTCTCTTTGTGTATGCATTTTTTGTGGGATGAATGTGAATCAAAAGAGTGGATCAACCAATGGTCTTATAGACCTTTGGAAACCCTAGATACATATCAACTTCCTTGAGCACTATAACTAAACTAGATGGAAGCATCCATAGATTTTGACCATGTATCGGACCTAGTTGAACCAGGTAATTTATCAATTTATTACTTAGTGAATTATTTTTCTCATATTGTATGCATTTTAAGGTTAATTTATTAATTCTTATGTTAAATTTGGTACTAACTTATAGCCTCCTACTAAAATGTAGGTCATGTATATGAAATCATTACAAATGAGAAAAATGAATATGGAACAAATTACTTTTTGTGTTGTTGTATTGAGGCCAAAAAGAAATTAACAACTACAGTCACTGATGGAGAGAGTATTGAGTACCCAATAGGTTATGTTGTTGTGACAAGAACATGGCGTAGAAGGTACCATTGTTATTGTCACCTATTAAACTCAATTTATTACAGTTTGTATTGATGTTGGCATTAACTTATTTTTATAATAAAATGCAGGTACCCTATCAAGAATTCTATCACCTCGTTGTTTGAGGACTTTGAGATACAAAGACATATTTTTCATTACTCTAACCTTGTTGTTACAAAAAATATTCAATTAATTAAATATTGTGGTAGACCTCTTAACAAGAATTTGTGAAAAGTTCATGAATCTGACCACGAGGCAATAAGGGTTAGAGCTGATCCAGAAGGTTCACTTTATTTATTTTGGGCGTTAAATATGAATGATTCTACAATATGTTAGAATTATTTTGACAATTGGTATATGACTCTATGTTCATATGATCTATAATGTGCATATTTAGATTCTAAATTTTGTATATAAGAAAAATAATCAACCATAATGTGCATATTTAGATGCCAAATTTTATATATAAAAATAACAATCAACTTTAATGTGCATATTTAGATGAAAAATTTTGTATATATAAACAATAATGAGCTTCGTCGCGCATATTAGATGCAAAATTTGAAATATAAAAGTGCCCATGGGGCTGATTTACAAATATTAGGAGCCCACATTTTGTAGATCCTAATTTGTACCATTTGTTTATAAATACATATTTAATTTTTTATCCTTACATTTGTATCATATTAATGCCATGTAAAGTGCAAAAATTGTGATTCCTTACCATGCATTTTGTATCCTTATATTTGTATCGTCTTAATTGTGTATCCTTACATTTGTATCATCTTTTAATTCCATGTAAAGTACAAAAATTATGATTCCTTACCATGAATTTTGTATCCTTAAATTTTTATCATCTTAATTTTGTATCCTTACATTTGTATTCTCTTAATGCCATGTATATTTGTATCGTCAAATGATGTAATACTTGGAGTCATTGAGTCAAAATTGGTCAAATGTGCCCAAAGTAAAATGGTGATTCCCTAGGGTGAAGGAATAGTGTTAAAAGATTGCATCTTGGCACCAAAAGGTCTATTCTATTAGCTTCAATTTGATGGCTAAATGCTAGTGACAACACAATTCTTCCCATGGATTTAGTAGAACATTCACAACCATGCCAAACCAAAGTTTCCCCAAGGTGCACTAAGCACGATTGGGCAGCAATCTTTTGAGGCTCATATCTCAGACCTCATGAGAGGTATCAGTGAACCGTCAAATGCTACATGACCTTGTTTTTGAGGCTTACAATAACCCCTCTCTATTCTGGGAGATCCAAAAAAATTTGAATTTGGCATTCCAATCTCGCTTGATGCAAAAACTTGTAGTGAGGCTCAGTTAAAAGTTGCACCACTGGGTTTCTTTCAAACCATTCATCCTAGCATCAAACGGTCTACGCCATTAGCTCCCAATGGGAAGGTAAAAACTAGTGACAACCTTGTTCCACCCATGGAGTCAATAGAACATTTGTGACCATGCCAGACCAAAGTGTCCTCAAGGTGCAATAGGCATGATTGGGCAACAATCTTTTGAGGCTCTTATCTCAAACCTCAGGAGAGGTATCAAAAAAATGTCAAATGCTAAAAAACCATTTTTTTTAGGCCTACAATAACCTCTCTCCATTCTAGAAGATTCAATTTTTTTTGAATTTGGCATGTCAATCTCACTTGATGCCAAAACTTGCAGTGAGGCTCAGTTTAAAGTTGCACCACTTGGTATCATCCAAACTGTTTGTCTTGACAATAAACAATCTGCACCATTACCTCCCATTGGGTGATTAAATGCTACTGAAAACCTTGTTTCACCCACAAAGTCACTAGAATGTTCATGGCCATGTTAGACCAAAGTGTCTCCAAGGTGCACTAAGCACCATTGAGTATGTTGATGAGCATTCTGGTGTGTCGAGAGGCAAAGTGGGACCATTCCTAGGGTAAACCTACCCAACCAAACATGATGGAAGCATCAATTTGTGCCCATAATGAATAGATGTTTTTGCTCCAAGTTGGTTACACAAGGGACATCATCGGTAGGGTAGGTTTAGGGAAGGTGTCCCTAAGTCCTAATTTGAGAAAATATTGAACAATACCTTTGGGTGTCAAGTGGGGTAAGAAAAGTGTCAAACCCTCATAGGTAGTTTGGAATCCATCTTTCTACAAGGTTGGTGGATTTGGATTGGAGTAGAACCAAAGTTTAAGAGTTGAGGAAGTGATAGCCCATTTAATTGTCTTCTTGTTGTGCTCTCTGCATCACTATGTGCTCTAAGTATTTTAGGGTCTTATGGACCATTTTGGTTTGTAATAAATACTACATGTTCAAATATGGTCAAAGGGTCAATAATAGACTAATAATTAATGTTTTGAGTTCTTGAGATGATCACATTTCAAGATAACCTTCAAATCATGAAGGGTACCCACAACTACATGTAAGGCATGAATCATATAGAAAAACACTCATAAGACATGATTATAGTCATGAATGTATGCAAGGCATGAATTCCAATATACACAAGGTAGTGATCATATGCTCAAGGCATGAATCACATATTTAGATATCTATACACATTGTTTGTATACACTTATGAAGCATGCATGTAAATAATGCATAAAGAATGATTTTTCTTTAGCCAAACAAAGTACTTGTAACGTATATGTGTGTGCTTGAATGTGACCTCTAAATCAACCACATACGCAACATAGTCATTACTCCTATGGTCAAATTACGAAGAGAATATGAATTATTCAATCCAAAATTCGTGAGGAAGCGACCTGTTGCCTCCTATGCAGGCGGGGTGTATAATCACTCTCAGATTGGAGAGCCAACAACCATCAGACCACTACTACAATGAAGGATTTTCCAAGAAAACCATAAAGATGATATGCAAAGCTAGAATCAAACTAAGATGAATGCAATTAATCTAAGAATACTTTGAGAGAAATATGCAATTAATCTAAAGTACTTGAAAGGAAATATGAAATGCAGATTTTTAGTTGATTTTGGAATAAAAATGATCTTAATCTAAGAACAATTAAGAAAATTTAATCTAAATGGGAAATGCAATAAAACTAAAATGAGAAATTAAACTAGTTGCAAATGAAAGCTTGAAATTCAATAAAAAATTCACTATAGTGCCTTTACTCTCAAAATTGCCTTTTTTTGAATGAGAAGAAGAGGCTCATTAAATAGAAAAGCTCGGGAGAGGAATGAAGAGTTTCTTGATTCGAAACTCCTGACCCTTCATTCCCATATTGAGACAAAAATGCAAGAATTACTTAATAAAAAGAATGGAAAATGCCACACAGGTGACCTTTCGAATATCAAGAATTATCAATTCAAAAAAGTGTGTCCATTCGAATATCAAGTAATTATTAATTCCTTTTTATGTGTAATTAGCTAAAGGGGGTAGATTTTTAATTTAATTAGAAAGCACATAGGACTTTACAATTAAATTAATGTATCATAGAGATAATTTAGCTAATAAAGTCAAAGAGACTTAGGAATTAATTTTAGTGTTTGATTATTGCAATTTATGGTCTTTGCAATTGAAATCAAGTCAAATTAAGTCAGATATGAGGGAGAAAATTGCCTAGGGAACTAGGACTTTGGTGATGTAAAATCGAGATAATGCACCAAAATTGATGAAATTAAATAGGTGCCAATTTTGGGGTATTACAGTATGAAGGATAAACATGAATATAATGTAGAACATAAAGCATGAATTCACTTACATTATTAATTATACATGTGAACACATGTAGAACATAAAGCATACACATAAATTTTCTAAAGTCAGAAAGCATACATATAGCACATAGATTATGTAGCATACACATGAATTCACTTAAGTCATGCACCTAGCCCATACACAAATTTAGGTTATGAAGAATGTACTTGAATACACATGAATATACTTAAGGCATAAATCCTACGCATGAGTACATACACACAAGTGTATTTACATAGTAACAATGAACAAATGAACACACAATGAACAAATTGGATCGAATATCAAGTTTCATATATATCAAAATGAACAATAGTTCTTTACATATCAAAAAATTTCATACATGCCAAATCAATAATAGAGTTACACAAATGTGGCATTGACTATGTCAAGGTCGATATATATAATAAAAATGTCAAATATATACAAAATGTGTTCATTCAATAACCACAACTAGATTTGTATATCTCTATCAATATCTAGGACTCTACTAGATCATAAAAATTGAGCCTCTTCAAAGCGGTAGGTGGATCACTAGATGTCTGCACAAGAATAATTCAAATGCTAAATTAGATATATTATCTCAAAATAACATCAAAATAACTAAATACTAGGTTGTAATTTTTTGGTAGTTGAATTGTTGGTTACCTCATCTCTTTCTTCTACAATTGGGTCATTCTCTATAGCTGATGGTCCTCATCTTGCACGAGCTAGGATCCTATAAAAATGTAAAGGTAGAGGATCCATGGGAGGTTGTCATGAAGAGGGTTGTAATAGGTAAAATAAAATCAATACACATATATGTCTGGAAACACTAAACAAATTATTGTTACTCAAAAATACAACATATAATAGAATAAGCATAAGTAGGAAAAGGTTGCACTTGTTTGTCTAATTAACACTACCTTGCAGGTTTTGTTAGTTTACATGTCATTATTGCATTCATTCTAGATGTCATCATTGTACTCTAAGTATTGATTATTATTCCAAAAATTCCAAAATTCATCAATAATCATTACATTGTGCATTCAAACTAAATGTGATATACAAATGTCCTTTCTTGTTTCATGTTTCATCAATAAGTAGAGCACATTGCAGAATTGAAAGAAAGATTGAAGTAAGGAATAGGGGTCCCATGCATTGCCTTTTGTATGGTTTTTGTCAGTTGGTTGTCTGCTAGGTCTCTGTATTTAGGTCTTCTAATGAAGGGTGCTCCCCTTTATACCAAAAACATATAATAGAAGCAGAGAAACAACAACAATATGCAAGAACAGAAAATTGGCTTCTTATTATCTCCACAAATGTGGAATTACAAACTTTGAGAATTAGAATATGCAAAGCCACATGGGAATTCCCTTACAATATTTTGTAGGACAAGCCTCAAATCATTACCCAAATCTCTTACCCAAAACTACCCTAGACAATACTACGGCCTTCTTTATATAGGCATTTGCCACCGCCCGAGAAGGTTCCAAAAATTTAGCCCTAAGGGCCGACCAAACTTAGAATTATTTTATTTTTCAATTTATTACATCAAAGTTGGCTCAAAATAACTTTTGAAACCTGAACAAAAATTTTGAAGGAAAATTATTTTCTACCATTTCAGGTGGCCCGACTTTCGGAGACCATAAGTCATCACCAGTTGACCTGATTGACTATTATAACCCCATTTCAGAAATGCCACGAAGCACTCTATAGGCTTGACTAGCACAAGTGCTTGTCACCCAAATTTTTGACCTCATTTGAGGCCTCTAAAGCCTTCAAAACTAAGTTCAAAGTTTCTGTACCCTATTGCCAATACCGAAAATCTTCAATATCTTCAAAACTAGACCTGATCTAGCCATGAAACTTTACTGGTAGGCTGACAAGACCGAGATGAACCTTCACATGTGAAATCAGAACATTCCAAGATCGTATGACCAACTTACTAAAAATAGCAAGTTTCCATAAATAGTAGCCCTACACAAGATAACCCTTATTGAATTCAAAAATAGAAATATTTTTGGGTGATGCAAGATTGCTCTTACACCCAGGATGCTCCTGCATCATCTTCATAGTCTGAGTCTCCATCTGCATCTAGGTCTTTAGGGTTTCATATCTACATGAGAGAGAAATATGGTTAGATCCTATTGGATCTAAGCAATACATGAGAAACAAATAACATACTATAGCAATCAAGCTTTCAATACTACATATCAATCTGGAAAATTAAATGTGATTAGTAAATGCACACTGACACTCACTGCAAGGTAGTGTTAAAGGGACTTGTTTTTGACATGAAACCTTTTACTACTAACCATCATCGTGGTGTATGTTGTCCTTTTCATTAACCAAGTGTTTGAATTAAAGGGACTTAGTATGTTCCAAACTAAGAAACCTATTTTAGATAATGTATTTCATAATGATGTTACTTGAGAGCTTAACAGATATTTTTGCAGAAAATAATTGATTGGTTTGCACTTTTAGTCATTGTCAAAGATGCAGGTCTAGCTAAATTTCCATGATAAAGTGCTACAAAAAGTGCTAATGATTGCCAACATTCAAAGCTCAAGTTACAAATGAAGTTGCATAATACTAGTATAATATGTCCTTGCTGTTTCAAAAGTACATTTTCAAGTTATAACATTATTGTTGCTGAATACAGAAAGAGTGGTTCAAAATTGCACCATAAAATTATAACATGTTTACAGTTTGTTTTTATTGAGTGTCACAAACCCGTGTTCAAACCTCATTAATTAAAATTCTAGTGTTTTTAAGTGTCACAAGCCCGTGCTCGAACTTCATTAATAGTGAACAAACATTTTCATCTTGTTGTACCTCTCATACACTAAGTGTAGATTCAGCATCAATGAGAATTGTATACAATGGACAATGCTACAGGAGCTATAATGCTAAAAGCTGAAATTTTGAGTTACAAAATCCAACAAGATGCAAGCTGAACAGAAGTAAACTATGTATAAACTAGAATAGAGTATCTACAACTAACAAAGGAATATCATAAAGGAGGAAGGTACATATTTGTTGTGGAATAAATGATGTTATTCTTGAGCATCTCTCAGTCATAATCACCTTCTAAGGTTTGCGAAGGTTATGACTGAAAGATGTTATAGTTTTGTTTATAACTGTATATCTTTTAACACTTTTTAGTCATAACCTTGCAACTTTAGTAAGTTATTAGAGGTGTTTCATGGTTTCCTGGGACAACTATCTATCATTGCTGAACTCATAGTACATGATTTTTTTTCAAGAATGAGTTCACCAGTTCATCAAGTTCATTTGCAGATTGATTACACAGATTCATTTTAGATCAATAGAATGAAATAGTTTGAATGCTATAATCACAATTTATGTACAAACTGTAGAAAGCTTTTAAATCAATTTCTAGCTACTCTCTATTTTATACAAAGTATTTTTATGAAGCTAATCAGAAAAGAGCAATTATTTGCTTATGTTCCGAATTCCCTGTCAAGGTTTTTGGGTTTCATGTTATGTTGTCACTGTCATATATTAAATGAAGGGGAGACCGAATTCAGCATGTGCACTGTCGACATAATAGGGAGTTTATATTAATGAATGGTGAAATAATAAATTCCTATTATTATCGATAGTAAAGAAGCTTCATGTTACAACAGAGAAGATGAAATGTCTATCAATAAAAGGGCTCAAGCAAGGTCGAGACAACTACGAATGTTTAGAATAAGCTGAGTTCTTTCTCAGTTAAGAATTGTGAAAATTAGTTACAAAAAATAATTCATAGAATTGGCACACGGAGTGAAAAGAGTAACAGTCAACTTCATTAGACCTACAAGCTGAGAATCAATCACCAAGTTTCAGTCATGCATATACAGCCCAGGTAAAGCTATAGTTACAAGTTGTGACTGTTGCAGAATAAATGAAAAATGAACGCTTCTCATAACTAGATTCAACAAGGCTAGAGCTATATAAGTAGCTTATGAACTATTGATAGCTAAAGATAGTCACAGTGAAAGTAACGAATAGAAAGTAAATGCCATTCTAGGTGTATTCATGACATATCATAACCCACATTGAATGTGACTCATAAACTGGTGTCTACATAAGTTTTGGCTGGTAACATTAATAAAGTGACTCATAAAGCTATGACTTATGTAGTCACAAATCGTGGTGTATAGCAAATAAAGAAAGTTCTCTTCTCATTTTCAAAGAATTAAAGCTAAGAGTTCCAGTTCAAGGCTCATTTTAAAAAATAGAGTGAGTGTTCAAGAGATAAAACAAAAGAAAAGGGACCTAAGCTTTCGTAAATAAAGGAGATGAGTTATCTAAAATAAACAGTTTGATTCATGAAGATACAAAGAGAGAAATAGATCACTTATCTCTAAGTGTCAAGCCTAGGTCGAGTTTGTAGCTATGAGTTTCTTTTCTATTAATGTTGAACTCCAGCTGAGACAAGAGTTCACTGCCAGTCATAAGCCAAGCTTACCATCAATTGCAAACCGAGCTTCAATCAACAACATAGTCATAGTTATAACAGAGGCAAACACCAGTCAGAACTAAAAGCCAAATAAGATAGATACATACTGAGCATATGAATGAGCAAATACCAGTTGATTGGGTGAGACAGCAGGATCAAAATCTTCATCTATAGATAGCTAAAGCTTTGCTCCTTCTGTTAGGGTTTTTGTTTTCCCTAATTCTTCTCTACGAAGAATATGATCAACACAAGTCTTGAAAAGAAAAATAAAATGAGCATAAGTCTTTGGAGTCCACCAAATAGAGCATATTGAATGCCTTCATTGCAGATGTCATTCCCTGCAATTTTTTGAAATTTGTAAAATGCCACCTCATTCCTTATCTTTCAAAACTTGTGCAAGTGGGTTGAGTTTGTTAAATCCCCACTTAGCATTTGTTTTCACCTAGTATTTTTTGAGGATAGGTTATTTATTTAATGCTAGGTTTTTATCTAATGTTAAATTTTTAGAATTTTGGCAAATATTATTGTAAAAGGATTTTTAAATCCTTATTAGGAGCCAAAATTTTAGGCATTTAGCGGGGAAAACATAGACAGATTTTTGGCACATGTTTTGGCCATTTTTAGGGAATTTTGGTGGGGTTTAGATTTTTGGATTTGAGGTGTAGGCAGAATATAAAATTGATTTTTGATGATCAATTGAGGGTTACAGATTTTGGAGAGAGGGCATATAGTGAACACATTGTTCCTAAGTGCTTGGAAGGCCATTTTTGTAATCAATTTTTTTTTTTTGTCAGATTTTGGAGGGAATGAACCAGAGGTTTTAATTCATATTTGTGAAGTTGTTTTGATATGAGATCTTGTTTTCATCTTTTCTAACAAGTGTTAAATTATTTATTATCCAAAGGAAGTGAGTAAATTTCTATTCCTTCTAAAGATAATCAATTTCTTCAAGACCTTGTATGAGAAATGTATGTTTGTTGATTATCCAAGCTTTTTGTGGTAAAACCCTGATAGCAAGTTTTGTCAACCTATATGTTGAGCAGAGATTCAGAGTGTTGAGATCTTCATTTATGAGTTAGGATTGATGTTTCATCTTTTCTGCAAAGTCTTAAATATTTCTTGGTGTATCACTCTAATCTTTTAGTTATAGTATTCTTTTCCCTTTTCCCAACAAATTGCAAATCAGGAAAGTGATATTCCATATTTTATAAGAATCGGCCTAGAATCCGAAGATTCCTCTTCATTCATAGTCTACCCATAGTTAGGAGATGTTTCCATTGTCAGGATAGAATTGTTGTGTTTCCTTAATGCTTGAGTTAGGGTAACAATTCTAAACTTGAACAGTTTTTGGCACGCTCGGTGGGACCACGAACTGCTTCTCAGTTCTGAGTTGTTAGATCTATGGTTGTTTTAAATTTTAGTTGCAAATCTCAGTGTGGATTTTAATGAGAAGAACTCCAATGAGATCAAATAAGGATAGTTTTGTGTATCATGAATTACAGTCAAGAGGAAGGGGAGGAAGATCATCCAGAGGTGGAAGAATGTCACATGATCCAAGAGGTACTTCTTTGAATTCAGATTTCTCATCATTTGATAATCCCATTTTTTAAAATCAAGCTACAAATTTAGAAGAACTTGAGGTTATTATTGAAGAAATCAGCCTTCCTAAAGATCTAAGGGTTCCTAATCATACCAGATCATATTTTCCAAGTGGTGAAAATTTATTTATAGGTAATTCTATTCTTGGAGCTTCTACAAGTGGTACTGCAGCAACTCCTCAGAATCTAAAGACTTATCAAAGGAAAGTAGTTCAGCCTGCTCAACCTTTTGTGACACTAGCTATTCAGTAGCAAGCTCCTCCACATCAAGCAATGGCTAGGAATCTACCATTTGTTACATTCAATCAAGGAAGTCCTTTGAGGATTTCAAATCATAATAATGTTCCATTGGTTGCTCTTAAAGGCTTGCCATCATTTACTGGAGAAGGACCAGTAACAAATATTGAACACATCAGAGATGTTGCAACACTTTACAATGTTCATCATGTTATAGAAGAATATGTAGCTTTGAAGCTATTGGCTACATCACTCAAGGGTAATGCCCTTGACTGGTTCAAAACTCTTCTGGTGGACTCTATTGCTACTTGGGATGTCCTGGGTGAAAGGCTATCTAAATTTTTTGAGGACAAATCTGATAACTTGTCTCTCATGGAATAATTAACTACAATCAAGAGAGCCCCACAAGAGGAGATGAGTGATTTTAATCTTCATTTTTAGAAGACTTGGAATCAGATCCTTGTTACAGTAAGACCTTCAACTAAATATGTATTTTTATATTATTTGAAGAGTTTGAATAATGATATCTCTATAATGATTCAATCTATGGGAGGTAATACTTTACCTCAAGGTTTTGATACTACTATTAGGGTAGAGAATAGTCTTATCTAGGCAAGAAAGATAGCTCCCAGGCCTCCTATGCCTTTCTTTCCTAATATATAGTCTAATATGCCATTGGTAGTTCCACCATTATCTATTGTCCCATCTTATAAACCCTTAGAAATAGCTCCTACAGCTCCTCTAAATGAATTATAGACTATAAAGGATAGTTAGAAAAAAAAAATGAAAGTTTGCTGCAATCTTTTAGTAATGATTTAGTGGCCCTTAAGAGGAATCAAGCTCAGGAAAACCCTGCTATTCAAAATCAGTTTGCTGGTTCTTCTTCACAATATCCTAATTACCCTAATTTATAGGCTAATAGGCAGCAATTTCAAGGAAATACTAATGTAAATAGGCAGAATTGGAATATGAGACCAAATAGATAGTATAATCTAGCACCTCTTAATGCCGTTAGAGATATTGTTCCTACTCAGAATAACATTGCTACTGACTGGTGTTTTCCATGCAATGAGCCACATGATCAGTCTACATGTTCTAAGGGAATTATTAATCAAGCTCTTATGGTACAAAATTCAATGAATTCACAGCAGAATGTGTCTGTTGAAGAGGTCCAAAATCAACTAGACCAAAGTGCTACAGATACCAGATTCTTAAACTGGCAAGAAGAAGAGTTTTGTGGAATTAATGAATATTCATCAATTACAACAAATACAAGAGCAAAAAAGAGAGCCCTTGAAATAGATCAATCTACTGGTAATGTTTCTTCTCCACCAATTTCTATTTTAAAGAATCTATTAGTTTCCACTAATAAAGATCAAACTCAAAGGAATGTAGATCGGAGTTCTCCTAGGTCATCACATAAGGTACAGTTTACTGTTCCATTTAATATTATTGATACAATGAAAAAAACAAATGTTACTTTGTCTGCATGGGAAACTCTATCTATTCTAGGACAGATTGAGATTTTGAAAGAAGAGTTGTCCAAGCTGGCAGCTAATTCATAGCAAGCAGTACAACAGTCACCAAGTGTGGTTATGACTAACTCTGAGCCTCCTAAGGTTCAGGAAAAGCCACCAAAAGAAGAGAAAAAGCCTACTAAAGTTCAGCAGCTAGCAGTACCAGAAGTCAAGAAGGCTGCATATATTGAAAAGATAGTAGTAACTACTGATAAGAAACTATCAAATGTACAAAGGACATCAGAGAAGGAAGGTAAGAAATCTACAAATGAAAAGCCTCCTCCTTTTTATGTCTCTTTGATTATTGGAAATAAATTAGTTCATAATTGTATGGTTGATAGTGTTGCAACCAACATTGTCATGCCTAAGAAAGTAGTATATTTACTAAATTTGAAATATGAGCCTCTTGAGAAGGGTGTAGTCTAGCTTGACGAAACTTTAGTTAAGACCTTAGGAGTCATTCAAAATGCAATTTTGACCTTACACTCCTGCCCAAATTTTTCAATTCCATAGGATATATATGTTATTGATTTACCAGCATATTTTGCTATGTGTATGTCTAGAGATTTCACAGCCAAAATAGATGGCTATTTTTCATTAGACTAGTCACATTTGTATTTCATAACTAGATATGGTACTAAGGTAACCATAAAATTAGAATCATTGGCCAAATATCACATAGAGCCTTATAATCCAAGTCTTATTAATGTGAGCTGTGTGATCATGGACCAAGATGAAATACCTGATTATTCAGCTTATAATACCCAAACTGAAGCATATCCAGACATTTTTCTAGATGAATGGGCTACTAGAAATGAATAGAATGATGACATGTTTGATGCTAGTTTTGGAAATTATATGATTTTAGAATTTGATTCAGTAGTGCCTAATTTGATTAAAGATCCAAAATCTAAATCTGATGTGTCTAACCAGCTTTGGGATTTGTATTTTGATGGGTCAAGGAACAAGGATGGAGTTGGTGTAGGGGTTATGCTGGTATCACCTGATGGTGATAAATTTTATGCTACTTTCAAGTTGTCCTTTCCTTATTCTAACAATGTGGCTGAATATGAGAGTTTGATTCAGGGATTAGAGTGGGCAAGATTGAGAGGTATTAAGTGTTTGAGAGCATTTGGCGATAGTGAGCTTATTGTTAAGAAGGTGATAGGTATCGATACTATTAAAAGTGATATGCTTAAGATGTATAAATCTAGAGTTCCTGATATTCTAGATGAATTTGATGCTTTCAACCTGATTTCAATTCCTCGAAGGGAAAATCTACATGCTGATAGGTTGGCTGGTATTGGTGCTCATATTGCAATAACAAAAAATAAAGGACTGATTTTAGACCAGTCACATATTAAGATAATTGTTAGGCCATCCATTCTGGATAATGACACTTATTGGCAAGTTTTCAATACTGATGAACATATCTTAAGTTTTTTGATAGAAATAGATGGTTTTTTAGCTTCAAGAGATAACAAAAACATCCAGCAAATGGAAGACCAGATCATTCAGTTGAAAACCAATAAGCTTTCAAAGGGATTAGTCAGCTTGGAATCAACTTTTAATTCTGATGATCAGTTTAGGAAGGGTAAAACCAGTTTGTTGATTAAAGAAGATCATTATGAGGAAGTGGAAATTTTCAGAGACAATCAGTTGAAGGTTGGTAAAATAAATTCTCCTAAAGAAAAAGAATTGTTTATTGATCTTTTTAAAGAATATAATGATGTTTTTGCATGGGATTACTCTAATTTGAAGGGTTTTGACCCCCAATTAACCTAGCATACTATAGAATTGGAGCCTAATGCTAGGCCAATTAGACAAAGGCAAAGGCCTATAAACCCCAAGCTAAAGCCATTAATGTTAAAAGAGCTGAGAAAACTTCTAGATGGTGGTATCATATTTCCTATTAAGCACACATCTTGGGTTTCTAATTTGGTTCTAGTGAGGAAGAAGAATGGAGATATAAGACTTTGTGTAGACTTTAGAGACCTTAATAGGGCATCTCTAAAAGATAGACACCCTCTTCCTTCCATGCAATAGATTTTACAATATGTTTCAGGTTTTGAGAGATTCTCACTCCTAGATGGATATTCTAGTTACAACCAGATTTTAGTCAAGGAATCTGATCAATTTAAAATAGCTTTTACAACCAAATGGGGTAACATGGCTTACAAAAGAATGCCATTTGGGCTATCAAATGCTGGAGCCACTTTTTAGAAAGCAATGGACATGGCTTTCAAGAACTTAATGTATAAGTTTGTGCTAGTGTACCTAGATGATGTGACAATTTATAGAAAGGTTGCAAATCAACACATTGATCATTTGAGGTAGATATTACAAAGATGTAGAGAATTTAGAATTTCTTTAAATCCTAAGAAATCTATATTTGCAGTTCATGAGGGAAAACTCCTCAGATACTAGGTGTCTAAGGAAGGAACAATAATAGATCCTGAGAGAATTCATGCAATTCTTGAGCTTTCATTGCCTAAACACAAGAAAGGATTGCAGAGTTTTATTGGGAGAATTAATTTTGTAAGGAGGTTTATTCTTGATATTGCAAACCTGTTAAAACCATTGACTACCATGCTTAAAAAAGATATTCCTTTCAGCTAGACTAATGAAGGAAAAAAGAATTTTGAGTTGATAAAACAAGCTGTCTTCAGCCCCTACTCTTGTTAATTCTGATTTTACTAAAGATTTTATTTTGTATGCCTATGGTGGTTCTGACACCATTTCAGCAATACTAGTGCAAAAGAATGATGAAAAAAAAGAGCAACCAATTTCCTTTTTCAGCAAAGGTATGGATGACTATGAAAAAAGGTACAGTTTTGTTGAAAATGATGTACTAGTTGTTATTAAAGCTTTGAAGAAGTTTAAGCATTTAATTGCCAGAAATAAAGTGCACTTAATGGTTGCTCATCCTAGCATCAAAGAGTTTTTGGTAAACAAGGATGTTAATGAAAAGAGGGCTAGTTGGATAACAAGGGTTATGGAGTATGATGTACAGATTCATGTGACTAAGCTGATTAGAGGCAAGGGCCTTTGTGCTCAAATGGAAAAAGAGGAAGAACAAGCTGAAGTTTTTGAAGAATCTAAAAATTTACAAGGTGATGTTATATTATTCAATGATCTTACAAATTGGTTGTTAGATATGACCAGATTCTTGCAAACTAGACAATGCCCAAATAATCTTGATAAGGTAAAGAGGAGGTACTACAAGTTACAATATATTCCCTTTGTTCTTATTGATGGTATGCTATATAGAAAGGACTATTCTGGAATGTTTCTTAAATGTATTGATTCACTAGATCAAGACAGAATTTTATCTGAATTTCATGATGGATCTTGTGGAGGACATTTTAGTCCTAAAACTACAGCCTGGAAAATGCTAAGGGTAGGCTATTATTGGCCTGATTTATTTAAGGATGCTCATGTTTGGGCTAGAAAATGTCAAAAATGTGCAATATTTGCAGGTAAACAAAGGTTGGCAGCATTTCCATTAAAACCAATTGTGGTTGATCAGCCATTTGCTAAGTGGGGAATGGACTTTATTGGTCCTATTAATCCTAATTCTAGTGCAAGTCATAAATGGATTTTGACTACTACTGATTATTTCATGAGATGGATTGAAGCTATTGCACTAAAAGAGGCTACTAAACCTGCTATGTTAAAGTTTTATGAAGATATTACAACCAGGTTTGGAGTTCCTCAATCAATTATCTCTGATAATACTATGGCTTTCATTGGTTTAACTATTACAGAATGGGCTATGAAGAATGGGATTTATTTAAATACTTCTTCTAATTATTATCCTCAAGGTAACGGTCTTGCAGAATCTACAAATAAAAATCTAATCAGAATTACCAAAAAGACTCTGCAGGATAACAAGAGAGATTGGCATTCTAAATTGAAGGCAGCCTTGTGGTTGGATAGGATTACACCTAAATAGATAATTGAGAATTCACCTTATGTCCTAGTTTATGGTAAAGAGGCAAGATTGCCAGTTTCTACTAAATTTCCAGCCTTGCAGCTGGTGGATCAGATGTTACTATTTGAAGAAGAAGATCCCCTTAAACTAAGGTATGTTGATCTATTACAGCTTGAAGAGGAAAGAAGAAAAGCATTTGAAACAATGGAACTTAAGCAAGCTCAAACTAAAAGATCATTTGAAAGGAAAGCTAAGTTCAGAGAATTTAAGGAAGGAGATTTAGTACTTAAGTGGGATTTATTAAAGAGTAGATCAGGGTAGCATGATAACTTTGATAATTTTTGGTCAGGCCCTTTTGTCATAACAACGTGTAAGGAGAAAAATTATTTTCAGTTGTCCACAACTGAAGGGGAAGATCTAAAAATTCTAGTTAATGGAATTAACCTCAAGCTTTGCTTTGAGGGATAGGTTAGTTTCAGTTTTTCAAGTTCAATAAGTGTTGTCCAAAGCACTAGGTCTCTAGGTTGCATTGAGTCTAGTTTAGGTGCATTTTCATTTCAATAAAAGTTGCACTTATGGTTTCAGTTTTTTCTAAATTTTGTTGCCCTATGATAAGCCTACAGGTCATGTCTACTAGGTAGACATCCAGCAGAAGTTGCCAAAATTGTTACTCAAAAATAAAACATACAATACAATAAGCATAAGTAGGAAAAGGTTGCATTTGTTTGTCTAATTAAAACTACCTTGCAGGTTTTGTTAGTTTACATGTCATTATTGCATTCATTCTAGATGTCATCATTGTACTCTAAGTATTGATTATTATTCCAAAAATTCCAAAATTCATAAATAATCATTACATTGTGCATTCAAACTGAATGTCATATACAAATGTCCTTTCTTGTTTCATGTTTCATCATTAAGTAGAGCACATTGCAGAATTGAAAGAAAGATTGAAGTATGGAATAGGGGTCCCATGCATTGCCTTTTGTATTGGTTTGTGTTAGCTGGTTGTCTACTAGGTCTCTACATTTAGGTCTTCATAGTCCAAGTTTCCATCTGCATCTAGGTCTTTAGGGTTTCATATCTGCATGAGAGAGAAAATATGGTTAGATCCTATTGGATCTAAGCAATACATGAGAAACAAATAACATACTATAGAAATCAAGTTTTCAATACTGCATATCAATCTGGAAAATTAAATGTGATAAGGAAATGTACACTGACACTCACTGCAAGGTAGTTTTGAAAGGACTTGTTTCTAACATGAAACCTTTTACTACTAATGATCATTGTGGTGTATGTTGTCCTTTTTATTAACTAGATGTCTGAATTAAAGGGACTTAGTATGTTCCAAACTGAGAAACCTTTTTCAGATAATGTATTTCATAATGATGTTATTTGAGAGCTTAATAGATATTTTTACAAAAAATAGTTGATTGGTTTGCACATTCAGTCATTGTCAAAGATGCAGGTCAAGCTGAATTTCCATGATAAAGTGCTACATAAAGTGCTAATGATTGAAATCATTCAAAGCTCAAGTTACAAATGAAGTTGCATAAATACTAGTATAATATGTCCTTGTTATTTCAAAAGTACATTTTCAAGTTATAACATTATTGTTGCTTAATACAGAAAGAGTGCTTCAAGATTGAGCCATAAAATTATAAAATGTTTACAGTTTGTTTTTATTGAGTGTCACGAACGCATGTTCGAACCTCATTAATTAACATTCTAGTGTTTTTGAGTGTCAAAAGCCCATGCTCAAACTTCATTAATAGTGAACAAACATTTTCATCTTGTTGTACCTCTCATACCCTAAGTGCAAATTCAACAAAAATAAGAATTGTATACAGTGGACAATGCTACAGGAGCTATAGTGCTAAAAGCTGAAATTTTGAGTTACAAAATCCAACAAGATGCAAGCTGAACAAAAGTAAAATATGTATAAACTAGAATAGAGTATCTATAGCTAACAAAGGAATATCATAAAGGAGGAAGGTACTTATCTGTTCCAAAATAAATGATGTTACTCTTGAGCATCTCTCAGTCATAATCACCTTCTAAGGTTTGCGAAGGTTATGACTGAAAGATGTTATAGTTTTGTTTATAACTGTATATCTTTTAACATTTTTCAGTCATAACCTTGCAACTTTAGTAAGTTATTAGAGGTGTTTCATGGTTTCCTGGAACAATTGTCTGTCATTGTTGAACTCATAGTACATGATTTTCTTTCAAGAATGAGTTCACCAATTCATCAAGTTCATCTACGGATTGATTACATAGATTCATTTTAGATCAGCAGAATGAAATAGTTTGAATGCTATAATCATAGTTTATGTAAAAACTGTAGAAAGCTTTTAAATCAATTTCTAGTTACTCTCTGTTTTATACAAAGTATTTTTATGAAGCTAATCAGAAAAGAGCAATTATTTGCTTATGTTCCGAATTCCCTATCAAGGTTTTTGGGTTTCATGTTATGTTGTCACTGTCATATATTAAATGAAGGGGAGACCGAATTTAGCATGTGCAATCGACATAATGGGGAGTTTATATTAATGAATGGTGAAATAATAACTTCCTGTTATTATCCACAGTAAAGAAGCTTCATGTTACAGTAGAGAAGATGAAATGTCTATCAATCACAGGGCTCAAGCAAGGTTGAGACAACTGTGAATGTTCACAATAAGCCGAGTTCTTTCTCAATTAAGAAATGTGAAAAGAAAGCTTCAGTTACAAACAATAATTCATAGAATTGGTACACGTAGTGAAAAGAGTAATAGTCAACTTCATTAGACCTACAAGCTAAGAATCAATCACCAAGTTTTGGTCATGCATATACAGCCTAGGTAAAGCTATAGTTACAAGTTGTGACTATTGTAGAATAAATGAAAAATGAAAACTTCTCATAACTAGATTCAACAAGGCTGGAGCTATATAAGTAGCTTATGAACCGTTGATATCTAAAGATAGTCACAGTAAAATTAATGAATAGAAAGTAAATGCCATTCTCAGTGTATTCACAGCATATCATAACCCACATTGAACGTGACTCATAAACTGGTGTCTACATAAGTTTTGGCTAGTACCATTAATAAAGTGACTCATAAAGTCATGACTTATGTAGTCACAAATCATGGTGTATGGAAAATAAAGAAAGTGCTCTTTTCATTATCAAATAATTAAAGCCAAGAGTTCCAATTCAAGGATCATTTTAAAAAATAGAGTGAGTGTTTGAGAGGTACAACAAAAGCAAAGGGACCTAAGCTTTCACAAATAAAGGAGATGAGTTATCTAAAATAAATAGCTTGATTCATGAAGATACAAAGAGAGAAACAAATCACTTATCTCTAAGTGTCGAGCCTAGCTTGATTTTGTAGCTATGAGTTTCTTTTCTATTAATGTCAAACTCTAGCTGAGACAAGAGTTCACTGCCAGTCATAAGCCAAGCTTACCATCAATTGCAAACCATGCTTCAATAAACAACATAGTCATAGTTATAACAAAGGCAAACACCAGTCAAAAGTAAAAGCCAAATAAGATAGATACATACTGAGCATATGAATGAGAAAATACCAGTCGACTGGGTGAGACGGGAGGATCAAAATCTTCATCTACAGATAGCTAAAGCTTCACTCCTTCTATTAGGGTTTTTGTTTTCCCTAATTCTTCTCTACGAAGAATATGATCAACACAAGTCTTGAAAAGAAAAACAAAATGTGCATATGTCTTTGGAGTCCGCCAAGCAGAGTATATTGAATGCCTTCATTGCAGATGTCATTCCCTACAGTTTTTTGAAATTTGTAAAATGCCACCTGATTCCTTATCTTTCAAAACTTGTGCAAGTGGGTTAAGTTTGTTAAATCCCCACTTAGCATTTATTTTCACCTAGTATTTTTTGAGGATAGGTTATTTATTTAATGTTAGGTTTTTAGCTAATGTTAAATTTTTAGAATTTTGGCAAATATTATTGTAAAAGGATTTTTAAATCCTTATTAGGAGCCAAAATTTTAGGCATTTAGCGGGGGAAACATAGATTTTTGGCACATGTTTTGGCCATTTTTAGGGCATTTTGGTGGGGTTTAGATTTTTGGATTTGAGGCATAGGCAGGATATAAAATTAATTTTTGATTATCAATTGAGGGTTGTAGATTTTGGAGAGAGGGCATATAGTGAACGCATTGTTCCTAAGTGCTTGGAAGGCCATTTTTGTGATCTATTTTTTTTTTTGTCAGATTTTGGAGGGAATGAACCAGAGTGTTTAATTCATATTTGTGAAGTTGTTTTGATATGAGATCTTGTTTTCATCTTTTCTAACAAGTGTTAAATTATTTATTATCCAAAGGAAGTGAGTAAATTTCTATTCCTTCTCAAGATAATCAATTGCTTCAAGACCTTGTATGAGAAATGTATGTTTGTTGATTATCCAAGCTATTTGTGGTAAAACCCTGATAGTAGGTTTTGTCAACCTATATGTTGAGCAGAGATTCAGAGTGTTGAGATCTTCATTTATGAGTTAGGATTGATGTTTCATCTTTTCTGCAAAGTCTAAAATATTTCTTGGTGTACAACCCTAATCTTTTAGTTATAGTATTCTTTTCCCTTTTCCCAACAAATTGCAGATCAGGAAAGTGATATTCCATATTTTATAGGAACCAACCTAGAATCCAGAGATTCCTCTTCATTCATAGTCTACTCACAGCTAGGAGAGGTTTCCATTGTCAGGATAGAATTGTTGTGTTGCCTTAATGCCTGAGTTAGGGTAACAATTCTAAACCTAAACAATTATAAAATTACATCTACTCATATCTAAACACATATGTTTAACATCTATATAAAAAAAATGCATACCAAAACCTTAGATGACTCTCCTATACTCTTAGGAGTTATCGCCACTTACTAGGAAACTACGACCAATTCTTGTATGAACAATCATAACATATGTCAGATCCATAGAGGAATGATTTCTAAGAGATTTAGAATGATCAAGAATGCAATTGAAAGTCAATACAAAAATGTTACCACTTCTCTCTCCTGAACATCAACACCATCAAGTGCATTCATTAATTATATAAAACCCAACTGTTTCTATATATAGAATAAATAATTCAGGTGCATTCATCAATATATACTACAAGTACATGTTTTATCATGAATAATACATTTCAAAAAATAAACTTATATTCTATTGAATTAACTTTTTTCGTTTGGGTGTCCTCGAGGATTTCTTTCTCTTCCCCTGTGTCCTCAAGTGAAGTGAGGTACCGTAGCAAAAAAAAAATAACATAAGAGAAATGAACATGATACCACATGGGTTCAATTAAAATTGTAAACAAGAGATGTTCAAAATATTATACCGCAAAGCTTTCAAAACTAAAGTCAATGGCAGAAATGGTGATATCATCAATTTTGGAAATTTGAGCAGCTAACAAACCCTATAAAACACCAAATAAATATGCATATATTAACAAAATATATTTTGAAACATAAATATTATTCTATTTTAAGGAATATTTTAAAAGAATTATCTTAGGTGTCGAAGTTATACGTGTATGTCTACTCAAATGAACACTCTGTGGTGTTCTCGTATCGCCTATTGCACCCTGCAATGCATATTATTCATGTATCAATTTAAAGTATTCTCTAAATAAAAAATTATTTACTTTTATAAGATTTAGGTGATTAATTAATAACATGTCAAAACACAAATAAAAAAACATGTCCCTGCTCTCTAGAAAATACCATCATCATCAAGTAGTCTATGAGGGCTACATCCTCAACAGTGAATGCATGACATATACCCCTATAATGTGTATATGAATGAGATGATGAACCATCCTCATTCCCATCAGTGTCTACCCCAACACATATACCCTAATGATTGGGGTACATATGCTCAATGGGTTGGGTTGATCCAAATGGTGAGTCTGATAATGATGGAGGTGGCGCAGGTGTTGATGCAAATTGTGCATCTGATGATGATGGAGGTGGAACAGGTGCTGATCTACCCTCTACTTTGACAAACTATGTGCCATGCTCAATGATGAAATCATTCAATGATATGGCTACATGAAGGTTCTGTAAATCTATGGACTCCTTCACAACTATTGGGACTGTAACATGAACCATGGATTTTTTAGCTGGAAGCCTCCTATGTTGTGGTTGTACCACCCTAGAGCACCAAGTTTAACCTATGAAAAGGCTCTCCCTCTACCTTGGAATTATCTGATATCAAATTAATTTGTCTTCTCATCGATGATAAACTCACAATATAGATTTCTCAAGAAATATAGAGGCACCTCCCAATTATTACAAGGTGCTTGGTCAAAGATCATATACCACCTATCCCAAAAAGATGATTTCATCCTATTGTGAACACACAAATGTATAAGAAACTGAGACATATTTAGTTATAGGGTGTTACTAGTACTAGGATCAGTAAAAAGAGAACAAATATCACTTTTAAGAATGACCTTCTTTTTCACTTCATCATATGACAAGCCATCCACATAAAAATTCTTGACACCTATGCCTACATGAACCCCATTTGGTAACCTCTCTAGAAACCTCATTCGCACTATTGGCTATTCTTTCTAGCATCGAGGTGAGGGTTGAGTGGTGATCAAGACTAGAGGACCTCAACATATTGACCAATATAGAAATTTGGGCACTATTATGTGTAAGGCATTTTATGAGATCATCTTGTGTGGCATCTACATGATCTAATGGAGGATGTGGAGGGTTTACAGGTGGTGGTGGCTATGCAGGAAGAGTTTGTGGTTATGTTGGAGGATTTTTTGGTTGTGGATGTTTCTCAAGTTCAATGTTTTCTTATATTTCTTGTGCATGAGCTCTTTGTTTTCTTTTTCATTTTGGAGAATTCTTTGTAGAATATGACAACAAAATCTAAAAATAAAACATAGATAAATTAAAAAACCCTATTTTAAATAAAATAAAAACAAAAATATTTGAAACACTAAAATATTACCTTTCCAACGAGGTTCCATTGACATGAATCGATGAAAAATGTAAATAGGACCAAAACATGCTTGCGTTATGAAGAAAAATGGCTTCCTCCATTGACTGTTCCTTTGTTTATGGCATTAGAAATGGTCCAAAGCCACGGGTTTTGAGGAATATAATGTTCCTCAAAACTCGTACACATTTTGAGGAATATTTTTGTTCCTCAAAACCTATACACATTTTGAGGTGCTATTGGCATTTTTTAATATTTTTGGCTAGGCTTGGTAAAACCAAGCCTAGTACAATTTTGAATTTTGTATAACCCGCATGGGTAATGAATTTTTTTATTTTTTTTTATGTGGCTACTAAATTTTCCACCATCTTGGTGCACTTACCCCATTGAAAGTTTTATAAACCTTAGCCCCTTCAAATTCTCAAAATTAGAAGGAACTTTTCCCTCCAATTCATTATTTGAGAGATCCATGCATGTGGGAGTGGAAAGAATATATTGGTACAGTTGATATATACCTATTACAATCATGTCCAATTGATATTGATATAAATGGAAAATATTTATTTCAGTAGATAATTCAAAATTATTTTGGCTTTCATTTTCCATTGCTTGTAGGTATACAATTGTGTGTGGAATTGATCCTGAGATTTGATTGGAAGAAAGGAGAAAGATCTGGAGGTTTGTTAGTTGGCCTATCTCTAAAGGAATTTTGTTTGTAAAAAAATTCTCCTTCATTACCAACACTCTTGACTCTAAAATATCTCCAATTAATGATGGTATATCACCTCCCAATAAGTTGTTCCCAATTTAAGGAACATACAACTTTGAACAATTTACTATTGGTGGAGGGAATGATCCACAAAATTTAATATTGTATAGAAGGAATGAATATAAATCAATTAGCAAACTGAGCTCATGTGGTAAGCCTCCCTCCAAAGTATTATTTCTCCAATTTAGGACAATAAGGGAAGATAAATTAGACAATCTTGTAGGGATTACTCTATTTATGTTGTTGTTTGTAAGATTTAGCATTTCGAGTTCAAATAATCTGGCCAAGCTTGGAGGAATATTGCCACTAAACAAATTGTCATTGAGCATCTATATTTTGATAGTAAAAGACCACATTGATGGGATGGGCCTAATTAATCTATTTATAGATGCATTTAGTTCTAGTAGTTGCATCCATGTTGAATTTTTTGAGGATAAAATAGTTCCTTCCAAATGATTTCTTGAAAGATTTAGATATTTCAATAGAGGACTGGTTTCCCATAGCCAAGAGAGAATTTTTCCTACAAGCCTGACTTTAATTAATTCCAATGTTCAAAGTGATAATTATTTAAATTCAAGGTGGTTTATCATCGTAAAAAGTTAACATCCATAATTGGATGATTTAGGACCTATTAGACCCCATTTTGGTGATTTTGATGTCCAAATGTCCATCATACTTGATTCTAGCAACCTATATTTTATGCGCCTGCTCCTTTTCACTCTCCCCCAAGCTCCAATTTAAAATTGAGCCCATTTCTCATGGGACATGTCACCAATGGCAACCTATCCCTAGGCTTTTGGTCACAAATTTCACTTGGGGCTCGATGTTGGGATCTCATTGGGATATTTTATTTTGTGGTCAGCCTGGATCAAATTTAAATCCAAAAATGATGGATTTAGTATAAAAGCATCTCATCTCTCCTCATTTTGTAACCAATATCTATACTCAAGCATCTTTGGAAACCAAGCTATCAAGATTTCAAGAAATCAAGAGCAAGTAAGAGAAATTGGAATTAATATTTGAAGTAAAACATCCAAGATCAAGATACCCAAGTCATTAATTCTTCAAGATCATTCAAGTAAAATGAAGTCTTCTCTATTTGATGCAAGTTTCTTTCTCATGATGGCCAAGTAGAGGAAATCTCAATCAAGAAAGAAGATCCATCCTTTCATCCACATTCTCTCTCCTTTTCAAGTGGTTATTAATTATATCTAAATTAAAGATCTAGGAGTGGCATTCATAGATCGATACATTTTTAAAGGCATCATTGATTCTACATCACATTCTAAGGTCAAATATTTGTACTTTAAGTACATTCAAGAATCTTCATGGGTGTGAGAGATTCATACATCTATCCATGAGGGTTTATGCAAGGTGAATCTATTATTTGCCTTCCTATTTAATTTCCTTTATCAATTTTATTTCATATTTCAAGGTTGATTTGTTTGAAGGGGTTTGACCAAGGAAAACCCCTTTAGATAACATTTTCTCTATTTTTTGTGTGCAAGAATAGGTTATGGAGTTTTCCAATTAGATCTAGGTAGATCGGGAATAGACGTACGATCTATGAAGAATACAAATGAAAACACCAAGAAGATGTTTCCATTACTGTCATGTCCTAGGAACACATTGTCATTACCATCATGTCCCTACCATTTTAAGCTTAGATTTCAATCACACGTCAAATCTCTCTTTTGGTTTCTATTTCCATATATTTCTACTCATTGTTTATGTTATAGTCTATTTTACCAGTTCTTTAATGACTTTCATAGTTAATCATTTATATTACTTTATTTTATCATTCTCATTTCATCAGTCACATGCTTTAGTGAAGGAGCCATTTTTCCCATTTAGCACTTGAGTCACCTCTTGAGACTATTAGGGGCATCTTCCTTCCTAGATGTGAAATTAATGAAAAGGGAGGTAATTATCCAACCATACATTCATTTTTTCCATTTTCACCTTTGTACAGATGAAAATTCAATGTCAATAATACATGACACTAATTTCAAGTCATATAATTGAAATAATGGAATCCATGTTTTGCTAATGTTTAGCACACAATTAGATAGATACAAGCAACTTAGGCTTGTAAGCTTGTCAAAAAAAGTTTCTGAGATCAATTGGTAATGGTTTAATGGTCCATAGATAGTTTAGTATATGACGTGGAAGTGAGGTTGTTCCATTAAATTGATTTCCACAAGAAGAAAAAAATGTAACTTGGAATAAAACTGAGAAAATGAAAGGGGAATGGTCACACTTGGTTATTTCTAACATCCAAATACTTAAGTGAGAAGATATTGCCCAAGGAATCTAGAATTTTACCACACAATTGATTATTTTCAAGACCTAAATTCACTAACAAAGTGAGACTTCCAAGAGAAGAAGGTATGCTTCCACTAATTCAACTATGACTGAGGAAAATGTTAGTTAGAGAAGCAAGATTTCCAAGGCAAGAAGGTATGCTTTCATGGAAGAGATTTCCTGAAAGATCTAGAACTTTAAGGCAAGCGGTCAAAAAAATGGAAGTGGGAATCATCCCACCAAAGTTATTGAAAGATAAATCTAAATATTCAATATAAGAGACATTGTCAAGGAAGGAACATATGCTTCCATTCAAGTTATTCCCTCTAAGATCAAGATCACTAATGTGGATGAGAAAACAAAAGGAAGTGGGGATCATTACACTAATGCAATTTGTAGATAAGTGCAAAGAGTCAATATGAGAGAGATTTCCAAAATAGGGAGGAATGGTAGCACCTGGCATTATTTATCCTCCTATGGTTAGTGATGTGAGAAAATAAAGTTGACACAAGCTCTTAGATATCCCTCTATGGAAATCAAATGGTCAATAATAGGTGGCATAACAACAGAGACACTATGGTTTCTATGAATGTCACAAGAAATGTCATCCCAATGGGTGCAACAATTTTTTCTATTTTCCCATGAACTTTAAGAGGTGTCGTTAGAGTCATTTAAGGCCACTTTGAAGTGAAGTAAAGCTTTGGATAAGTGAGAATGACATCCATAGACAAGATAAGGGAAGAATAGGAGAAGAAGAAGAAATAAAAAGGTTGCATAAAGGAATGACCATTTGATATAAGTGAGAGAGGATGAGGGAATTACAACTCTTCTATGTGTAGACTATCCTTCTTAACTTGATTGGTTGTGTTTTGGCATATTTTGTGCATTTGATGGGTTTTAATTTTTGAAATATGAAGTTGAGATAATATTATGCTACTTATTTTTTCATGTGCGCTCAAAATAGGAATTTTATTTAATTTTTGTAATGTTTTTAATTGGGAAACCAATGAGCTTTGCCCATTTGCTTGATTCCAATTTTGAAATTTTGGTGTTTTTGGAAGGATCATCAATGGATGTGAACTTCGAGACTAAATTTGAGTCCGCAAGTGAACTTTTTGACTAATGATTTTGGAGAATATAATTGATTCTTATGTTTGTGGGATTTCCTTATTCCTTGTGTGTTTGATTTGGATCCACCTTGGAATTTGTGCTCTTAGCAATGAAGCTAGTTGAGTGTGACCTTATGCACAAGTATTTTGCCTATTTTATTTTTTTTGGCTTATTCAATGTTTGATTTGAGATTGCATCATGATCCCTTGATGTTTGTGTTTTAGACCACACCATGAACATAATTGAGTTATTCATGGATGTGTTCTTTATGAGACTCATACTCTTAGTTTGAGACCAATTGAATCCTTCTCTTAATTGTTTTTCTTGCTTTCATTTGTTTAACATTATAAGTTGTTTTGGTAACAAAATGATCATTTAGTGTTTGAGTAATGAAGTAGAGTGGCTCTCTAAGGTGAGATGTCATGCCCTGCAAGAGAACCGGGGAAGAGAACAATGATTCTCTTAGGAAAGAAAACCTATGTAACGAACTATGAAAAATTTTAAACTTTAAAAGATTTACATGCATAATAACATAAGCAAAGTTTAGCTTAGATTCCTCCCATGGTTCCCTACTAGGATACTAACCATCCATTTAAGTTTCATTAAATGTACTAAAAACTTTGAATAACTTTAAAACAACTATATCATAACATTTGAAGATCTTAAGAAGGAAAATATAAATGCATTCATTCAAATGTTTAACTTAACATTTAAGATCCATCTATATTCTCAAAGTATTCCTTTATGAACAACATAGCATTTAAATCATTAATCCCATATAAATGATTCATCTAAGAATTTGATTAAATATATGAAACCATCCCATTTGAATTACCATCCTTTCTTAATCAACAATAATACAAAATTTCATCTTACTTTGAAAAAGTACTAAAGTCCTTTTCTTTTCAACAAACAAGCTTTACATAAAGATCACATTTCCCTTTTCCTTTCCCTAAATCTACCCATTCTAGGATACATCAATTTGAGATACAATAAAGATCACATTACATCAATCTCCTCTTGGGAGGTTACAATAATGACATAAAAGTATCAGATTTCCACAATCCATTTCAAATACATGTGTGTGCTTCTGGATTTGATTGTGTATGTTTTTAAGCATCAAACATACACAATCAAATCCAGAAGCACACACAGACAATAATGACATAACTTTACATTTGTTTGCAAGTAATGAAAGCTAAGTAAAGAGTCTTCTTTTTTTCAAATTGGAACAATGTACAAGCAAGAATCCTTTCAACACTACAACTACAACTGATACCTCGATAAGGAAATATTGACCACCCAACCATGTGGATACCAAAAAGCCCACTCCCCCGTGCTAGGAGATAAACACTAAGATCCACGCTAGAAGAGATAACTAGGCCACAATCAAATCTAGAAGCACACACAGGCAATAATGACATAACTTTACATTTGTTTGCAAGTAATGAAAGCTAAGTAAAGAGTCTTCTTTCTTCAAACCGGAACAATGTACAAGCAAGAATCCTTTCAACACTACAATTGCAACAAATACCTCGATAAAGAAATATTTACCACCCAACCATGTGGATACCAAAAATCCCACTCCCTTGTGCTAGGAGATAAACACCAAGATCCACACTAGAAGAGATAACTAGGCCATTCCTAGGGTTGAGGTAACCTTTCCCAAACAATAGCTGAACAAGGAAGATTAAAATAGAAATCATTTCTCGAAGGTTCACAAGACTTGGTAGAAACTTTGAGCGAAAAGCTAGGTGAGTTTCATCGCATAGCTCTCACCCCTTGGGTTGTCCTAGTACTACCCACTCTTGGCCCTGGCCCCCAAGTAGGCACATGTAGAACTAAATGCCTTGTGTATAGATACATGTCATTTAGTCATACCTACGTATAGGTACCTTCTCCTACTCCCATCCATAGCCTTTACTAGTACTAATGACATGAGCGAGGCACATATTTATCTTTTTTAGTGTTTGTTTCCATCCTCATTCATTTAATTAAAGTTATCACTTGATTAAAATAACTCATTAGTGGGTTATCCTGGTACTAGCCACTTAGGGGCCTGACCCCACACTGAGAGCCACTCACCTAGTTTCTTAGGTTCTCTCCCCTTACCCAAACATCATAAACATACTAGATATGCAATAAGACAAATCATAAAACACTCTTGAGTGCTTGCAAACAATAATATGAATGGTTTGTTGATTGGTGGGAAGCCTAGAATGGCACCAGTCATTTGGGAAGTGAATGCCTCTAACATACAAGACATAAAATTTGGTCATTTAGATAGTAGGAAGAATGTATTTTACTATCCTAACCCTGCAGAAGACCATGTATCATTGAGAAATGAGATTTGATGGAAGGAAGTTGGTGGGTTGTTGGAGAAAAATGAAGAAAAGACAATTGCAAAAAAAAAATCCCGATGTGGGAACCATATCTCCTATTTTGACCGTTGGATTGGGCTTTGTTTTGGATGTGTTGGAGAGAGCCAAGTTACGCAACTTTTGACCAGAGCAATTGAGGAAATGTTATTGGAGTCCAAAGATATGGATGAATGTGTACGTGTCTTTCAAAAAGACTAGTGAGAAAAATCTGGGAATGATAGGAAAGGTACAAAATCCAAAATGCAAACAAGGAAGGAAAATAAATCTTCCTAAGGTCTAAGAGTGTCTACAGACTTCTAAAACCAATAGAAAGGTAAAACATGAAACCTAAGGAGATCCTAGACTCCATCAAATATAGGGATGAAGATAAATAATTCATACAAAAAGTGAAATCATTTGTGCAGACAATATATTCCAAAACATATACATAGTTTCTCCATTCCCCTAAAACTATCTCATTTCATAATACAAGCATAATACAATAGCACAAACATCATATAAGATAACAAGTAAATAGATGGAATAACATTCAAGCAACATATAGAAACCATACATAAAGATGATCATCTCTAGGATAGATCCTACTTGGAGTCCTGCGGAGATACCGTTGGAGAAGCAAGATCCTGACTATCTAAGCCTACTTTAAACAATCCTCTAGACTCCCTCTGAATGGAGCCACAACAATCCTCTGGAAATATTATGAAATCCAACTAAAACAATAATGAAGCATCTTGAGAGATTATTTTTCCAACCAACTCTCCATCTCACAGGAATCCTTCCCATATATAGATTAAGGGAGTAGTTGCACGGGGAAATCCAACTGATGCAACTATTCAAACCAATTGTTGGTTAATAGTGAGGCTTAATGTATTTAATAAAGCCATTTCTGAGAAGAGATATTGTTTATATGTATTAACAATAATTTAATTTATTTCTCCTTTACTTAAGGAAGGCAATGATAACTTTTGCCTTAAGTTTATTTACTATTTCTAAGTTACCTAGTTACCTAGGCTATGGTAAATGTGATTTGTCATTTATTTATTTTCCATCCAATAAGTAATTTATTTGTTTATTAATATTATTTAAAAGCATTAATTACTTTCACACACAAAAATATATGTAACCATATGCATATGTGTGCACCCATATGTCTGTGTACATATAACATTATTAATATTATTAAAAATATATTATTATTAGTATCATGATATATATATTATTATTACCATTATGATCACATTATTTAATCATACACTAAATCAAACTCCAATGATAGACAATAGTACATATAAGTAATTATTAACAAAAGATAGAATC